>CAJHNH020008368.1:205000-327500 GCA_905116865.2 Candidula unifasciata | reverse complement strand
TGATACTCTTTCTCATCATGTTGATCCTGGTTACCACTGGTTGTGTTGTGACTAGATAGACATTGCATTCAACAACTCTTATTTTATTCCTACAACTATTAATTTCAACTTGTTTTTCTGCCAACATCTTTACATGTCCATACATTCTTTCAACGACTCCTCGTCCTCATAACGAAATAAATCATAATCTCATACAGCACCATGCAGAATTAGGAGGTGAGCAGTCAAAGTTCGCCTGCCAGCGGAAATAAAAACCCGCATCGGGAAAGCAGCAACGAAAAAAAACCGGATCGTCTAAAACAAAACAAAGATTCCGATGGATCGTCGTTGGAGCTATGTAGTTCGTACTTTGTGCGGCACACTTTTATATAGTTCTTCACCGATTGCTTGCAATTTTGACACGACATTGCATTCTAATACGCGCTTTATATATATATATTTATCGGTGAAGAACTTTTGGAGATTAACAATCTTGAGCAAACGAACATTTTCATTTTTATTTATTATTTACAAAGGTTCTGATTGCTTGTCCATTTGTGGACTTTCAGCTTGTTCTAGAACTTTACTTTTGCGTGCAGATTCTTTTTACAGATTCTTTTTATTGTAAGCAGACTGTTGGTTCCTCGCCTCTCAGTCAGATGCACTGCTACTTCCAAGGAAATGCTCCTAATTAGTCGACTTTAACAAAATGCATATTGGGGCACTGGGGAAGAGTGGATCTATTCCTTCCCCCACCCCAACCCCAAATGTGGCACTAGAACCCACACATTAATAGAGCTGGAATCAACTACAGCGACATTCTTGTCTGCGCTATGATGAATGTAAATAAACCATCCCTTTGGATAATGAAGTCAATTCAGTCACGAAACCAGTTGGTCATGAACTCAGCGTGTGCTAGTGGTTTCTTGTTTAATGGCAAATCAAACGTCAAGTGGGGAATAATTTGAGTACTGGCCTGGGAAGTAGTAGACAGCAGCCACCCAATACACAAATAATTACTTTTTTTTCATGACCGGATGGGAATTCTGAAAATAAAAATGATAATAGCAGTAACAACTGTTTTACAGAAAGAACTCTATAGAGGTATTTACTCTTTCAATGTTTTTGCTATGAATTATCTCCATCAAATTTCTCTCTCTCTCTCTCTCTCTCTCTCTCTCTCTCTCTCTCTCTCTCTCTCTCTCTCTCTCTCTCTCTCTCTCTCTCTCTCTCTCTCTGTATGTGTATATGTGTTAAGATAACTCTTGTTAGTGTTGTTGCCTGCCAAGACTGTAATCCCAGAGATATGTGAAAATTTACACATTTGTGTAGCATGGTAAAATTTGATTAACAGTCGCTCGTTTAATCGTCAGTGTATGTTATCCACCATTGTTTAAAAATTAACATCTATTTTTTCTATCTTCTTTTACCCCACCAGGCCACAACACAAGCTATAACCACCAAAGGACACAAAATGCCACTATGTAGAGGAGAGAGGTCCCAGAAACCGCGTTCAGCCATTGGGCCATATTTATGGCCGGGCTATATTGCGGCCCCTGGCAAGAGCCAGAATAGGGCTTCAAATAACGAAAAAATTTATCCCACAAGGGGATGACTAAATAAAAAAAAACTGATCAGTTCTAAAACAAGAACCTACAACTAGCCCTCAGAAACAGAAGCAAAGTTATCAAAGTGCATCGACTGGTTTGAAATGCTAAGGCAGGCAAATGTAATAAACATCCTACTTCTGCGATAGATATGATTATTATTGGTAGTAGTACATTTTACTCCACTAAGACATCACACAAGCGATAAACACCCGATGCCACCATGTGGATGAGGATCACCCGTGGAGAGAGCCCGGAAACCGCGTTCACTGACTGACTTTCTACCCCTCTAGGACATCACACAAGCGATAAACACCCGATAACACAAAGTGCCACCATATGGATGAGGATTGCCGTGAAGAGGTCCCAGAAACCTGCTTTCAGACAACTGGCCATATTTATGGCCTGCCTATATTGCGGCCCCTGGCAAAAGCCAGGGTGGGGCTTCAAATAATAAAAAATTTCATCCTCGAAAGGACGAAACTGGATTAAAACGTTTAACCGAGTTCAGCCATTAGGCCATATTTATAGCCGGGCTATATTGCGGTCCCTGGCAAGAGCCAGTGTAGGCTTCAAAAGAACTAAAAATTGTATCCTATAAGGAAATGGTTAGCAATTGTTACAGTTGCGTAAGATAGGAAACATCGCCACGCAGACAGCTCCAGCCTTAAAGACACAGAAGGGGATAACAAATTATTTTAATGCAACGTAGGTTTATAGTATTTCAATACTTTTCTGTACATCGCTACTGTTCTATTGGAGTATATTCATCACTTTGTAAAATTAAACACAGTATATATATATATATAATTTAATTTCAAAAGATTTTGTTTTCATTTTCATCCCTAGCCTGCAAAGAAATTACGTTGCTGTACATATGTGTTGGGATATTTATGTTATCCGTCTATTCAGTTATCCGTTACAGCCCTGGTAGGCTGTTCACTGTAATAGAATTAGTATAGGCAATTGGAAATGTAGTAGCAGCATCAGCAGTAGTAGCAGTAGAAGTAGTAGTAATAACTGTAGTGGTAATAGTAGGATGAGGAACAGCAACAGGAGTAACACCAGCAGGAGTACCGCCAGCAGCAGTGCTAGTAACAGTATTCGTATTAGAAGTAACAGCAGCAGCAGCAGTCGTAGTACTAGTAGTTAATATCTACAGCACTAACAGTGTTGGTGGCTGTGCTGGATGCGGTAATGGGAATTGGATTTCTGAACCTGTTGGGAAATCATTGAAGTAATGTCAAGTAATGATGTGTAGTACTTCGTTGCAGTTTCGCTACTTCATTTAAGATTGCTTTTACAAAATTCCCATTGGAAATAATTTGGGGAATCTTTGATAAAGTATTCAAGGAACACGCTGACTTTTTTTTTTTAATGGGAACGTGTCTGTACAGAAATACTTGCAGGTAAAGGAAACACCAGTACGCGAATAGCAAGCATTAGAATACCAGGAAGTGGAACACCAGTGGAGGGATCGCAACTGTATGGATTATCAGTAAGTGAATGAGTAGAATATGATACCCCAGTTGTTGGATCACCAGTTCATGGATCAGCAGTACACAAGCACTCATTAAATTAATTTAAGTATGTGAATCACAGTAAATGGATCACCAATTATATGAATCATCAGCAGGTGGAACACCATTTCAAATGTCGGTACAATTCAAGAGTCTAACCCCATCTCGTTCAGCTGCGTTATTTCGTACTAGTTGCCACTTGTTTTCTTCTATTACTTGTTTTGAACGTTTCAAATACATCCACGACGACGACAGCCACCGCCAAGGAGCTTAAAAATACCTCCAAAAATATAAGTGATTCGATACTCTTAAATCTTTGCGCCTTCGACGCTTCTCCCTGCAGTACTTCCTCCTAGCATACAGTAGCCCTTGAGACCTAATCACAACACCATATTCTAGAAAGACACTCATACACAGAGGAAAAAAAAAAGTGGCGAAAAGTAAGATAGGCAGATTCGTCTGGGAAACACTGTGTCGACCGCGATGGGTCTCGATTCATGGTGTCCGCATCGAGTGTTAAAGGTTCCGGGTTCAATCCTCGGTAAGGGCTGGGATTTTTTCGCTCGGACTTGGACTTCTAGTTCTTTTCATTTTTGTTTTGTTTTTTGTTTACCAGCTGTAAACTTTGGCGGAAAGTTCTGATTATTCAACCACTTCGGGACTGCAGTCCTGTTCAGAACCTGAGTGTTGCGTGTGGATCCATTTTACAAATCTGATTCATGTGTGTGCAGATTGCTGGTTCCTTGCCTCTCAGGCAGATGCACTTTGACTTTGAAGGAAGCTCCCAATTATTCGACCGTTACGATGTGCTTTTGGGTAGGCAGTGGGTTTATTCTTGTTTTCCATATAATAGGGTCCCTGAACCCACACGGGGATGACTTCTAGTAATTCTCCTCTGGTCTCCAGGTAGTGAGATCGGACGCCCATGTGCATTGGTGTGCACGAAAAAAAAAATCCCTTGGTAGTTGGAAATCGAAAAGAGTAGCCTAACGGCGCTGCGTCGGCAAAATTTAGAGTTAAAAATTGACCAAGGAATTTCAGGATCCTCGCCGGTTCTACAGAGCTTGTGCACTGTGCTGAGCTTCTTCGGACTCATACTTCAGTTAGAAGAAGAACAGAGCACCTTTGGGTTACTACCCTTGCACCATGATGTTGATCCGTTGTTCAAACTTAAACTTCAAACTACATGTGTTGCGGAATCGACCCCAGTATTTTTGGCTGTTTATGATATGACTAGGCAATTATTACGTCCAGTAGTTTTCCATTGTTTACTAAACAGTTGGGGCTCGATACCACGCTACTGGGATCGAACCCGGCATCTCTTAGTTACGAACTGCTTTCGCAATTACGTAAGCCACTGATGCCGACTTATGTATCTATAGGCATTACATAATTTCAAACACTAATATTGTGTCTGCAATAGTCAAAGCGCCATCATATTTAGATTCAGCCCAAACTAAAATACCAAAACAAATTATATTGTATTTCTCAGTTTATCCTCAGTAGATACAAACCTTGACAAGAAGTGACGACATCCGGTGATAAACATAAAACCGTGGATTGCAAACTCTTCTTTCCCACGACGATTAATGGCAAAAGTGGAAACTGATGATGATGATGATGATGATGATTGATTGATTGATCTGCCTTCGGACTGCTACCTAAAGGTTTGACACACAATCCTGAGATTTAAAAAAAAAGCTTAGTCTGGACAGCAGACCACCAACAAGTTTGATCCCAGATACACCGTTCAACCTCTAAAGTAGTAATCATTAGAGTACACGTAGCAGTTACGCCAGCCAGGAATAACCTACATTCTATATGGTAAGGACAAGGAGGAGGAGGATGGTGATCATGATGATGTTGAAGATGATGATAGTGATGATGATGATAATTATGATAAAAACAAGACACGATCGATAGCTACATCCCAAATCATCACACACAAAAACTTACTGATCAGGGGCACAAACTCAGATGTCTCAGGAAGATTTTCCGCCACAGCCAACATGAAGACAGAAAAAGCCAAGAGGACGGTGATCCCCAGGGCGATCTTCTCGCCGGAATCCGGAGGTAGACAGAAAACCAGCAACGTCAAAGCTGACATCATGACACAGGGGAATACGACGTTGTACATGTAATACAGTGTACGCCGTCGGATCTGTGTATACAGAAAATCTTCTCATAAACATTTCAACGTCGCGTGTGCTGTGTTTGGCGGTACATGTTGTGTCTTCTCATTACGTCATGAAGCTAATTGTGTCTCAGATGCACACACCCACACACACCCAAACAAATACACACACGTATACATGTACACAAGGAGCGGCTGGGCTCTCATGCGGTGAACGGTTAAATTCTCAGTAACGCTGGGGATCTCGTGCGGTAGAATCCTCACCTGCACAATCGTGGTGACAGCGTAGTACATGTTTCGTCCCTATTAGGACAATTTTTTTTGTTATTTGAAGCCCCACCCTGGCTTTTGCCAGGGGCCGCATATTTTACATATGGCCAATTGTCGGCGGTTTCAAACGGCGATCCTCATCCAATCACTTTGTGTCATCTGCATCAATGTCGTGGGGTGAAAGTCAGTCAGTCAGTCGTGGTGACAGTACTAGCCATGCCTCCTTAAATCCTCGGGCTCAAAGACCTCCCTGCCTACACCCGCAAAAGTGGTCAATAAAGGCAATAATTAGCAGTTATACATGTACACTCAATAAAACACTGAAGTGTATGTGCGTGCGTGTGTTTGTCTTACAATATTTCTAGTTTTTTTTTATATATATTGTATTTCTTCTCTTAGTAAGTTGGAGCAGTTGCAGTTGTTTATGCAAGTAATTATGCATTTCCCTACTTATGATTTTATTATCCTTGTGTGGCCAAAGTATTTTGTCCTGTCCCTCTCTTGTTATTACCAAGCGCTTTGTGTTATTTTTTACCATTAACCAGTTCCATTTTAGAGCCTTTTCTTTTATAAGTTTTTTGTGTGTTTTTTGGGTTGTTGTTAAATTGACTCTATTTTTTTTATTTTACTGTATCTATGCAATCTGCTTATCCGGTTATTTTTTTCCTTTACCCAATAGCACAATCAGATGATTTGATTTTGTGTTCGTAGTTTTTTCCCTCAGGTTTTTATGTTCGGAAACGTTTAAATTTTGTTCTATGCTTTTGGTGCTTCTTCAACTTTCACTGACATTTGTTAAACAAAAACAAAACAAAAAACAAACAAAAAACCGTTATTATTGAAAATTGAAAAACTGGTTTTAAAACAATGTAATTTAAAGTTTTTTTTTGTTTTTTTTACTTCAAAAGCTGCTTGTGTCAAAAAAATGTCTTTCTATGAGTTTCCTTCACTATCTACTATTTTCATGCTGTCAGAGAGCGTAAAGTGGTATATTAACAATTTCTTTCAAGTGCTACATCTGGCTTCCATGCACAGACAACAAACCATCCTGAATGAAACAATCCAAACAAAATGGCCTGCTCCTGCTGGTATTTGTGTGGTCAAACATTTGTCCATCGATCGGACGGTAATTTTATGCTGTGTTAGCATGCAGCATACTCCTGATTAGCCACGATACAATGCCGGACGTTAACGATCTCAGGTTTGCGGCAATAGGTGTAATACGAAAGAACTAAAGAGCATATCCCATGAGACAGGGAGTATTGTCAATGCTAGCCATGAAACACCAATTCATTTGTTTGCGGATTTTCTTGTTGTTGGTATTAATCTGACTGTATTGTTTATTTAATTTCTTTTCTTCTGGTGCTGTGGTAAGATTGCAGTGCTACGGCTAATTATTGGGTGTGTTGCTTTTATGACACATCATCATTATCATCAATCAGCAGTGCTTATACAGAATGTCGCTCTCGTCACGGCACGCTTGAAAGTCTCTATTTCTCTAGACAACCCGCCCTGTGTGCTGTCATAGCCAAGGCATCTTCAACGTCTTGTATCCACACTGGTGAAGGTCTGTCCCACCCTCGGTTTCCGGAAACTGGATCATGCACCACCGTTCTATCCTGGCAACATGAAGTTTAACATGGCCACAATACTTCAACTTTCGGGGCAGGCTGTGGTTTACGAATCTTTCTGTAACATTGTTTTCTTCTTCTGAAAAAAATTCATTGAGTAAGAGCCCATGACCCACATCCATAAGTTATCACGAGAAAGATGCACCATCTAAAACACTATACTTCAACTCGGCTGCAGGAGCTGTACCAAAGGTCTGTCACGCTATTTAGTTTCCGCATGTTATTACTACTCGGACTTTCTACAAAAGCGAATGATTCTCTAGAGAAAAGAGTAGCCTAACGGCGCTGTCCTGGCAAAATTTGGACCTAGACGTCTACCCAAAGTATTGCAGGAGTCTTGCCGGTGCTACAGAGCCTGTGCACTGTGCTGAGATTTTTGACATCAGACTATAGATAAAGAATAACAAAGCACTTATGGGTTACTACCAGTGTGCCATGATGTTGGTCCGTTGTTCAAACCCTTAAAACTTCACACTTTCTTCTCTTGCGTCAGCTACAGTGGGATGTATGCCATCTTCAGCAAAAGATGCGGTGTAAAATATGCTTTTGAAACAGGGCTATGTCTAGTGAACAGATTCAGGTAACATCTTTAAGGTGTAAAGAATGGTACCCTCAGAGCAGTATCTATCCATTTTATTAGATTAACTAAACAGGAGGCAAAAAAGTTTCATACAAATTATCATAGAAATGTTTGGACAAATGCTAGTATCAATAGTTAGAAGGCAGAGGAGATGGCGATATATTGGGCACATCTTGAAAAAAAAAAGCAGACTCTTAATAATTAAACAGAGATTAAATAGGAAATAAATCGACTGAGGAAATAAGATTGTCAAAGAGGACACAGGAAAATCAAAAGGAAACTCTAAGACGAACAATGATGAGAGAGACCAAATTCACTGGACTGGATTCCATCAATAATGTCGAATAGACTGCTAAAGATATAATTGAGGCGTAGATTGCTAACCCTATGTGCCAGATACATAGTACAGCATAATAATAATGATGGCGATATTATGATGATGATGGTTATAATGATGATGACGATGAGGTCGCTTAGTATCATTATTATCACCAAGGAGCCACAAGTACATACTTTAATGTAAAATGTGACGTCTGGGAATGGCTCGACACAGCAAGCGTATCTGACCACATTGCGAACACATCTAACGTATATCAGCTCCCACTCTCCGTTCACGATATAGTTGCTCAAATCCACCTGTGGTCATAAACATGAAATATTAATTCCCTAATCCTTAAATGGTTTTACAGCATAAGTTCAACTGGTAAATAAAAAGTCCCGACAAAAGAGAAAACACACTTTTGAAGTAGCCATGGAAAAAGCCTATACTCTGTAATATACTCTCTAATATACTCTGTAATATACTCTGTAATATACTCTGTAATATACTCTGTAATATACTCTGTAATGTACTCTGTAATATACTCTGACTACAACTGAACATATAGGTCCAGTCCTGTATGCTCAAAATGCCAGAACGCAGGGAAAAAGTTTTTTTTTATTTTAGCTTGTTAAGCCTGCAGGTAACACGGGGTTGGTGTAGCTGTTTCCGGGGCCCTAATTATACATTCTTTGGAGGTTGAGTGGGGTATCTTTTTTTTAAATCTTAGGTTGGTGTGGTACACCTTTATTTAGCAGCCCACAGAGGACAGTCTGATCGATCGATGTAAAATAGAGTTTCCACTCAATGAGTTGTTTGACTAGGGGCCACTGTGCTGGCCGTTGTGAAAGGAAAAGTCAGCAGACAGCCACCCACTGGAGAAATCGTTCGTTTGTACAGAGGCGAACAAACACAGAGTCTCCGAGTAGACATCAAGCATTGCAAGAATTATTGGTCCAATGGTCTTCTTCTTCTTTGCGTTCACCGGCTATAATAGCCGGCTAAAGTTCTAGTTGTACACCCATCTCTGGACTTAGGACTTGTTCCAGAATCTACGTGTTGTTAGCCTTTCCGTTTTACATACCTGTCTTATTTGTATGCAGTCTATTCGTTGCTTGCCTCTCAGGCAGATGCACTTCAGCTTCGAAGAGAACCTTCAGTTTGTCGACTCTTACGACATGATTGTTAGGGAAGCAGTGGGTCTATTCTTGTTTTCCCCCACAATGGGACCCCGGTACCCCAATAAGAAAGGTTCACTAGTGTCTCCGACATTTCACTTCATCACTTTCGGTGCCAGGCAGATGTCCTTTAATTTATTCTATGCCATTAACGTGTTACTTTAAATAACAAATATTGTTGGCGTCTGTGGCTTAAGCTTTCTTCCTCTTCAGTATTTCGAGCCCTTGAGGTTCACTGCTGCAGATATCACCCGCCTCCATTCATCTTGCTTAGGCTTTGCGAACGCACAAGTCCGTGGAGCAGGATTCGATGTGGCCGCAAGCCGCCTTGTGTTGGTTTCCGTCGTGGTATAGGTGGGCATTAACAAACTAGTTAATGTTAAATTGTCTAGTGAAATCACAACTCTCCCCCCCCCCCCCCCCTCTCCAAAGCTGGGGTCGGTTATCCAACAACTTTTAAAGGGCTTGCAACTTTCTAATAAATGTTTGGTTCAGAATGAGTTAAAAATACAACTTGAAAAGAACAGAGTTAAAATAACATTAGAGCAGTGTGGATTAGTGTACAACTAAATGTGAAATAAGCAGTAGAGAAAGATGTATAATGTAAATTAATATAAGCCAACAAACGCATTGTGAGTTGCTTAGTGATCTATGAGTTAAGACGCACCTGATGTTGAAAGTGTCAGTGATTAAAACATCACGTGTTTATCGCCTGCGTCTTATGTTCAAATTTAGAGGATTCCCCCAGATGCCTTTGCTTTTTTTTTCCAACTTATTTCTCTCTCTCTTCCAGTCGTTTGTCATTGTCTGTCTTGCTTTCTATGATTATGGACTGGTGAAGCGTTTTTTCCACCCCTTCTCCCCTCCTGCATCTCGTCCTATTCGTATCCCTTCTTTCATCATCATCATTATTGCCATCGTCATTATTTTCTTATATTTCTTCATTTCTTCTTTCCTTCCTTCCTCGTTGCCATCACTAGCTGAAACTGTCTTTGCAGTTATAACTTATGCTGGAGTTGTAGATGAAAAAACATCATTACCTTATACCTTGCGATCACATTCATCACAGAACAGAGAATTGTCATCGCCATGTATGTCAACATTGTTCTGTCTCGTACATTGTCAATCATGTCATTTCTGATTCAAAAGTGCCATTCAACAATAGTTAGATGCTAGACTGTCTATATTCTGCCTTCTTGCACCCTGCGCCGCCTTCTCGTCCCTTTCAGTGGACAAATATAAGGTAACTGACCTAGCAGGGACATTGTATATTTAAACAACATCATCATCCTTTGTGTGCCCTTTTATGTTACACAGGGCTCTCTTTCGATTCGTCCACTCCTCTCTATTGCATGCAGCTCTCTCAGTTTCTAACGTGATGTTCAGCTGAGCAGTTTTAGCAACTGGTAATAATGTTCTTTTTAATGTTTTCATTGCACGACCTCTTTTTCTCAGACCATTTGTTTCCTATTTCAGTGCGTATTTTGTAATTCTATGCTTATTTCGTCTCAGAATGTGCCCAGTAAATCTTCACATTCTTTGTCTTACTGAAGTCAATTCAGGAATTTGTCCAGATATTCCTCTGATCTCCTCACTCTTTTTAAATCATCTGTAGGAGTAGCATTACATTTTACCCCATCAGGACATCACACAAGCGATAAACACCCGAGGACACAAAGTGCCACTTTGTGGATGAGGATCTCCGTGGAGAGGTCCCAGATATCGCGTTCACCCATTTGACCATATTTATGGCCGGGCTGTTTTGCGGTCCCTGACAAGAGCCAGAGTGGGGCTTCAAATAACGAAAAATTGCATCCCACAAGGGGAACACTGGTTATAAAAATCATCTGGTTGAACAGTCATATACAAAATATGACAGATCAGAAACAAACTTTCATGGGCAATGTAAAGGGGTTAAACAATTAAAGCTCTAAAAAAAAAAGTAGTTCCCAGTTAGATAAGATCTACGAACTCCATTTTATTTTCGAAGCATGCCACAGATTCTATAAATTTTAAGTCATACTGAAAAAAAAAAAAAAAAAAGAGAAACATATAAGAATTACAGCAACAACAAAAAAGGTAGTTTTAGTTCTGTTCCTTAAGTTTGTTCCCCTGACCCCAGAATGATGTCCCGAAATAGGACAACATTTATTTTTTTTAAATATCGAAGCCCCACCCCGACTGGACTTCAGATTACTTCGTAAGCGTCGTCGGAGGTCCAAATGTAACCTTACTGTTCAAACGCGGTTTCTGGGAGTTGCGCCTGGGTAAATGCGCATCCAAATGGAATCACCAGGTGTTAATCGCTCGTTAGTGTTCAATTCTAGTGGGGTTAAAAGCCAGGCAGTCAGTCAGGATTTAGAGGACACCACTTGAGAACTACTATTTAAAGTACCCACAAATGTGTACAAAACACAAGAAATCCACAAATGTGATCAATGCTCACTAAAGTTACAACTTCGTACCTCAGAGGTTCTGTTGGTAATGTCCACTTGAAATCCATCATAGGTCCAGGATCCGAACTTCAGAGAACACACCTGACTGTCAAAGGGAAAGTAGGTGACGTCCACCTTGCAGGAACTCTGAAGCTTGGTCGGTACCGGCCAGAAGACGTTGCCGGTTGGCTCCACCATGGCGTTGGCTGGCATTAATCCGTCGGTGTACTCAGCAGCACTGTAAGTCATAAATAATTGATTTGATTACGACGCCTTCAACAATCTGACAGTCTTTGGTTTTAGGGCAGTGTGCTCTTAACGAACCTTACACAGTCTCACAATCTTTGGTTGTAGGGCAGTGTGCTCTTAACGAAGGACTCGTTGCATATTTTTATTAATTGCATTATTCATGTTTAAAGTTAGTTACGTAACCTTTACAGGACGTTGCAGAACCAACCCCAGTAATTTTGTTGTTGTTGCTGTTGTGGTTTTTGTGTGTGGCAAATTTACGTCCAGTAGTTTGCCATTGTTTTCTGTAGACGGTCGGCTTCTCAAAACCACTGTTGAAACCAACGCAAGGCGCAAGGCCCGCAGCAGGGATCGAACCTCGGCACCCCGGCATTACAAAGCTCGTTCGCAACGCCTAAGCCACAGCCGCATTCATTATCTATTGTAGATTTATTGTATTATTTGATTCTCATTAAGGAGTGTGTGTGCGTGTGCATGTGTGCGCGCGCGGACGATCGCCAGTGTCTCTGTGTCTTCTTTACTTCTTTACCAGCGCTATCTAGCTGTAATATTGTTCAATGTTATAGGTCTGATCGATATGGTAATATAATAATATATCCTTTACTATTCATATTAGCCATCTTATTATTCTATATTCGTGTCCTTTATTGTTTGTATATTCATAACTGTTTCCTCTTTCTCTCTCTCTCTCTCTCTCTCTCTCTCTCTGTCTGTCTCTCTCTCGCTTTCTCTCTCTCTCTCTCTCTCTCTCTCTCTCTCTCTCTCTCTCTCTCTCTCGTCCTTCACTAGTCACTTGAGTTCAACAAACCACCTTCTCTCATGAACACCCAACGTCTTTTTCCTATCTGCAATTGTTAAATACAATTTGTCTATTTTATGACTCAGTGCTTTACTATTTAATTGTCTCCCACATAAAACGCGAATACCATTAACTAAGAAAACCTAGCACCATAAAATCCAGTAACTGTGATTCCATACTCTACGTTGTGTGACAAAGTCTAACATGTGTCCGATAAGCTGACAGTAAGCTTGCCACTTGGTCGTCCAGGTATGCTGACTGCTCTAATGATGCTACCGCAGCGACTTTGTAAATAGACTTCGAATCTCTCAATACCTGCTGCACAGTCACCAATTTCGTCGTGCCCTGTCCTAGAACATCTAGTAATACGTGCAGCAGGAGCAGATCATCCGTGAGCTTCATGAACTCAGGTGGGCCCACTCTCTGAAAATGACTAGGAGCTAGTGGGCCGAAACATTTGTCGACGAGAGATTACTTCTACTGATGATTGATAGACTACTGCTGTACATGCTCCCCTGTGGAGTTTCCTCTTATTGTACGCGGCTATCCCACAATTTTAACCAGGATAGTACTGATGACTATCGGGAAAGACCTTTTGACACCTATGAAAAGACTGGCATCCCGGTATCACCAGGAGGGAAAACTGACTTCTGGAGACAATTGTCGACTGTGGACCGGGCCGATCACCCCTAACACAGTATAATATCTCCGATTTCGAAAACGTAAAAAGAAATATGCCTACAGGGTCCACCGAAAGAAGGGGATAATTATGGACCCAATCAATTAGATACTAACGATTACGACATTGCTAGCCCCCAGACTGAGATTATTGCCCATCGTCCGGGTTGGCAATGTACATGTGAAAAGAGCTTCAAGGGGTTGCATGGTCTGAGAACTCATGCCGGAAGGATGAAATGCGAGAGTGCGCCACGCAGTAAACGTCGTCGCATAACTACTACTCCCGTGGTAGGTAATAAGTCCTCAGGGAACGACGGGCACAGAGAGGCCCATAACGTCGACTACGGAGGCGCTACTTTGATGATTTCTGAAGAAGTGCGTTTAAAGTTCAAAGTTTCCACCTGCTAGCGACAAGGTGTCGTGGTGCGAGCTGAAGGGTACACTGTGTCAGAAATTAAATCATGATTTAAAGAAAAAGTCGCTAGGTGATAAGCTTACAGGGTTTGGTAATAAAATATACAAGCCCTGTTCCCGCGAGTTTGGAACAGTCGAGAAGACGCAACCGGCCGTCAAGAAAAAGAAAAGCAGGAGACATTCTTATACATGCACACTCACATACAGACATACGTAATACATACATACACGCATCTACACACATACACAAACATAAAACACACACGCATACATACATACATACATACATACATACATACATACATACATACATACATACATACATACATACATACATACATACATACATACATACATACATACATACATACATACATACATACATACATACATACATACATACATACATACATACATACATACATACATACATACATACATACATACATACATACATACATACATACATACATACATACATACATACATACATACATACATACATACATACATACATACATACATACATACATACATACATACATACATACATACATACATACATACATACATACATACATACATACATACATACATACATACATACATACATACATACATACATACATACATACATACATACATACATACATACATACATACATACATACATACATACATACATACATACATACATACATACATACATAGACATACATGCACACACACATTCCATACATACACACCTACACATGCATGCATGCATACACACACATACAAAAACATATACAGACAACCACATACGCCCACAATCACACATATACACTCACAAACATACATACATGCACACACATACATGCATACATACATACACACATCTATACATACACTCACATCTTTACACACATACACGCATACTTGCATACTTGCATACTTGCACACACTTACAAACACGGATACATATGCATAGATACATCCACCAACATGCATACATACACACATAGATACATTCATACATGCATGCATGCATACATACACCCACATACATTACACACACACATGCATACATACACACATATAAAATCACACATACATACATACACACATGCATACCTACATACATACACACTTGCATACATTATATACATCCACACCCACAATCACGCATACAACCACATACTTTCAACATACACACATAAATACATACACTTACAAACCTGAGTATGCATACAAATATCCACATATATTCACACACACCCCCACAATCACACACACCACCTAGATAGTACGTACATACATACTTTCATACGTACACACACATAGACACTTTTATACATACATGCACATCCATAATTCATACCCACATACTTACACAGCTACATATATCTACATACATCTACATACATCCACATGCATGCATAAATACACACACACACATACACCCACATACTTACACAGCTAATTTACATACATACATACATTCTCATATATACACATACACAATCATATGTAATACATACATACACGAATCTACATACATATACGCACACATACATACCACCACATGTATACATACATACATAGGCTACACCTGCATGCATACATAATACAAACATACATCCATACATACATCAACACACATACACACATACATACACAAACATAAAACAGACACACCTACGTACATAGACATACATGCACACACACATACATGCATTCATACACACATCCATACATAGACTCACATGCTTACACACAAAAAACATACACACACTCACATGCATGCATACACACATATACAATCACACATACAGACACCCACATGCATACATACATACATAAATACATACATACATACATACATACATACATACATACATACATACATACATACATACATACATACATACATACATACATACATACATACATACATACATACATACATACATACATACATACATACATACATACATACATACATACATACATACATACATACATACATACATACATACATACATACATACATACATACAGACATACATACATACATACATACATACATACATACATACATACATACATACATACATACATACATACATACATACATACATACATACATACATACATACACACACACACAAACACACACACACACACATACATACACACACACACACATACATACATACATACATACACACACATACATACATACATACATACATACATACATACATACATACATACATACATACATACATACATACATACATACATACATACATACATACATACATACATACATACATACATACATACATACATACATACATACATACATACATACATACATACATACATACATACATACATACATACATACATACATACATACATACATACATACATACATACATACATACATACATACATACATACATACATACATACATACATACATACATACATACATACATACATACATACATACATACAGACAGACAGACAGACAGACAGACAGACAGACAGACAGACAGACAGACAGACAGACAGACAGACAGACAGACAGACAGACAGACAGACAGACAGACAGACAGACAGACAGACAGACAGACAGACAGACAGACAGACAGACAGACAGACAGACAGACAGACAGACAGACAGACAGACAGACAGACAGACAGACAGACAGACAGACAGACAGACAGACAGACAGACAGACAGACAGACAGACAGACAGACAGACAGACAGACAGACAGACATACATACATACATACATACATACATACATACATACATACATACATACATACATACATACATACATACATACATACATACATACATACATACATACATACATACATACATACATACATACATACATACATACATACATACATACATACGTACGTACGTACGTACGTACATACATACATACGTACATACATACATACATACATACTTGCATACATAATACACACACACCCATAATCACACATACACTCATATACAATCACACATACACCCACATATATAGACCCATATACTTACAACTTAGATACATAAAGACACACACATACTTACAAATCTAAATGTACATACATTTATCGAAATACATACACACCCACACTAACAATCACAAACACACACCCACATAATACACACATATATACACATATAATACATATAAGTAAGATGATTATGCATGTGAATTATTAACTACATCTGTGGTGGCATAACACCACTAGTAAGCATGCATTTCAAAAGGCTGCGATTAAATGAAATGAGTACATCACATACTCGTTGTATTTTAAGATCGAGTGGGAGGTGATTAAAAAAATGAGCAGCAGAATATGACAAACTTATTTTATTTAGATCTATTCTAGGCTTCGGCAAATGCAATAAATTTAGCCGTTCGCTGTTCTTAGGGTTAGTTTGAATCAACCGGAAAAGATAATCTGCAGTGTTCTAAGTTAAAATTTCATGAATAAATTTAGCTTTATTAAAAATTAATCGTTTATTAAATGGGAGAATTCTTAAATGGCTATAGAGATGATTTTTTGTCGGTGTGTTTTCTATCTGAGACTAGGTGTAAAGCGCGATTTTGTAAAAAGGGAGCGAGATAAATTCTTTAGGGACCCGTTCTAGTTTGCCTGAGGTCTATTTGAGCAACCGAAGTCTGGGACTCTGGTGGTTGGTAAAGAGGAGCTTGAGTCACATCTACGCAAGATGTACTCAGATGGGAAAAGAAATGAGCCTCTCGATAACAACACAGAGATCCTTAGAGGCCTAAAGCGGCCTGATTTGCCGAAGGTACCATTTAAAATGATATCTCCCTCTTGGTCTGAGGTCGAAGAAGTTGTGAAAAGAGCTAGCGGCAAGTCCTTTGTGAAAAGAGCTAGCGGCAAGTCCTCCCCAGGGCCGAATGGTGTTCCGTATGTCGTGTACAAGCGTTGTCCTAAAATCCTCCGAAAGCTTCACCGCTTGCTAAGATTAGCGTGGAGCCGAAATCACATATTTTCCGAGTGGCAACGGGCCAACGGGGTCTACATTTCCAAGGAACGAGACTCCACGTGTCTATCCCAATTCAGGCCCATCTTGCTGTTGAATGTTGAGGGTGAAATATTCTTCTCGGTTATGGCTCACCGGCTCACACAGTATCTTATGGCGAACAAGTACACAGATACGAGTGTTCAGAAAGGTGGAATCCCGGGCGTCCCTGGGTGCCTTGAACACGCGACCATGATATGGAAGTCTATTCAGAGATCTGATTTGATAGGACCTCGCCAACGCCTATGGGGCAGTTTTCCATAAGCTACTGTGGCAGGCTCTTCGCATGTTCCACGTACCGACACAGTTCAACGAAATGATAGAGCAATATTTCACAAATTTCGCTTTGCGCTTCTCTACCCCGACGTTTACTCAAGATGGACTGAGCTCCGGGTTGGGATAGCTATGGGATGTACGATCTCGCCAATACTGTTCGTTATGGCCATGCAGGTCATGTAAGACGGGGTGGCCGGCTAAGGACAGGGCCTTCAGATTGGGGACCACTGGATGCCGCCATTACGTGCATTTATGGATGACACGACTAAAATCACGGGCAGTGAGGAGTCTGCTCACACGATTCTGAAAAGATTGGACCAGATAGTCCGATGGAACGGTATGTAAATCAAACCGCAGAAGTCAAGGAGTCTGTCAATCCTAAAAGGCAAGGTGGCGGCGATCAGTTTCACGGTGGCAAGGAATCGGATTCCCACGGTTCTAGTGAAACCCGTGAAGAGCCTAGATCGCGTTTACGATTCGAAGTTATCTGATAGAGCGCAGGTCCAGCGAATAAATGAGTCACTGGCTACAGGCCTGCTCGCTATCGAGTGTAGTAGGCTGATCGGAAAGTTTAAGGTATGGTGTCTCAAATTCATGTTAATCCAAAAGCTCCTCTGGCCGCTGCTCGTTTACGAAGTGAAAATGACGGCAATGGAAGTTGTTGCTGTTATCGATCCAGCGGCGCATAAGCTTTCGCCCTTTGGCCCAATGCCCTGTAGTGGAATTTACATGTTATCACAAGCTGTAATTTCCTCCGTACAGGGTGTTCCACTTGTCTGGTCTCGGAGGGAGTAGCATTTTTCTAGTCTTGCTGAGTTTTGGGCACTCAAAGAGATGGTGTTCAACAGTTTCGTAGGGGTAGTTACATAGCTGGCACTCTGGGGAGTGTTGTGGCTGTATTCAGTTTAGTTGTCCATTAAGTGGAGTACGTTATTTTCTGAGTCTGAAGATGGTGGCCTGGTCCCTTTTTGTTAGATGGTTAATGCTGTCATTAGGATGAGGGCCAGCCAAATGTCTATAAACCTCTCTTCCAGTGTCTCCCATGGCCCATCTGTTCAACCAAGTCTCTTTGTTTATAGCTCTTATAAGTAGTTTTGCTGTCTGTAGGGTTGTTGCTGTAGGTGGTTGTTCTTGTGTTGCTCCCTTCTTTGCCAGTCTGTCAGCTCTGTCATTATCTGGTGTGCTGGAGTGGCCTGGAATCCACTGCATCACTATTCTGATGTTGTATGAGGTAATAAGCTGATCAGCATCCAGGATTATCTTGGTTATGTCAGTTCTGCAACGTTTACAGTCCTCCTGAGCTTGAAGGGCATACATTGAATCTGTGAAAATGACAATATTTTGGGCCTTTGAAGGGTAAACATCCAGTATTTAGGTGGTATACTGCTGTTTCCAGTGCAATTATTTCGGCTTCATAATTTGAGCAGAATTCCCCGCATGCATCAAAAATCTCTTCAACAGATCCATCGGGATAACCTATATAGATTCCGTAACCTGCTTTAATGGTAGCTTTGAATGCAGATCCATCTGTACAAAGATGTATCCATTCTTGGGGGTAAGAATCAACGGTCTTTAGTGATAAGTTCATAAGAGCGATTGGGTTGGCCTGTTTGGTTTCCTTGCCTACCAATTTAATTCGGACTTCTGGAGCTTTAAAGCGAGCATGTGGTGGTAGGTTTCTTGCAACATTCTGAATGCCTTGACGTCTTTCTCGGAGGTGGTATCTGTCCTGAATTTCATTAACACAGTGTAAAACCGATTTGTGCTTTATTCTTTGTTTGTATTCCCAGTTTTCTACAAGGCGTCTGTTAGGATGGTTACGACTCATTCTAACGCATCTTTCATAAATTTCTAAAGTGGCTTTTTCTCTCCGCAACCCGAGAGGTTCCACATTTGTATGGATTTTACATGCAGCATTTAGAGTAGACTGTATAACTCCGCAGATTAATCAGAGGGCCTTATTTTGTACTCTGTCAAGAGTCTCTAGGTTAGTTTTGGAGCAGGTTGTAAGCAGTGAGCTGTTGTACTCTATCACGGAGCGAACATATCCAAGATATAAGCCCCTCAGAGTTTCTTTGTCTGATCCCCATAATATACCTGCAAGTCTCTTTAATAACTGTAATCGCCTCATTGCCTTATTCCTTACGTTTTCAATATTGTTCTTGAGGCTGAGCTGCCGGTCAAGTGTGACTACAAGGTATGTAGGATGCTCTTCTTTCCTCACTTGGTGTTTGTCTAACGTCAGGTTAATATTCTTCCTTGCTACTTGATGGCTTTTGGTAAAGATTTTTTAGACCGTCTTTGTGTAGTTAACCTTGAGTTTCCATCTTTGGCAGTACTCATACAGTCTTCTAAGGTCTCCATTTAGTCTTTGGGCTCCACTTTCCACATTTTCATGTCTCTGCCATATTGCTAGGTCATCAGCGTACAAGGCTTTTTCGGCCTTGATTTGTTCTGGCAAGTCATTGATAAAGATAAGAAACAGTGAACAGCTCAATGATGAGCCTTGTGGCAAGCCCTCCTCCAAGACTTCTTTAGAAGAGATTGCTTTGTGCATCTTAGTCTGGATTTGTTCTATCTATCAGAAAGTATTTCACCCAGTTACACAATCTGCCATGTATACCTATGCTCATCATCTTTATCAGGAGACCTTTTCTCCATACTTTGTCATAGGCCTACTGGGTGTCGACAAAAACGGACCCTGTGTGTATCTTATTCTGGAAGCCATCATATATTCTTTGTGTCAGTCTGAACAGCTGGTCTTCTGTACAGCTGTTGGTTCTGAAGCCTGCCTGTTCATGGCATGGAACACCAGAACTCTCTAGGAACCAATACAAGCGCCTGTTTATCATTCTTTCTGCAACTTTGCCAAAGCATGATGTTAAGGATATCGGGCGATAGCTTTTGGGGTCGTCTGGAGGCTTTTTGGTTTTAAGAATGGGGACGTTATATCCATTCTTCCACGCCTTTGGAAGTTTGCTTGATCTCCATGTCTTATTATTAGGCCTGAGAACCACTTCTCTCCCAGACCGGCCAAGATGTAGCAGCATTTCGTTTTGGATCTTATATGGACCTGGGGATTTTCTAGGTTTTAATTTCTTCAAGGCTTGTTCTATTTCATCCATGCTAAATTCATCTTCAGTCCGAATTGTCTGCCCGTGTCCCTCTGCCATCTGCCAAAAAAAAAGTCTAACATGTGTCCGATAAACCAACCGTAAGCTTCCCACTTGGTCGTCCAGGTATGCTGACTGCTATAATTATGCTACCGCAGCGACTATGTAAACTCACTTCGAACTCACAGTACCTTTTGCACAGTCAACAATTTCGACTTGTCCTAGTCTGAGAACATCCGGTAATACGTGCAGCAGGAGAAAATCAACCCTGAGCTCCATAAACTCAGGTGGACCCACTCTCTGAAAATGTCTAGGAGCTCGTAAGCCGAAACATTTGTCGACGAGAGATTACTTCTACCGATGATTGGTTGACTCTTGCTGTACATGCTCCCCTGTGGAGTTTCTTCTTATTGTGATTCTTGGGAACTATAAAGCCTCACTGTGGCTTTTCTGGTCTACTAGTTAGGACTGTGGGAGCCGTCGTAGTGAACCGTGGCTAGACGAGTGCTTGCGGATTAGAAGATCGTGGGTTCAAATCCCAACTTTTTACCAAAACGTCAGAAGGCGGAGAAAAGGGTCCTTTACTTTTACTTTCATTATGACTGTTCGTGTCTCAGTGGATATGAAAGAGGCATTGAGCTCTGAAGGTCGTGGGTTCGTTCATAGACTGCTTCGTGAGGTTCACAGTTACAATTTTTATAGAGACCCCTGGGGAATGTCACAGTAGCTACGGAGTTTGTACTTTTGTAACCTTCTCGGATAGCAGTCATTCGTTCTGATGGGTGAGACCGAGACGTAAATGATAAAACATAAGGAAGAAAAGTCGACCTTCTTGACTTAAAATTTGTAATTCTGCTTCTTCTTCTTGTTTACCGGCTGTAAACTCCGGCGGAAAATCGTGGATGTTCGTCCACCTACGGATTTTAGTCTTGTTCCAGAAGCTGAGTGTTGCGTGCACATCCGTCTCAGAGATCTGGTTTATTTGTTTGCAAACTTTTCTTTCCTTGCTTCTCAGGCATATGTACACCGACCTCGAAGGATGTCCCAGTTAATCGACTGCTACGTCATGCTTATTGTGGCGGTAGTAGGTCTATTTTAGCAAAACTAGAGCTGCTAAAGCTAGAGCTCAGGAGAATTACATAGAAGCCAACAAGGAATTTAGGAGGCATATAAGGGCAGATAAAGTGAAATATCTAATTGATCTAGCACAAGAAGCGGAGACAGCAGCAGCAATAGGAAACCTCAGAGAACTTTACAGTAACACAAGAAAATTAGTTGGTAAATATAGTCAGCCAACTGGATCAATCAAAAATAGTCAAGGAAAGGTACTTACTAACACTAAAGATCAAATGGACAGATGGGTTGAATATTTTGAAATGCTTCTAAATAGACCAGGCCCAGAGGTTCCCCCAGATATCCAGCCTTTAGAAATGGAACTGGATATCAACTGTGAGATACCATCCAAAGAGGAAATTAGAAAAGCTGTAAATCTTCTTAAGGAAGGAAAGGCGTCAGGCCCAGATGGTATCCCAGCTGAAGCCCATCCAGGACCAACATAAACACATCAACAGAATTGCTACATAGATTATTTAGTAAAGTCTGGGAGACCGAAGAAATACCAGCAGACTGGAGAGAAGGATATCTTGTGAAACTGTCCAAAAAAAGGTGATCTACAGGAGTGTGAAAACTATAGAGGAATTATGTTGCTGTCAGTTCCTGGAAAAATATTAAGTAGAATTATTTTGGAAAGATTAAAAGATGCTATTGATAAAATGCTAAGAGATGAGCAGGCAGGTTTTTTGGCCATACAGATCCTGTACTGATCAGATAGCCACATTACGTATTATAATAGAGCAAAGCATTGAACTGAACTCACCACTTTACATTGGATTTATAGACTATGAAAAAGCATTTGACAACATTGATAGGGAATCTCTCTGGAAATTGATGGGGCACTATGGAATCCCACAGAAAATTATCAAATTAGTAAAGGCAACATATAAAGACATGAAATTTCGAGTTCTTCATGAGGGAAAGCTAACAGATGCATTTGAAATAAAAACAGGTGTGCGACAGGGATGTCTTTTGTCGCCTCTCTTATTTTTACTGGTTATAGACTGACTGGACTATGAAAACAGTAACTGCTAACACCAAGAATGGAATTCAGTGGACCCCTACAAAACAGCTTGATGATCTGGACTTAGCTGATGATATTGCCCTTCTGTCCCATTCACGGAATCAGATACAAGATAAATTAAATATACTTAATGCGAGATCACAGCAGCTTGGTCTGAAAATCCATACAGGAAAGACAAAGATAATGAGAATAAATCAGGCAAATAGTAATGTGGTTTCTCTTAATGGCACCTAACTCCAAGACGTGGAGTCGTACACCTATTTAGGCAGTAATGTAGATAAAGTTGGAGGAACTGATAGAGATATTAAAATAAGAATACAAAAGGCAAGAGGGGTTTTCATAGCACTAGGGTATTTGTGGAGGTCAAAAGAAATTAAAAGAAATACTAAACTAAATAGTTTTAATTCTAATGTCAAACCAGTACTATTGTATGGGGCGGAAACATGGAGAACAACCAAGGCAATTACTAATAAATTACAGACATTCATTAACTGGTGCCAGCGCAAAATAGAGGGAATAAAATGGTATGACAGAATAACTAATGTAGAGCTTTGGGAGAGAACTAAACAGGCTCCAGTGGATAAGGAGGTGAGGAAAAGACGCTGGCGTTGGATCGGGCACACACTGAGAAAATAGGAGAGCAGCATAACTAGAATTTCTTTGCATTGGAACCCACAGGGGCATAGGAATAAAGGAAGGCCAAAAAACACATGGAGAAGAGAGCTGGAGAACGAGATTAGAAAGATTGGGAGGACATGGGGAGAGCTCCATGTAATGGCGAAGGATAGAACGACTTGACGTGAGTTGGTTGAGGGCCTATGCTCCATTGGGGGATAGAAAGGCAGAAGAAGAAGAAAGTAGGTCTATTGTTGTTTTCCCCACAATGGGACTCTGGAACCCATACGGGGAAAATATTTAATTTAATACTTAGCAATATCTAGTGGCAGTGCACCGACGCATACTTGTTGCTATAGTTAGAACCATCGTGGTGCAATAGGTTCGAATCCCAGTGGCGTGGCTATAGATTTGCACTTCTGTGTAGTATAGTGTGTTCGATAATGTATATTTTATTATTCTGTACTTATTAATACAGGGGGGGGGGGGGATCCATGACCATATTTTAGCTTGTACTCTGGCCTAACGACCAGTTCGTTATATATTCCAATCAGCGTCAAGATGGTAGTCTCTTTTAATTGGCCTGGCTGGGCTTCTGTGTCGTCCTATCTTCTTCTTCTTTGCGTTCAGTTTCGTATGCTCAGATCAGATCATCAGGTGGGTTGCCTCTATGAACTCGCATATCAGTAGCAGGTCCTAGCTGAAACATGGTACCAGGAAATGATAGTGGTTTCCAACTGGAACTCACCTCCCCCACTCCACCTTTTAAATGTTTGATAAGTAAAAGAAAAGTTCCCTTTTCACTCCTTTCGGCGCATCGGGCATATGGGCAGAGCGTCCCATATTTTTACAGACCATCAGCACTCTGTGGGTAATGTGGTCAGCATTACGCCGGCTGTCTTTACTTTCCCAGGACAGCCCATCCTGGTACCCATTTTAGGCTGGGTCGACCTGCGACGTCCCATACCACGACAAAAATCCACGCAGCCTGCAGTGGGTTTCGATCGCGGTATGCTGGCTTACGAGTCGGACTCGCAACGCCTTAGCCACGGACGCCGCTTAAATGTTTGATACTGACCCCATACTTCTTAATGATCATAACAAAATAAAATAATCAAAGCAGTGTTTCCCCGTTGTCAATTTGAACAAATAAAACACAAACAAAAGACTGCAACATTTATTGCCTGGCATATATCGCTGCATCTTACCAGGTGCATACTACAGTAACAGGTTTTTTTTTTTTCAATGAATCAAATCTATGAATCCTTCACATTAAAACACATTCAACGGTAGCTGCCTTTTTCACCTTAGCAAACGCAAGTTCACAGGTTTTTTTCCCCCCTGCAAATTTATGGAATGAACGGTTTAGTATCGAGGCTTCCATATAGCGGAACACTGTGCGGTTGTTTGAGATATGATAATTTCATAGTTATGGATTTGATGGATCTTACTTGTTATAGAGAACCATGTCAGGAAGCCATATCTTGTGGCATGGAATCCGCAGTTTGGTGATGTTATTGAACTCCGGTGGGTCCCAGACTAAAAATTCGTCTTGCCATTCCTGTAAAGGAAATATAAACCAAAGTATAAACAATAAAAAAGTGTTTGCTCAAACATGAAACTTTGAGTTGCAGTTGTAGTGGATAGAAAGCCGGTCAGACTGACTGACTGAGAGACCACCTGACTAACTAATCCCCAGTAAGTAAGTACCGCTTTGCTGAATCTGGTCTTACTGAAGTGTCAGCTAATTTTCCAAAACCACGAACCACATCCTCAATCAAGCATTTGATATCGGCTTCGCAATCTTTATATATTTTTCACATCTAATTTCACAGACTCCCAAAGGCGTTAATCATTGAGAGATTGTGAAATGGGGTGAGTTTCTATTTCTTCAATTCAATACTGTCCAGTTGAAGTCGGCATTGTAATAGCGGTAGACTCGACGAGTAATCACCATTTATGCGGCAAGTTTGGGGGGAATTTATTGGCACAAGTTTGGAGTGAGCATTCACGACTCGGGGAGTTTTCTTGACTAAAGCGTTTGCTATTGGTGAAGTAGGAGAATCGATTTCAAGACCTATGGGTCTCTTTCGCTTTCTTTCTCTCTGTGTCCCCACAACCCCCTCCCCTTTTTCTATCTGTCGGTCCTCTCTCTCTCTCTCTCTCTCTCTCTCTCTGTATGTGTGTGGGTGTGTGTGTGTGTGTGTGTCTTTCTGTGTGTGTGTGTGTGTGTGTGTGTGTGTGTGTGTGTGTGTGTGTCAGATACAAAGAAAACATTGAATTGGGATGGAAAAGGCAGGCAGGATTGGGGATGGAGGCGATCAGCCTCTTTGTAAATTATCTAGAAGCATTACCGCTCAAATGGGCTCACGTTTTAAATTTGCAGCAATAACAATAATTTCTGTTAATATATGTTGAATGACTTTTTAAAAAACGCAATAAATACACAATTATTTGAGATGTGTAAAGAAATACTTAGAGAACACATATACATAGTTATAAAGGAGGCGATTGGCGGAGTACTTTGTATCCAATGCAAATTGTCTTAAAGGTGAGGGTTCATCTCAACCTTTAAAAAATATATTTTTGTGGGTGGAAAGGGGGGAGGGGGGACTAAGCTGATGTAAGTAAGCCCTCAAGAAGGTCCCGTCTCTCTCATGTCTGTATAAGAAAAGTACAAGTAAAGGACCCTTTTCCACGCCTTTAGTTGTATAGGGCATATAGGGCTAGACCTATATTTTATAGACTAATCGGCACTAGATGGGTGATGTGATCAGCATCACGCCACATGTCTCTATACATGTACGTTAGTCGTTGCTTACACTATTCTATGAGCATTTTAATCAGTCGTTTACACGATTTTGTGAGTATTTTAACGAGTCGTTGTTTTAAACTATTTAATGACAATTTTAGCTTCGTTAGCGACGTTACCGCCATTATGGAATATCCGAATGTCGTTCTCATTACGGTCCTCGCGAATGGGCCTCGGGCATGTCTCAATCCCCCTGCCTTGTGTATTATCATGCCAAATATGTATTCCATATCATATATGTCTGCCTGTTTGCCTACTTATCTGTCTGTCTTTGCTTGCCATGTCTATGTGTCCGTCCATCTGTTTGTATCTATAACAGGAGTTTCAAGGAAAGACGAAATCATGAAATCAGACGAATGCTAGGAATAAAGCCAGTCTTACAGGTCATCAAAGAACAACAAATGAAGTGGTTTGGACACCTAACAAGAATGCCCTGGTACTATCCGCCACAGCGAGCCACACTAAAACGTTACAACGGGTATAGAGCGAGTGGAATACCTCGGAAAATATGGAGTGATGGCATTAAGAACAGCCTTACAGAAATGAACATCAGTCTTAATAGTGCTCTGGACAGAGCCCACCAACGAACATTACATCTCCCCCCGACACTTCGATGAGAAACGAGGTGGAAGAGAAGAAGAAGAAGAAAAAATTAATCGGTCAGTATAAATTGTTGCAATTTGGTGTGCAAGTTGATAATAAGCAATGCATCATGGGAAAACATAATGTACACAAACATCTAACTGTTTCTTTGCCTCATTTGCGGTATATGAAAAAAAAAACCAGATACATCTTTAAAGCCTACGGTTATCACGTTTACAGTTGTGGAGTGACGCTAACTTTGCGAGACATCAACTTGTAAATTTTTTAGAGGTAATTTGTCAGAGAAATCAAGCAAGCACTTGTTTGTATAGTATAGTGAACTGGATACGTCATGTACTGTCATAATAATCTCATTTACTCAACTAGTTCATAGGCGTTTCACTCTCATGTGGTAAATCTTCTACTTAGTCAGACGTGGTTTATATAAACATAATATTTCATTGTTTGCCGAATAGACTTTTAAAAAAATCGCCCAACATCACCGCTCGTGTGAAATAATTTTCAAAACAATTTCAATGCTTGCTATTTGAAGTAGGGCTGTACCGAATAGTGGTTTTCACTATTCGGCCGAATACGAATACGAATAGTGTATCATCATCATCAGGTGCCTTGCCGACTGGTGTGGCGATTTTGCCTCGCCACAATCTGCGATCTCCTGCAGCATGTATCAGTTTGTGTGCTGACACACCTCCATGACATGCAACGACTGTCAAGAATCTTCTCTCGTTGTCTTTTTCTGTCTCTCCTTCCACAAATCTTTCCAGTGGTCACCACATGTTCCATTTTCACTCTTTCTATATGATGACTGTCTTCTTCTGATGTCTGCGATTAGTTGTCTTCGGGCTCCCGCCTCTTTCAAAACCTAGTGGTTGCTTTTTTTAAGCTGTCCAAGGTATTTTAAGCATTGTTCTGTAAAACCACATCTCTGAGGCCTCAAAAATTTGTTTGGCCTGGCTACCGATTGTTCAGGACTCATAGCCATATGTTAAAACTGGATGTATGTAGCAAGCAAGACAACGATATATTGCACATGATGTTCTTTTTTTTTAAATATAAAATGCATTTTTAGCCTGTCCTATTTTGTTTTTTATTTTAATAATGCATCTTTCATCTAATATTATCCATGTGCCAAATTCGCATTTAAATCATTTTTCGTTCAGGCGTTCGTTCAATGTAATTTAAATGCACTTTCATATTCTCGTTTGCAATATCTTCAATTTGATTTGGGAAAAGACACACCGAAAGAACAAAAAAATGCATGCTTTCTCTTTGTCTCTCTCTCTCTCTCTCTCTCTCTCTCTCTCTCTCTCTCACACACACACACACACACACACACACACACACACAGATACACTTTCAAGTTTCTTCATGCCTTCTTTAACACAACAGTAGCGATGCCTAAATCTTTCGTAGCGGGAAAAACGGCGACCCGTTTGCGTGGTAACAGCGCCTGGCTCCGAGGCATTACAGCAGAGGTTCTAAAACTGGGTGCGTATGACAGGGGTGCCGCGGCGAAAATCAAGAAAAGTCGGCTATAAATTGTGACATTATTAATGAGAGAGTTATTTTAGTCCATCGCAGTGTATGCAGAAATCACTATTTGTATTCGGCCCGGCCGCCACTATTCGGCCGAATACCGAATAGCTAGTAGGTCCACTATTCGGCCCCGAAGCGAATACGAAGCGAATATTCGGTACAGCCCTAATTTGAAGTAAATGACTTTTATTAATCACGATATATCAAAAGACATTTTGGGTTACACAATTTATAATCCGCTAAAGATCAAAGAAATTCGCCGCTTCAGGAAGCAGCACCTGTGCAATTGTAAATTATTAAATCAAAAGGACACTGGTAATGTAGGACCAGGTAAACAAATTCTTGTTGATTTGTACAAAAAGCTCTCGAGATATTTATTAAAGTCTTAGGGCACGACCTTTCGAACATACTATAGTTACTTAGCTAATCGTACGTCTGCTCCATTGCATATCTGTCTTTCTATCAGGACGTCTGTGTGTTGCCACATTTCTAGGTTTGTGTCTGCCTCATTGACTATGTGCCTTTTGTATCTGTGTGCCTGTGTGTTGCTAGCTGAATTATAATCTCTTACTGTGATTGTCCAGTACTGACGATGTCTGACCATGTCTGTGTACTGGCATTATGGAAGTGTGTTGAACATCGTTGTTTCTTAGATGTATGTCTCTCCCTTTTTTTAGCCTTCTCCTTCTTCTTCTCATCCTCCTTCATCATACTCCTCCCCTACCTCCCCCTTCTACTAATCGTTCTTCTTCTTGACTTTATTCTTTTTGCAAACTAATGTTGTTATAATCCTACTTGAACAGTTAATGAATTCTTCTTTTTTGCTATTACAGAAATGTAAAGAATCTAAGGTAGTAAATTATTGCTAATATATCCTTTAAATACACTAATATTGTAGAAAATACTTAGTTTAAACCTACTAACACTGGGGATGTTTCAGCAGATTGCATAAGTTATGTTAAACTGAATGTAGAAGTTGGAAGCTAATCACGTCTAAACATCTATTTCTCATATTTATAGCAAACTACACGGCAGATTGCAACACAGAACTTTTTTCTTCTTCTTCTGCCCTTTTATCTCCCTATGGAGCATAGGCCATCAACTAACTCACGACAAGTTGTTCTATCCTTCGCTATTACATGAAGCTCTCCCCATGTCCTCCTTATCTTTATAACTTCATTCTCCAGCTCTCTTCTCCGTGTGTTTTTGGCCTTCCTTTATGTCTATGCCCCTGTGGGTTCCAATGCAAAGACAATTTAGTTATGCTGTTCTCCTGTTTTCTCAGTGTGTGTCCTATCCAACGCCAGCGTCTTTTCCTCACCTCTTGGTCCACTGTAGCCTGTTTAGTTCTCTCCCAAAGTTCTACATTAGTTATTCTGTCATACCATTTAATTCCCTCTATTCTGCGCAGGCACCAGTTAATGAATGTCTGTAATTTATTAGTATTAGCCTTAGCTGTTCTCCATGTTTCCGCCCCATGCAAAAGTACTGATTTGACATTAGAATTAAACATGTGTAATTTAGTATTTCTTTTAATTTCTTTTGACCTCCATAAATTCCATAGTGCTATGAAAGCTCCTCTTGCCTTTTGTATTCTTATTTTAATATCTCTATCATTTCCTCCATATTTATGTACATTACTGCCCAAATAGGTGTAAGACTCCACTTTTTGGAGTGGGGTGCCATTAAGAGAACCACATTACTATTTGCCTGATTTATTCTCATTATGTTTGTTTTTATTTTTGGGATTTTTAGACCAAGCTGCTGTGATCTCGCATCAAGTATATTTAATTTATCTTACATCTGATTCCGTGAATGGGACAGAAGGGAAATATCATCAGCGAAGTCCAGATCATCAAGCAGTTTTGCAGGGGTCCACTGAATTTCATTCTTGGTGTTAGCAGTTACTGTTTTCATAATCCAGTCTATAGCCAGTAAAAATAAGATAGCCGACAAAAGACATCCCTGTCGCACACCTGTTTTTATTTCAAATGTATCTGTTAGCTTTCCCTCGTAAAGAACTCGACATTTCATGTCTTTATATGTTGTTTTTACTAAGTTAATAATTTTTTGTGGAATTCCATAGTGCCCCATCAATTTCCAGAGAGATTCCCTATCAATGCTGTCAAATGCTTTTTCATAGTCTATGAATCCAATGTAAAGTGATGAGTTCAGTTCAATGCTTTGCTCTATTAAAATACGTAATGTGGCTATCTGGTCAGTACAGGATCTGTTTGACCGAAAACCTACCTGTTCATCTCTTAGCTTTTTATCAATAGCATCTTTTAATCTTTCCCAAAAAAATTCTACTTAATGTTTTTCTAGGAACTGACATCAACATAATTCCTCTATAGTTTTCACACTCCTGTAGATCACCTTTTTGGGCAGTTTCACAAGATATCCTTCTCTCCAGTCTGCTGGTATTTCTTCGGTCTCCCAGACTTTACTAAATAATCTGTATAGCAATTCTGTTGATGTGTTTATGTTGGCCCTAATGGCTTCAGCTAGGTTACCATCTGGGCCTGCCGCCTTTCCTTCCTTGAGAAGATTAATAGCTTTTCTAATTTCCTCTTTAGATGGTATCTGACAGTTGAAATCCAGTTCCACTTCTAGAGGCTGAATATCTGGGGAAACCTTGTCTATTTCAAAATATTCAACCCATCTGTCCATTTGAGCTTTAGTGTTAATAAAAACCTTTCCTTGACTATTTTTGATTCATCCAGTTGGCTTACTATATTTACCTACTAATTTTCTTGTGTTACTGTAAAGTTCTCTGAGGTTTCCTTTTGCTGCTGCTGTCTCTGCTTCTTGTGCTAGGTCATTTAGATATTTCACTTTATCTGTCCTTATACGCCTCCAAACTTCCTTATTGGCTTGTGTGTATTTCTCTTGAGCTCTAGCTTTAGCAGCTCTAATTTTGAGATTTGTTTAAGTCTGCCTTTTTACTTTTCCTATCTTCAATCAGTTTAATGGTTTCTGGTGTTATCCACGCTTTATGTTTCCTTTCTTTCTTGCCAAGAACTTCTACACAAGATTCATTCCAGACTCTTTTGATCTGATCCCAGCTGACTTCTGTGCTGATGTCTTCAGCTAACTGCTGCAACACCTGGTACTTATTAGAGACTGTAACTGAAAACTGTTCCTTAACTTCTTTATCCCTGAGATAACCTACATTATATTGGTTTCTATGATTATAAGATGTTATATATCTTTTAAGTTTCATCTTGATATTTATTACCACCAGGAAATGGTCAGCAAATACATCGGCACCTCTGAAAGCCCTAACATCGTAAAGGGATGATCTAAACTTTTTGTTAATACATAGGTGATCAATTGGATTAGTTGTCTTATGGTCTGGTGATTCCCATGTTGCCTCGTGTATTCTTTTATGGGGGGAAATACTACCACCAATAACATACTAGTTTCCTGCACAAAAATGTGTGAACAATTCTCCATTTTCATTTATTACTCCTAGACCATGTCTTCCCATAATTTCTTCATAATCTGTGTTGTCTGATCCTATCTTAGCATTCGGGTCACCCATCAAAATTTTCAATTGCCGTTTCTTTCATTATTTATGATATTTTGAAGCTGCGTGTAAAATGCTTCCTTAACAGATGCATTTGTATCATTTGTTGGTGTGTAACACTGTAATTACCGACATGTTTGCCTTCTGTTTCGCTGTTTTAAATGATGTTCTTATTATTCTGGGACTCACAGCTTCCCATTCTATTAGTGCCTTGTCTGCGTCTTTCGATAGCATCAAGGCCACTCCTTCTCTGTGGGGCGAATTTTCCTTTGTGTGTCCTGAGAACAAAATAGTTTCCCCTGAATTTAGAATACTTTTCCGTGCCCCAGTCCATCTAGTTTCACATAACCCTAAAGTACTAATTCTATAATGGTTCATTTCCCTTGCTACTTCCATTTTTCTCCCTATATCATAGAGAGTTCTAACATTCCAGGTGCCAATTCTGGAGGTTTGCCTAGCTGAGAGGAGGTACGTCAACGATCCGGACTCCTTACGGCTTTCTCAACACCGTATAATACTTCTTCTACTTCAAGAGCCTCCCCTCATCTTGGTTGGCTGGATTTTACTTGCTTCTCTTTTTGACTTATCCATGGTTGGTTGGTTTTTGTGGCTATTGTTTTGACAGGATGAGGCAGCCAACCTCAAGCCCAACCCTACCCTTAGTCGCCTCTTACGACATACCTGGTAGGGTGCAGTGTCACTATTCTTTGCTTCCCGTGAGGGCCCCGGTGACACACGGGCGAACAACGCCGAACTAATATATACATATTGAGCTTGAAAAGATTTACGGACAGACAGACAGAAAGATTTGTGGATGGATGGATGGATAAATGGGTGGATGGATAGAGATTCAAACAGCAACATTTAGAAACTTTCATACCCCCTCCCCCACACACAAAAAGGCAAAAAATACACTCACGCATACACAGATAATCCATCTCACACATACAACCCACATGCTCCTTTAAAGACGTAATGTCTTCTTTTTCCGAACAGGTGTCTGAATGCTTCATAAGTTCTGACTCTATGGGTATCTACACTTGTATACTGATGTACTAAATCAGAACTAAACACAGCCAGAATGTAAGAAATTTGCAATGAATCTAAAGCAATCGCCAATAAACTGCTAATCTTTAACTCAACCCCGTTGGGACCAGGCAATCATCTACGTTCCAAACTTAATCTCTATTTATTTTAACCAATTTGGCTCCAGTTACTTAAAAACTCCCGGCCTGTCAATAGGAGGAAAATCAACACGAATTCTAGTGACTGTGTCAGCAGTTGAAGAGAGGCATCGATTTAAAAGAGCCCTATTAGACTGATAAATTTGTCAAGTGAGATGTCTACGCACGTCGAAAACAGTGTACTTTCTCCAATCTGATAAAAGAGATTGGTTTGGGGAAAGATGACATTTTAAAGCATAGGGTTGTAAATAAGTAAAGTTAAGGAACTTTTCACACGCCTCCAGGACTATACCTGGTACCCATTCAAGGTTGGGTCGACCTGGGAGCCAAGGAGATTTTTGACAGTGGTCTAATACTCGCTAATGTATTTGCTAAACTGTGTGTGTGTGTGTGTGTGTGTGTGTGTGTGTACCATTGCTATTATTACTTAGCTGAACAATAGCATCACCCCCGTGTGGGTTCCGGGGTCCCATTGTGGGGAAAACAAGAATAGACCCACTGCCTCCCCAAAAGCATGTCGTAAGAGTCGACTAATTGGGGAGCTTCCTTTGAAGTCGGAGTGCATCTGCTGGAGAGGCAAGGAACCAACAGTCTGTTTTCAAGAGAATGAGATCTGTAAAACTGATGCACACGCAACACTCAGGTTCTGGAGCAGGACTGCAGTTCAGTAATGGACGAGCAGCCAGAACTTTCCGCCAGAGTGTACAGCTGGTGAACACGAAGAAGAAGAAGAAGAATAGCATCAGTCAAATCGAGATCTTCTAACTATTTATTCTTAAACCAGTCGATGTCGGTATTTCTAACATAAACTTGTTTTTATCAACGCTTATACCACTGTTAAAGTTAACGTAAATCGGTCTGCTATCAAATGGCATGCCATTAACTTCAAATTGCAGTATGTCGGAAGTAAACCAACTAGGTAAGAGAAGTCTTTCATGAGAAAAACACTTCGATGAACGTTGATTAGAGAGACCAGATTCCAGTAAGGATATCGTGGGAAATTGCTCAGGATACAACATAACGTGGAAAAAATCGGAGCCATGTACGACACTCTCATATCTACCATGTATACTTATATACTATACCGGATCTAAGCTGAGTCAGAATACAAGACACTCGCAGAGAATTTAACGCAGTCCCCCATAAAGTGCGAATCTTCAACTTAACCCCAATGGAACCAGGCAATCAGCTACCAACCAAATTTAGATCCCTATTTATTTGACCAATTGGGCTCTGGTTACTTAAAATCCTCTCTGTTTGTCAATGGGAGAAGAAAAAAAAACGGGAATTCCAGTGACTGTCGGCAGTTGAAGGGAGCAATCGATTTTAAAGAGCCCTATTAGAGTGATCTGTTTGTGAGCTGAGATGTCTATGTACGCCGATCACGTTGTACTGTCTTGCTATCAGATGAAGGATAAAAGATTTTATGTTGCTTTGGTGGAATCACCAGACTAATGTAAAAAATAAAGTAAAGACCCCTTTCACGCCTTAGGCGCATCGGGCATTTGGGAAGAGCGTCCTATATTTTTATAGACCAATCGACACTGGGTGGGTAATGTGGTCAGCATTACGAAGGCCGTCTTTACTTCCCCAAGACAGCCATCCTGGTACCCATTTTAGGCTGGGTCGACCTGCGACGCGCCATACCATGATCCAAATTCACGCAGCCAGCAGTGGATTTCGATCGCGGTACGTTGGAATTGCGAGTCATACTCGCAATGCCTAAGCCACGGACGCCGCTACCAGACTGATGTATAGCGTTTTAAAGCAGGAGGATGCATTTAAATATATCTAATCTTGTAGTAAGTCAAGAGAAATACATGCGTTGTTGGAGAAAACTATATCCTTAGTTACAGTAAGTTACACATCATTTACGGGAATTCATGAACTAACCACAATATTTATTGTCTTTTTTGATCAGGCAGTTTTGACTTCAGGAGTTTGTCATTATTTTCTGAATGGTTTATTTTATAATAAAATCGCTATTCGGTGGGTGATGTCAATATAACTGCGACCGTCTTTACTTCATATTACATTTTCTAGTACCTTTTCGTTAGGCTGGATCGGATAATGATACAATAACACTTGACAGAGGCTCATAACGAGCTCTTGCGCTTAGTGACAACAGACGCAGAAAAGCCTGCCATTCCGCAATAGAAATAGAGAAACTTTGAGGAAGCAGATTCAGGAACTGTCGTTCAATTTCTCCTCTTAAACTGGTAGTCAACTGCAAAAATGAAGGAGGGGGTGAAAGAAACAGGAAGATGAGAAGAACAAGAAGATAAAGGGAAAAGAGCAGGATAAATAAGGAAAACAAAGAAGGTGAGAAAAAAAAAGGATGAGGAGGAAATTCAGAGAGCGAAAAGAGAGAACGAGAAGAAGGAGATGAAAGCAAAAATGAGGAGAAGAGAAAGACAGAGAAAAGAGTTAGAAAACAAAAAGAAGGAATATATCATTAGATGGAGGAGAAGTTAAAAGAGGAAGATAACAAATGTAGGTAAAAAAAAAAAAAAAACTAACAATAACGGATAAATACTTAGTTGTTTTGACTGAAACAGAAAATTTCGCCAATTTTCAACCGATCTAAATTGTCCCCCTCTGTAGATTATGAAACAATCTACTGCCGCACTGTGCTCTCCTGTGTTCAGAAACGTGTCTTATCTCTGTGCAGACGACTTTTCGTTGCTAGGAAAGTTAAAAAGTAAGAAGACACGGGCGCATAGAGAATTTGACATCAGATGAAGAACTGTATAAATCAATCAGACAGGGAAGTGAGACCACAGAAATAGAGCATAGCAAAAATCAAAGGAAAGGCTCACCTTAAAAGAAAAAGAAAAATATCCACAGTAGTTATATGTTATGCTCCTTAATAACTAATTGCATGAAACAGAAGAAGATAGTTTCGTTTTTGTCATGTTTTTTTTTTTCTTTTCTTTTCTTTTACACGTTGTGAGAAGAAAAGGTCTTGAGAACTTGGTACTAGAAAGACTGGTGGAACGGGAGTAAAAGGATGGAAAATAGAATAATATCTGAGTGGCCTAGCAAGATGGATGAGGCTAGACAAAAAAAAAAATTGACTGATTCACCACTCTGGTGATGGTGTGAGAAGGCGAAATATGACAGCCTAGGCTGACTGGCATGGCACATGATGATAGTGATTCCAGGAAAAAGTAAGTAGAGATAGAAGGTCACACTAGACAATATAACAGTCGAAAGATATAGCTACTATAGCTTTCGTACCATAGCTTTAGTACTATGAAATCTGTATAAGGCGACATAAATTTAACATAGTATGAAATATAATATAGAATAACTCTAAATATAAAGTGCCTAATATGAAATATTATGAGAATCTTGGGCTATTTTTTTTTTTTTATATAGACTGATTAGCTATTAGGATGTATTGATTGGGTTTGCCAGTATATTGATTAAATAGTTTGCTGCATCAAATAAGTTGATTTTACTTACAATGTCTCAAATTCCCATTTTGTGTATTTGATGGTTCCTTTGATTCATTATTATAGAAATCGTCCAGGAAGGATAGTAAATACTGAGAGAATTTTGGCTAGATATTACTTTCTACTTACCTACTAATTAGGATGATCATAATATCTTGAGATGAAAATGGGACATCCCACTAATATTTTGAGCTGAAAACGGGACATCCTAAACAAGTCAGTTTACCCACCCACCCCACCGAAAACATTAAAGCCTATATGATTATTTTTATTATTATTACTACTACTACTACTACTACTACTACTACTACTACTACTACTACTACTACTACTACTACTACTACTACTACTACTACTACTACTACTACTACTACTACTACTACTACTACTACTACTACTACTCACCAAGTAACTAATTCATTTTAGCGGAATGAGATTATGCATACCTTGAAACTGTATAAGCTGTACTGCTTAACTAATATTAAAATGTATTTCTTTTGCTGAAGTGCAGGCAATTGGGAGCTTCCTTCGAAGTCAGAGCACATCTGCCTGACTGGCAAGGAACTAATACTCCACAGGCAAATAAGTCAGACCTTTGAATCGGATGTGCACGCAAGACTCAGTTTCTGGAATAGGACTAGAGTCCAGAAGTGGATGAACAACCAGTACTTTCCGCAGGAGTTTACAACCGGTGAATGCGAAAAGGTATTCTTAGTTGAATCGTTGCTTATATTATTATTATTATTATTATTATTATTATTATTATTATTATTATTATTATTATTAGCGTTGTTTGATTTGTACAACAGTGTGTAGTCGTACAAATGATAGCCAAGTGGCTGTTCATTAATTGTTTTATCTCTGCAATATTAATCGGCTTAAATTCGTGAACAATGAAGTGTCTGAAGCTAGTTCCAGAAGACGCTGGCGATATTCACTGCTGCAAGATACTAGCAGAAGCCATTAACTTCAACCATTAGGTGTATGTAGCGTATAGTGCTAGCCCTATCTTTAGCGTTCGGTGAATGCTTTGGATCAGCTTCATGTTGGCCGTATTGACTTCCCAGGACTTTACCTGTTATATATTTTAGGCTGGGGCGAGCCCATGTCATGTCTGGATATGGAGGAAGGGGAAGAGGGTCGGTTCTATGTGGATTTGAACATACGACCTTTAGGCGCGCATGCGAGCGTCAAGCGGTTACACCACAAACATAATTTACACTTACTGAATACATCTCTGTGTGAGAGTGAGTGAGTTATTCAGTGAGAGTGGATGAGAGAGAGTGTGTGTGTGTGTGTGTGCGTGTACGTGTGTGTGATTGTATGTACACATTAATACTTATTTTTTAATTATTATAAATTGTACCTATTCAGTGAGAAAATAATTTACTCACGTGATCAAGCCAAACATTTGTGATGAGGACCTGATTCTTTTCATCCTGTAGAAAAAAAAAAAAAAGGGTACAGAAAACAAGTGAAACTGTTTGATGCATTGAGCTGTAGCAGGCATATTGTGCTCTCTCCAAATCTCTATAGATCAGTCATAGCTAGATGGATGATGTGATAAACTTCACTCTGTCGCTTTCAAGTTCCATGGCATTTGCTTCTAATTATTGAAGACTAGGTGCACTGAGAGCTGTTGGTGAGAGAGTTCAGATGGATTGGATTACTTCTGTTATATTGAAACCAAGTACACTGGGCAGATGGGAATGGAAAAATAAATTGTGAGTTCTACGTTAGGTAAAACGGTACAAAATGATGATGATGATGATGATGATAATGATGATGATGATGATGATGATGATGATGATGATGATGAGGATGAAGATGGTTGTGGTGAAGTGCTGGGAACTAGAGTCGTTTTTTTTTAATCCTAACTGGTGCTGGCACAAAATAGAGAGAATTAAATGGTATGATAGAATCTCTTGTGTGAGGCTTTGGGCAAGAATTAAGCAAATTTCGGCGACTCAAGAGGTGTGGGGAAAAAATAGCCGTCTCTTGACATGGTAAGACAACCTAAGAACATCACAACTATGAATGTCTTTGCGCTGGAACCCATCAGGGTATAAAAAAAATTCTGACAAAAACATAGAGAAGGGAGCTAGAGAGTGAAGTTAAAACGATAGGGAGGACATGGAACTACATGCATGTCTTAGCGAAGGATACTATGACTTGGCTTGAGATAGCTACAGGCCTATGTTCCACTGAGAGATAGAGTAGGTGGTGGGTAGAGAAGTCATCATGCGAATTCAAATGCAAGACGAACAAGCCGATAATTATGTGCATAAGCTTTCTATTTGGTTTCTGGGGTAGGATATCGTTGTTGTGTATATAATTACACAGTCGCTAGTGATTTAAGAAACCTTCAAAACACAAGTGTGAAAAAAAAATGGTGTTTACAGTAAGCTATAATTTTGACTCAGTTTCTTTCTGTCCACAATCGTAAATGGTCATCGTTTCTGTCCGCAGCCTTAAAGCATGTTTACTGTAAATCTTTTATTATTGCTTTAATATACAGATGTCCCTATGGCACCAAACTGCATCCCAAATTGGATTTAGCCTCAGCCTACATCGATTCCCCTTCAGTGTTTGCGATATTATGGAATATGCCAGTTGTTATCTTCTTATAGCGTGTTTCCTGTCCATTTCTGAATTCGGGTAAAAAGTTTGTTTTTCTTTTTAATTGGGTTAATTTTCACCGAGGAGGCATCTTCACTGTGTTTACATCAGTCGTCTACATAAAAAATGTCATTGTAGCTTCCACATACATTGTTACTATAGTGCGCTTCAGAAGTCGTGCCAACACACTATAACAAATATTTCGAGAACTCGTGTACGGACCAGCAAGAATCGTTTAATGAGACCTTAGATTGTCCATGTCCTTTTGATTTTAAATTGTATAATTGCACATGTGCTGCTGTTTTTTTAAGGCGGCGAATTTCTTTGATCTTTCGTTGACTAATAATTTATGTACAATGATAAATTAAAATTAACAATCGATACCCACGCGGAGATTGTTAAGAAATCCCTTTATGTGTGCAGGGATGGGTGATGATTATTTATATAGCCTATCCTGCATACAAAAAACTAATTGTGTTCGTTGAACTCACGAGTGGCTGATGCTGGGGATGACAACTTGAAAGTGAAAAGCCTATGAAAGGTGTATAATTTGATGTTTATGAAAAATACCAGTTCCTCAGTTAAATTTAAGCATGCTGATTGTTTCCTTTGAAAATGTGTCATTAAAAAAAAAATCCAAATTAGGAACAATGAAAAGAAGATGTTTATTGACATTAAAACACATTTCTTACAGGGACCGGGCTCTGTGTGGTCTCAAAGCATGGTGTCCGCCTCGCGTGCTAGAGGTTCATGGTTCAATCCCTGATAAGGGTTGTGAGTTTTTTCACGTGTACTTGGACTTCCAGTAATTCCCCCTGGTCTTTGGGTAGTGAGATCGGACGCCCGCGTGCATTGTTGCGCAGGTAAAAATCCTTGGCCGTTGGAAATCGAAAAGAGAAACCTAACGGCGCTGCCCGGGCAAAATTTGGAGTTAAAAATCTAACCAAAGTATTTCAGGATCCCCTCTGGTCGTACAGAGCCTGTGCACCTTGCTGAGCTACTTCGGACTCAGACTTGAGTTAGAAGAACGGAGCACTTATGGGTTACTACCCGTATGCAATGATGTTGATCTGTTGTTCAAACCTCAAACCTCTTACAGGGACATAGTAATTAACAGGTTGCATGCCAAATGTCAATAACTCACACACAACGATTATTGAGTTACAGATTATTAAAAGTTGGACACGACTCCTGGAAAGACTATAATTACCTGACTGTTATGACTCATTTCCACACAACAAGGATGACTCTGTGTAGGAATCGTCCAGCCACGTTCTAACGCAAATTCTTGTATTGGCTTCAGCGATATCTACATTACAGTTTGCCGGATTGCTCTCGAGAGGTTTATGCTTTTTAGATGCACAGAGGAATAGGCCAAATGATCTGGAGGTCAAAACTATTTCGACCTTATATTTTAAAGGAATTAAAACTTTCGTATCGTTAGTTTTCTCGTATTTGAGATGTATTATAAGTTTGAAATTGGCGGTAAGAGGAGGAGGAAAATAGGGGGGGGGGGGGGAATCGGTTGAAAGCAGGGAGTATGGGAAAGAGTCCTGAGAAAGTATCCTAATAAGAACAACAGTCGTGGTTATCTTATTTTGTCAGTTAATTGTTAATGAGTGTTGTATTTTTCAGACATTGTCGTTGACGTTACGTCAAAACAATACTAGAATATAAATATTGAATAAATGTAGCAGATGTGGCAGTGATCAATAAAACGAGAAGGCATACTTATATGGATACCAAGTGGACCAAAACTAAAACTAGTACCAGGACATGTTAAGAGAAGTAAAGGCGTTAGGCTTCACTATACATACACACATGCATACAGACAGGCACACTTACACACACAGCAGGCGGTACTCCATGGGTGATGTCAACGTCATGCCTACCGCATGAGATATATAAGTATATCAGTAAAGGATGGGTTAGGACTTATTGCTTAGTGCAACAAAGCCTGGCATATGATATCACATATGACAGTTTGAGAATGGGAGTAAAGGCAGTCATTTCTGCCTTCCCCTGGCTTGTGAATCAATTGTACACACATGCCGTGATTGTAACTGACTCACAGAGTATGTTAAGAAAGGTGGAGACAGGCTTGTTCTCACCTCATAGGTGCAACAATTACTTCAGAGGTTCTAGGTAGTCAGCGTCCTTCGGATATTTTCTCCAGGTCATTCTGATGTTTTAGGAAACGAGCAGGCAGATAGATTGGCCAGTTCTGCACCTCTTGATGGTCAATTGGTGTATGACTATATGTTTTTAGGGTCCTTTAGGAGCGCAGGAACCATGCGGAAGTCCAAAAAGATCATTACGGTCTGAGAAGAATGGGTGGGAGATACCAACGGATCCGGCTGACGCCTAAAACTCAAGGGAAAGGCGAGACGCTTGTACATTCAGACAGTTACTGGTACCATCGGAATTGGAACTCTTCGCTTGCTATTGAAGGTGGAAACAAAGCGCTTATGTGAATGTCCCGTGTGCTATGATGTCGATTCTCAATTCAACATTTGACTTATTGATTGCGATTTTTCGAGAAGGTTGACTTATTACTCATAGACCAGACCCATAGGCGTTCCAAGTCGTCTAGGCCCTTGAAAGGACTTGCACCTACTGTACTCATTTTGACTTAAAGACTTTTTCCCGATCCTTTGCCAAAGTACTGTATCCGTATAACCTGATTTTGCAGAACTCGCCTTCCCTTCGTCAAACTCAGGAAGCATGGTGTGCAAGACATCTCTTTCTCGCGAGAATGGTCCGAACAATTTTATAAATGACTCACGAGCATAGAACTGTGTTTGCAAAAGTAAACGAGAGATAGTATGATATAAGAGTATAGTATATATATATATATATATATATATATATATATATATATATATATATATATATATATATATGCAGCACCATCATATTGGCTATTAAGTGATGTTTTAGGATATTGCACGCAAGACAGTGGAATCATCAAGCCTTATATCTCTTTAAATGTTCATGATAATACTAGACAAGGCTGAGTTTGCATTTTTGTTATTTTACCAATGCTTGTTAATTGAAATTTTGAAACCAATTTGGATATTTTAACTGTTAGGTTTAATTTCTGCCATTATTTCAGTTATATAACAGTTCTGGTTGATGATAATGGCTAAAGAAAACCCCCTTTTTTAAAACCGTATCTATAGTTCGATCAATATATATATATATATATATATATATATATATATATATATATATATATATATATATATATATATATATATATCAATGTTTGTGTGTTTGTTACCTATAGACTCGGAAACTACTAAATCGATTTAGCTGAAGTATTCAGGTTATGTTTGTTTTGATACCGAAATTCTACCTGTCATGGTTTGAAACAGGTGGCAACATGTGTTGGGAAAATATTTTCATTTTAGGGACATTTAATTACAATCAATGTTCGTAAATGCGCAGGCGAAGTAGTCGAAACGCGCGACTTCCACCATTTGAAGGCGTGATGCAGCAAACCAGATAATGTCTATATCAGCGCAGGCAATGAGTGTGCCATTAACCATATCAGACACGATTTCTATTTTCTTTATTTTCACACAACCTTCTATGAGTTACAGAGTAGTAGGTGAATTTGAGAAAAAGGGGGGGGGGTTGGGGAAGGGCATCGAAGACTATCTCTATATCTGCGCAGACAATGATTGCGACATTAACCGTGTGAGACATGTTCGATTTCTATTGTTGTGCTGTTTCAATACTACTTGGGATATATTTATATGAGAAACAATTGCCTTGAGTTGTGTTGGAATCATGACACAGTTGTCGAGACACACATCTCAGATGGGTTTGTTCTCTTTTTGTTGCTTAGATTGAGTGGTTCGTTGGCCGAACAGTTAGAACGCTGGTTTCCAGTGCGAGATACCAGGGTTCAAATCCACGGTACATAATTAGATTTTTTTTTTACACGGCAGCAAAATAAAATTCTCTCCTGAGAGAGACAAAAAAATTAACTGACACAATAAGATAACCACGACTGTTGTTCTTTTTAGGATACCTTTTTCAGATACAAATTATATATATACATATATATTGATAAACATTGCTGGAAGTAAAGAAAAGTTAGCCTTGCACTAAATTCCGAATGTACTTCGGAGAGGCTATGTCATCGCTGCTTTGAAAATGACAAGGTTGTAATTTTTTTTTTTTTTAAATTAAAATTTTGGTCTTGTATTGTTTTCAATATTTATTCATTTTTACATATATTCAGATACCTGTGATTTTTCATCCGTCTAATAGTGCATGTCATTCCCTGTTAATCTAAGTCCTGTGCTGTTTCAATGGGGGTCAGTGGCTCACTAGAAAATGCTACCTCTAAATAAATGTTTTCCTTGCTGAAATTTTATTACTAGTCCCTAACTCCCACAAGATTCAGTATCTTGAAATAAAGGATTCTTAACAAAACAACAACAACATTATTGACCTAAAAAACAACGTCAACTTCCAACACTACGCCCACTGAACTTTTCTTCTAACACCACAATTCCCTCACTCAGATCTAACCTTCCTACTCAGCATCAGTAATTGATTAAAGTGTATTTTGTCAAAATTGATCATAGTCTTATTTGCCTTCGTTTTCCCCATTTCCTCAGAAGAAGAAAAAAAGGAATCTTAAAATCTGTAATTCGCACTCCCCACTGTGCCAACCTTATCAGCTGCAGACGCTATAAAGCAGAGGGAATCATTTTCAAAATAGCTGTTTTATCAAACCTTCTACTTCGAGGTAGAAGCAGCGTCTGTTGATGGATAGATTTATGTCCGGACAGTGAAAATTTGTGAATTCCCAGGAGTGAATTTGTGCTGGTACCCGAAATGAAACGCCTCATTTGATAATCCAATAGAAGATAAATTTATGCGAGAACGTCGGGCAAGTGAATTTACGTAATAACTCCTCGCAGACGCATTTCTTCTTCATACACTTGGTGGCCAACTCAATTATCTAGTTCATTACATTGTAAGAGTCATTCTCTACTTCATGATAGGTCAGTCTGATCCGGTAATGCAGTTTTCACACCCTTGCTCTATAAATGAATCTATACCTTTATTGTTGAAGTCCGTGAAAAGTATTCAGATCTATGCAAGCGCACGTTCCGTGGTAACTTCCTACGGCGCGGTTTATAGATAGTACTTGACGCTCTTAAGCTTAGAACAGGGCGAGCCATTGTTACAATGTGGCTATTTAGACTTGGCTGAAAATGTACTATATAAAACACGAATAGTTCAGGTAAATCAGTGTTACAAGCTATGTCACAATCTCCTTGGACTATACACAATCATGGGCGCCGAAACCGGTGGGTGGGGGGGGGGGCGCTAAGGCACCTTGAGTGGGGTGGAAGTGTGTGCTTAGCATCAGTTAATTGATGATGAACGCCGAAAACTGTCCTGTGTAACTGGCTTGTTAAAAACTACTCTCGGGAAGAGCTTAGGATGTATGGCGTCACGAGGCATTTTTATTACGCGAGCAAACTCTTTGATTTACATGCATTGAAAATACGAATAAATAATAACTAAAAGTGCCAAGTGAATAGATTACAGAACTAACATACTTGAGGGGATTTCTAGCACTTCATTTACAAGATCAGTTAGTCCGAAGACAAGGACTGCAGTTCTTTGATCATGACCTATTGTCTCATATTGTCATAAGATCTCCCTTAGCTCAACATATGTGTTCCGATGTCCGTGCATGCTTGTGGAATATTTTTCTACCTGTTTACTATTGATGATAGCCCAATGGTTGTGTTTTCAAACGTCGCTACTATGCTTTGTCTCCCCTGCGCAATCAAATGAATAATGTGGAAGCTGCACTGATATTTCTTAATATTTCTTTTACTGACGACTGGAGTAAACACGATGAAGATGCCTCAGTGAAAATCCGGTAAGAAAACTGGTTACCCGAATAAGAAAAAGAAGAAAACTACAACATGTTAGATAAGATGTACAAGCAATGCGGGGGAAATAATCAACATTAAAGAACTAAGAACATTGGTAGGCACTGTACTGGTAAAGGAATTCACCGCAGATCAAAGAATCCAATAGTTAGGTCATATGGTCAGTACAGAACAAAATCAGGCAGCAGCTGGAGTTTACTAAATGAGAACAGCAAGCTACAAGTCAAGAGGCCGACCAAGAAAGAAATGGAAGGAGGGAGTAAAAGGAGACACTGCAGAAACACAATATAACATTAAAACAAGCTGCGCTACTAGGAAAACACAAGAAATTACATCTCTCTGCGACGCTTGACATTATAAGTAGTAGGATAAATAAGGAATCAGAAAAATATAATAATCACTGCCATCTATAAAAGCCGGGGGCTACTGAACTTTCTAACTCTAAATGAAGACATACTAAGCCTTCTGAAAATACTAAGCGGTCATCTTTGGTAATCCTGCAATACCCAGACTGTATTTATCACGTCTGTCAACTTGCTAGCATTCAATCATTCTTAACAACTGTTGCCAGCCAACACTCATCGTGTACACATAATCACACATTCACTTACATTAGAGTAAAGTTAATAACTCATTCGGGCCAAGGAATATTCCCACAAGAAGCCCATAGCGACAAAATAATCACTATGAACAATAATTACTATTAATAAGTACAAGCCTAATACAAAAATGGGTATTTAGGGAAACCAGATTTTTTTACTACCCACTGTCCAAATGTACAGTAAGATAATACAAGAGCCTTTCTATTCGTCTGTATTCGCTTTTTAAAAGGCGGTTAACATAATGTATTGTGTTTTACAGCTCGGCTGAGATGTCTACAAACTTCGGGAAAAAATATATGATTTCAGTTGAACCCTAATGTTTTCATTTTACCACATGCTTATGAGAGAAGTAGTAGGTATCCTCCCCCCTCCCCTTCCCCAATGGGAACCTGCTACTTACACGAGGATAACAAAATAAATGCTCGATATGTCTGAGATTCAACAGAAAATGCCCCCTACACATATGTGTTAAATCGGAGTGAAAGAGTTCAAATGGGCGTCCCCCCAAAAAAATACAAAATAACCAGTCACATTCATCTGTGCATAAATTGAAAAGTGCACAATTACCATTTCCAGCCTTTCTCTACAGTGAAAACAGATGACCACACATACAATGAAATTTCGATATCTGTTTTCATGCCTGCAAGCATCATAAACAGACATAAAGAACTCTAGCATGAATTGAGAGTGCTCTACTTATAATGAAGTAATGCACATCGCCGCTGTGTCTAGGATACTGAAGACTCAGAATTTTTAACAAAAGCCAACTTCTGTACGTCTGGATTTGGCTTTTATTTTTCATTAAACCCTTCACTGCGAAAATAAATGTTCGGTTTCTTATTATTGTGAGTGCGGCGTTAGCATTAATGCAAGGCTGTCCCCTAAATCACAGACGTATATATATTGAATCGATTTTTTCTGGAGACTATCTTTGAGCTGTCACCATAAAAGCTTGCGATGTGGGGCTTATGTTTATTTTTTTTTTTTTTTATTAAATATACCTTTGACTTGAGCAGAGGGTGTCGCCGTTGCGAAGTGATTTGGAGGTCATGAAGGTATATGGAATAATTCGTTTGGCTCTTGGGTTTAATTTTTTTTTTTTCGAGATCTATAAATGTCGTTGATGGAGTTCTCTGTGTCTCGTTTTCGGTGAAACGTAAGAGTACCGGGGATGGCCCGAAAATTCTTGGTATCCTAAAGCAAATTCCTTTACAGTAATGATACAGCTCACTTTGGGAATCACTGACATAAATGAGAAACTTTAACAAGTTGAATGTGGTGTTGTCATGTGATGTGATGTTATGTTTGTTATCACAATTGGCGTCATTGCACACCGGGCATCACATGCGTATCAGTCTTCCGATGAAGTAGTCACTCCAAAATTCCTCTACTGACTGTTCCCATCGGAAATGAGTTATGGTGTCTCCTGTCGTGGCTTCGAAGCCGGCACAGACGTGCTTCTGCAATCGTTACTTCCAGGTCATTAATCGTGTTAGCATCAGATATTCATCATTGTCTGCCAGTCTAGTCCGTGCTACGTTGGTGTGTTATCAGCTCTGACCATGCTTCTTCCCGTATGCATTGATGCATTACTTGCCAGCTTCCTTTAACTTATGCATGCCCAGTGGTGTGGATTTTAAAACCCGGGTGCTCACTCCGTACTTACTACAGCATCCACTAGACACTGTAGATGTTCTTCATCATCCGATAAATGGTGTTACCGATTAAACCTCTCATGGAGATAGTAAGTAAAGTTTGTGTCTACTGGCAACGGTGAGAGTTGATGCTGACGCAGAATCACATTTTACATTGAATGTGGACAAGATAATGACTGCCATTCACACAGTCTTCAATGATTGCTCATTTGATCCACAAAAATTGCAACGCAGTATCAGTGAAAACGATCAAAACATGATCCTGTACAGATGAAGTAATTACTCCATGAAAATGTTAAATCCCCACATATTCTGAAGTGACATTGGCTCTAGTTCTGAAGACGCCTAAAAAAAAAAAAAAAAAAAAATTACTTCAATCCAAGTGTATTCGTTTGCAAAAACAAGAAGTTAAGGAAACAAACTGACGATATAGTAAAAACGTAAAACACTTCTACATTGAAGCAGATACATCCTGACTTCCGGCCAAAGGGATCGTTGAAGTAAAACCACATGCTCAAAGGCAAAACGATCCCTTGTGTTTGTTAAAGCACGTCCGGCTGTATAAATCTGGAGCTGGCCGTGGTTAAAGCCATTGTCACATTATGATGTTGCCGGACCGCTGTGTGTACGAGATGACCCGGATATGACCTCATGGGTTGACCAGACAGATTGGCTACGAGAAAAGCCCCGGTGGATTAGCTGGATTCAGCGGTACGCTTGACCGAATTCACTAGCAGCCTGGAGAGAGAGAGAGTGAATTCTTTAGAGTAACAAAAGGACTGCTCGAGGAAAAATCAGGAAGCATTTGTGAGGATAATTTGTGGAGAGAATTTGTCTGACTTTAAGACACAGAGACATTGTGTAACCGACTGTTAGAATATTAGTGTGCTGATAAGTGTATTGACCCTTACTTAGGTTTATGTCTTGATTTGGTGATAGCTGTGATTTGTATTGTACGGTGTTTGGCGAAGTTATCTAGTCTTTTAGCGTTATCATGTTGTTAGGAATTATTCACGTAGATCTGTTAAAGCAGTTTTTCCAAATTGAAATGGATTAGTTGTAGCGTTAGCGTCTGCTTGCACACATTTAGTCATTAACTCTGTGTACGCCTCAGAATTATCGTGGGACAGCGCTGTACGAGAATGATGAGGGTTCGAGCCCACGGCTTATTCACGGGAACCGCTCAGGCATGATTCAGCGATTGTAAAGCTGGCATGGCCTGCGTTTCGAATAAGGAGCACCTACCATTAGTTTGATGCTCTTTGTACATTAAAGATTATGTGTGTCCTCCACGGGTGTTCGGCTTGGTGTGTGTTAGTAAGATATATATGTGAGCGGCCTACAATGCGAGCCATAGTTATGATACCCTAAACTAGATCGTTGACAGCCACATTCTCTAACCTGTAATCCGTAGACAGGAGTCGTTGGGCGGAAATTGCATGGCAGTTCGCTACACATGTCAGCCTAACCATGTGACCGAAAGCGCTTTCACCTCTCAGAAACAACACTCCAGCCATGTATGTCAGATTTTCTAACCTCTAAGCAACAGCTGACGTCTAATTTCCCGATAACTAATTTTACAACACATAAAATCCTGCTTACTTTGTTTATGTTTCTCCTTTTTAGCCTTAGTGTAAATGAAGTTTTAGATTGAGTTTCAACTGGGAATGTCAGTTTGTCACGTTAGTGATTTTGCTACCTATGGAGAAATAAGAAAAGCTAGTGTTGTCTTAGAAGATTACCCCGGGTAATGTAACCAAAGTTACGGTCTACTCTACACAATGATTGTTAACTGAAGTAAGTAATTCTACCACCTACATGAACTGAAGTGAGGTAATTCAAACAATCACACGGATTGTAATTGAAGTTAGTGAGTTTGTCGCTCGCAAGTTTTATATATAGTTATGTCGAAATGCACCGTGCTGGCTCGACAGATTCTTCTTTTTCTTGTGTTCACTATCTGGTTTACACTGGAGACAAATTCTTAGGTGCTTTAATAATATCCTACCCCAACAGGGGAAATATAGTTTATGGGATAGTCTAATATTTCAGGGGATATTAGATAGGCTGCATGCAGTCGTGGGACCTAGGCTGCATGCAGTCGTGTGACCTAGGCTGCACTCTCTAGTGGATCGTAGGTGGGTTGGGGTTAGGGTCAGTTCTAGAAGTTTTGGGGTCTTTAAAAGCATTAGAAAGCCGAAAAACCTCTTACCACTCTTAAAAATGTTGGACTGTCCAGTGACGTCATCTTGGGGTAGGATATTATTAAACCACCAATTCTTATGGTAAACTTGACTGTTTTTACGATTGTCCGTTTTATTCCATAGAACTCTCAATGCAGTGTTGACTCACCGGGCCAGTATTTCCTTCTTAATGGGCTGTACAAGAGACATTCTTGCAGGAGATGTTTTGCAGTCACACACACACACAGCCCACAAGGGCACAATGGTGAACTACTTAGACGAAGATGTGCATATGCTTGTTAAGTTTGAGAGTCGTAGAATAATGACCGGTAAAGTAAGTGGTAGTCAATTCTGGCCACAGTCTGTTCACTTCTGACATATTGTATGGCCCTTTTCTACTGATCGTAAGTTACTGCATTCTCTTTCATGTTCACTTTTGCCCCTTTCTTAGCAAGTTTATCTGCGGTTTTGCTTTCTGGTACACAACAGTGGGATGTCACTGGAGTAAATAAAGTTTTGGGCAATAACCTTGTCAGTTGCAGATCTCTGGTGAGGGAGCCTACCACTCTTGAGGGTTTGGAGCCCCGTTAGCGCATCTGTGAAGATGATCATTTGATGGCAGTCAGAACTGGTGTTGTGTAACATTTCGGCAGCCTACTCTAGTGCTAGGATCTCATAAAAAATATCCAAAACAGTCATGGATGCATGCTTACAAAGATGGATCAGCAACCAGTTAAAGATTCAAAAGCGATATTTCATTAAAGGTTAAATAAATACCATTCCAATGTGGAAACTACAGTTAAAGCTTCCTGATATAGTCCCCAGAGGTGGATAAGTCACGGCAGTAGAGCAGGAATTTGGGTACTGGTGTACACTGAGCTCTAATCAAAATTCTTTACGAATGATAGGGTGCAGGGAGGGACGCCACTCTTTCCCCTGAAAATCTGCAAGTGGGTTAAGTATCCCACTTAACCAGGAGTATACGTTCCCTTTTCAAGTATTTGTTCATAATTACATATTATTTCAGACATCATGTTTACAATATTTGCCATTTAGAGGCTAATAATAATTTTTATTATTCTCTTCTTGGTTCAAATAACGATGTCAGGCTCAGGCAAACCGTGATTGAACGTTCATTCAGGCGTCTTAACCTTTGAGACGCGTTAGTCTAGGTTACAGGGGAGTCAGATTATGTTCTGATATGCATATATTTGTGGACAGACACGTACAGGTTGTGTTTAACTCTCTGTTCTGAGCGATACATGACATCAAACCGTCAAGCAGACGCTGTTCGAAAAACCATCAAATGGAAATATTAATACTTCTGAAACTACGAATGAACGGTCAGTCACGGTGTGCCTAGGCCCGGAATCGTTAATTGTACCCTCCTCTCAAACAAGACTTAAACCCTTATGTCCCTCTCCTCTAAAATAACATAAGGGGTGTTTGTGCCTGTGCCCGTTAGTCACTCACGGAAAGGAAGCCACATTCGTGTTGGAGAAAAGCTATTGAACGACAATGACAAATACCCACTTGGAACTGCCAGCAGTAAGTCGTTCAGAATAATAAAAGATCGTCTGGGTCTCTTCTAAGACCCTGAGTATCCGTTAGATCCAAATACCGATGTGATTTGTGCTGTTCTGTATACAACACTATCTGGTGGGTCAAAAAGACAGGCTGCAAGCAAAGTTTTTGATGGAGTATACAATTACAGACTGGATACGCAACGGTTGTACGATCAGTATATGTTTATCTGTTTATTTTATATTGTTTCCACTGCCTTTAGGGTTCCTTTCCAACCTGTTTATTTTAATTTGCTACCTACAACACAGTGGAACCAACAAATCATATCTCATCTTTATATTTCCGTTGCATGCTAGACACAGCATCACCGTTCTGGTGTGTATGTGTGTGTGTGTGTGTGTTTTTTATAAATATAAATTTATTTAACCTTTCTTGCTATTTCCATGGTCTTAATGATTTTCGTATTTCGTAGCTGTGACTTCAAGCTGTACGATGGACCTGGCTAATGATGACAACTTTTTGTAGGGGTGTAGAGTTGGTCATGCATCGAAGTACATTTGTTGCTGCAGCGATGCCTTGTTGTCATTTGGAGATGACAGGTCAATTCCCCAGCATGATAACTATAGCTTTTGATTTTTATGTTTGCTAGTGTGTCCTCCTATCTCTCTACTTCTTTCTATGAATGCCGATCATTATATGTCAGTTTGTTTTTCATACTACTTCTGGCGGATGTTATTATTTAAGTTCCCAACCCAAACGATTGGCACCTTTCCGTCTTTCCAGACGATAGTGTTAGACCGCGCTGTAAGGACGTGGGACTCACAGCTAATGGCAATGGAGGGTGTCACTAGTAAGACCCGCCCGCGTTATGAAAAGTATTCTACAATTTTAGTATGGGATTTCAGAACCGATGTTGTCAACATTTGTGTTTATTTTGTTTCTTCTCAGACGCTCAACTCTCATCCTTTCGGGCGCCCATTTCTTCCTTTATTCTCATTTCCTTCCTAATGTGCCCACTACACACAACACGATTCATGGAATTTGGTTCCCACGAGTCCACCTCAGTATATAAATTTCTGTAACCTATGGTGCCATTTCAATGGGTTGAAATGAATTATGTCCGTATACCATAGTTGTGGATTTCAAGTTGTACTATAGACATGGCCAATAAGACACATTTTTTGGGGGGTGCCTAGTTGACCATGTTCTTAGTGCACTTGTATTCATGACGAGGCGCAGACGCCATCTGGAGGTGACAGGTTCAATTCCCGGCACGGTAACTATAGCTTTCGATTTATATGTTGTCGAGTGTGTTCTTCTATCTTTCTACTTCTTTCTGTTACTTGATTAATTCACCTCAGTGCCTGTATCATTTATGTTCCGCTTGCACACGTCTTTATATGGTAGTAGAGGTCGAAAATATTTAGTTGTTATCGCCTGGTACATTGGGTTTTTTTTAAACAGCCTGCGATTCAGATTGTGTCCTAGCTCCAAGCACCCATCGAAGCATACCGGTTGTGGCGTATCAACACCTTATTGGCTGGGGGATTCCCAGCTTGACGCGGGCTGTAGCTGGCCAGTGACATTCGAAGATGTTTCCCACCGTCAGAGGCAACCCGTGGGAATCTCTCGTCTACGCCAGTTGACAGGGTCTTATAACCCATAATTGCTGCCTCTCGCTTTGTTTCGGAGACCAATTACGGCCAGGGATGAAGTTCGTGCTCTCCATAGCACAAAGCCTGGGCAGTATTGTAGAGGCTATATGTTGCCCATGCATCATGATCCCTCACTCTTGTTTACTCCAAAGGAAAGGTATCACCAGTATGTTTGGAACTGCTGGATCAGAAGAGCAATGCTCTATCTGTTCACCTGTCAGAGCTTCCCTCCTAGTCCAGCTGCCAGCCAAGGCTAAGGACCTGGTCTGCTCTGCTATCTATCTATATTAATAAAAATGTTAATTTTCCGAGTTTGTTAACTACAGACTCGGAAACTACTGAACTGATTGCTTTCAAATTTCCACACAACGTTGCCGTTGACTCAAAGCGTGATTTTTATGTCAGAAAATCACACAAACCGGGAACGACGTAGCTCCAGCAACGGTTAAATCATTATTTGTTTCGTTGCCGGCCCGGATTTGTTTTTAGTTGATTTGCTATTTTTGACTGCTGAGCTCTTATTGAACTTTGCATTAATATATAATTTCATTTCTACATTCTGTTTGAGTGTTTGGTAGCGTAGTTGTAACTATTCTGCCTGTCATGCGGGTGACCAGCGTTTGATTCCGAGCTAGGTGATATAATTATTTTTGACTGGGCGGTTGGAACGTTGTGTTGTGGTGTATGGCTAGGCTGCGATATCTACGCCTTTTTCGGTTTTGGGGTTTACAGCTAGCCTGCGACAGCGGCGACGTGATGCTCAATGGTCGTGTGACGGGTAATCTTCGTTCGCCCCCGAGAGGGCCGTTGGCACGTTGTGTTGTGGTTTACAGCTAGGCTGCGAAATCTGACCTAAACTCTTCAGTATTCGATAGTATAGTTGTAGGTATTGCATCCTTCACGCGGGTGACCAGTGTTCGATTTTCCGCTGGGTGATAATTGTTCTTTTTCCCTTAAAAGGGTGGTTGCAACATTGTGTGGTGGTTTACAGCTAGGCTGCGATATCTGCGCCTTTCGCCCAAAGACATCCGATTTTAGTTAAGTGCCAATTAGCCTCCCCGCGACGCTTCTCGATCAAAAACTATTCAACGATGACAGAAACTGTTAACTAAGACGGCTTACAGTCCAGTTTAGTTTGGGTGGACACGGATGCCAAGGTCAGTTAAAAATCGTTCCTTCGGGCAGGGAGAGATGACAGGTGCGGGGTATTTTTCTCCGTTATTCGTGAGTATAGTGTACTTTTTAATGTGGGTTTCATCACTGGTTACATGATGAAGCTTTTTGTTTTTTCTATGTCGGGGGCAAAATTAAACTTAATAGTCCGTGGCGACAGCATGCGGCGCTAACTCCTCTTTTCTACACCGACCTACACAGACTGTAGAGACAGTTTTTGTTGTTGTTGATGTTGTGATTGTGATGGTGGTAGTGGTTGCAGTAGTACTGGTACTGGATGGGTGATGTGGTAGCTGTTACACTGGCCAAATTTACTTCTCAGAGCAAGTTAATGCTACCTATTTAAGTCTAGGTGGACACGGATGCCAAGCTCAATTTAGTTACAATATTTCGTCACATGGTGACTTTCCCATCCTTCGGAGAGGATGATATGATGAAGGAGGGGGGGGGGGGTTTTTAAAAATATTAGTTTAAAGTTCCAGACAGTTAGCTGAGAGAGCTTAAAATATTAGTTTAAAGTTCTCATTTCTTAACTATTTCTATTTTAATAATTTTGCCATGGATGATTTTTCAATCCTTCGGAGAGGGGGATATGATTGGTGGAGGGGGAGAGAGGTGGGGGGGGGGAGGGTGTGACAGACACTGTTAGCTGAGAGCTTCTTTCCTCTCCATTTCACCATTCTGGGCCACAGCAACGCGTGGCCGGGTACAGCTAGTTATTAATATAAAGTTTTCAGGTTGCAGTTCCTCTTCCTTGGATAAGGCTAGTATCCTCCCTAATGTGCTCCTCCGCCCGAAGCCGTTGGCACACTATGGGATGCTAGGTTTAGTACAACATGCCCAGCACGCGGCATAAAAGAAGACAGTTTGCTACCGGCTACTGTAATACCGTAGCTCAGTCATATCTGACCAAGACCAGACCCATACATTGATTACTTAAAGCAACGATCCAACGACTTCTTAGAACAGAACGAGTTACATACAAACAGCTAGGTACTGACAGCTGGGTATTTGGTTGATATCTGTTACCACACCAAAAAAAAAAAAAAAATACATTTTTACAGTACACAAAAGCAATCTAGGAATACTCTCGGCCATTCTGTATACTTCTGTTGAGTCATGGCATGGTTACAATTAAATATAAATTTATGTAAACATAATGTTCCAGTGCAGAGGCATACCACTATCTAGACGCTTGATGTCGGCCAGAAAGACTTGAGTTCCAATCCGCATCCAAGCTAACACATCCCCACAGATGGTGTGTGTTTGTGTGTGCGTGTATGTATGTGTATGTGTGTGCATGTATGTGTTTGTGTTATGGTGAGTAACGGATACTGTGAGTTACACTGTCAGTGAATGTAATTGAATTTCATACCTTTTGCACAACAAGTTAAAAAGAAAAAAATATGTGGGCCCTTACATTTTTAATGTCTCTGTTTCTCTCTCTATCTCTCTTCTCTCTCTCTCTCTCTCTCTCTCTCTCTCTCTCTCTCTCTCTCTCTCTCTCTCTCTCTCTCTCTCTCTCTCTCTCTCTCTCTCTCGTGTCTCAGTGTGTTCGCGTATAAAGTCTTTTATCTCCAGGTTGTTTTTTAATTTGTTGTCAGTTCCTTTGCATTTCACTTTTGCTCGCGTTGCTTTAAAACATTTTCCATACAATTTATTGCATTTGTATTTATCCTATTAATTACGTTTCATTTATTGCCATCCATAAACAATACATTAAAAATAATACATCCAATACAAATCATAAAATTGCTCGTCATTTATTGGAACAGATGAATAGATTGTCAAAATTGTGAAAGGAATTTGAAGATATTGTAAAGAATAGATTTCATCATGAGGCGACTGGCTTCTTTTGCTCTATGGGGAGTTAGACGGCGTAAGATGGCATGCGAATGAGTATATAATAGAATATTTGGATAAATAGGGGCAATCTTTATTTTGATTAGCATTCGCCATGAAGACTTGGTGGCTGAAATCGACACAAAAGTGGCATTGCGAAGCAGCTGAAATAATGCTCAGGGCCAGAAGGTGAACGCTATTGCCATGTCAAACAGTTAGGTAGTGATGAAATACTACGAGTTGTGGGGGACTTTAATGATAGTATCCAAACGTCAAATGCACCAGATGACTGCTTACACAGTTGTGTTTAGACCATTTCCAAAACCAGGCAGGGATCCCTCGTAGTTCAGCAGTTACCGAATCATAACCCTCCAAAATGTGTATGGCAAACTGCTGGAAAAATTGTGGCGAAGAAAGTGATGTTACACTTAGAAAGAATGGGCAGGATACCGAACACCACGGGCAGCTATAGGTCATCATGGCAACATGGGACAATGCTGGAACGTTCGCAAATGATGTGTATGAAGGATTTCAGCGAAAGCAAGTAGCAATCGCTGTCGCGATAGATCTTGAAGGTGCCTATAACAGCGTTAACTTTACACATCTTATGCAGTGGTGCGTGATGGACTGTAGTGTGTACCCTTGGTGAGCTAATTGGATGGGGGACAGCATTGTTGGAAAAAACAGTGGTATTTTGTTTGGAAACATGGAGATCAGAACCAATACTCATTTCTCCAGCCTTCCCCAGGGATCACCATTGTGACCTGTCGTGTTTAACATACGTGCAGTAAGTATGGCAAAAATTCAGCCCACTGGAACAGGGCGAACTTTGACATTTGCAGATGATGTCCTCATGTATCGAAGCTGGTCAGACAGGCACGACATGACCAGAGACTTGCAAAGTGCTTTGCATGAGATGAAGGAGTGATGTGAACAGACAGGGTCAAAGGTAAACCCAGAAAAGGCCAGTGTTTTGTTGTGCTCTTTGAACAACAGCATTGGAAAAGAAAGGGTATTAATGCTGACAGAAGAGATAATAAGAAATACTCAGGTTTGACGTTATATCGCAGTCTCTCCTAAAGATATCACGTGGAGCAGACTGTGATCAAATGCAAGAGTGACCTGGTGGCACTGAAGACGATGGTGGCGACACACATTATCATCATGTAGCAGGTCCTTTGCAGAACGTCGCTCTCATCACAGTCTGCCTGTAAGAAAATCGGTCTCTTGCCAGTTCTCCCGCCTCATGAACTTTCACACTCAAGGAGTCACTTATATCCTGTGCCCATCTTCGTGTCGGTCGGCCTCTGCCCCTCCTTCCTGGTACCATGCCTTCTGCTGTAATTTTTTCCAATCCGTCGTGGTGCTTGATATGACCAAAATATTTCAGCTTTCGAGAAAGGATGCTGTTTATTAGCCAATCTTCCTTGATGTTCAGATCTTTTAAGATGTCAATATTTCTCATCTTCTTTGTCCAAGATATTCTGAGAATCTATCTATAGCATTTCAGCTCAAAAGCCCCTATTCTCTTTCTTAAGGACTGAGAGATAGTCCACGACTCACATCCGTATGTAGCCACAGGGAAGATGCATGCTCTCAAAATTCTAATTTTTATCTCCTTGCTGGTGCTTAACCATGGACTTTTAAGGCTGTTCAATCTTTGCATTGCTATGGCCATCCTCCTTTTAATTTCTGTCGAACAGTCTCCATTGTTGTTTATTATAGAGCCTAGATATTCAAAGTTTGTGACATTTTCAATTTCTTTATCATTTATTGTTATTTTTGGGTGACTGCCAATTTTATCTGTGGACATTATTTTCTTTTTCTTTAAATTCAAGAACAGATTTTGATCTTCACTGTGCTTTTGGACGGACAATATTAAATTTTCTATTCCCTTTACGCTGTTCGGAAGGAGGACTGTATCATCTGCGTAGCGGAGTTCCGGAATAGGGTTGCCACCAATTTTGAGCCGATCATAACTGTCACAAGTCTGGTCATTTTTGACATTTCTCACATGGAACAGAGATTATTGGTCTAATTGTTCAACCATCTTGTCCTTTCTGTAATCGATTATGGCCAATAGTGGTGTAAGGGTATAGCAGAATTAGACGTACAACAACTGATAGATGGAAAGGCTGGACTAGATGATGCATTAGTGTACACCGATGGTTCTGTTCATCGGGGTGCGACATCTGGCTGAGGATTTTCAGCTATAATAAAGGGACAAATTGTGGCAGAACAAAACGGAGCATTTTTATCTACACCTGCAAGCAATTAGAATGGAAGTGTAGGTAATCACTGCAGCTTGGAAGGGGACAGCAGAAAACAAAGTTACCTGATGAATTAATGCATCAGTACGCCAACATTGCAGGAAGTCACCTGCATATATACCGTCCGGTATATGCAGGAGTGCGAGGGAATGAAAGAGCGGATTTTCTGGCTACATAAGCGAAAGCTACGGGAACACACGTATTGGACAAGGAAGATATTCTGAAGACCATATACACACGACTTTTGGCAGAAGACACGAGATTAGATAAAATAACATGGGCAAGAATGTGTGAACGAGGAATTAAGTGTGGATCCGAGAGGGAGGGACGGATGAGAGGAAGAGAACTACGTGTGTACAATCAGTGTCATACGGGAACAGAATGTACACCTTTCGTCATTTGCTGCAGGCGACGGAGCATCTATGGGTATTGTCCGGTGGTCTATGATGTAGATTTCTTATTCAGTAATCAGCAGTCAGTATCATTCGCCAAATTTTTCTTTAGGCTCTGTATAAAAATGCAGTGACCTCTTCAGACAGCTTTCAACAGATGCATATCGATAGATACATAGAACAAGACCCACATATCCAGAAAGATACAGAAAAAAACCGAGAGAGAGAGAGAGAGAGATACACACACACAGACACACACACACACACACACACACACACACATATGTATATATATATATACATAATTACATATATAAGGTCCGACAATTAAGTAATGAGACTGATTTTATTATGGCCGAGACATAAATGTTATATATGAATCAAAGCCTGGAATCCAAAGAGGCAACCTTCGTCTATGATCTGGCAACTTTTCATTGCCGCCCGATAAGCTGTCAACTAACAAGCCGCCATTTTGTTAACCTAGTAAGAGGTGCATTGTTACGTTATTAGCATAAAAGCAAAAAGAGCTAACATTAAATTATGTTAAAACTTAGAAAAAGCGCCATTGCGACAGTTGAATTGATGCGACAAGTTTATTGGGATAATTGTTTATCTCGTGCACAGACTTGCAGCTGGTATTCACAATTCGAAAGTAGTGCGGAAAGGCTTACTAATGCAACTAGACCTGGACTTCCAATTTCTGTTCGCAATGAGGAACTCATTGCAAAATTCCGAGAACGGATACAAGGAGATCTTTGTTCAACTGTGAGAATGATGGTAGATGAATTTAGTGTTAATACAGAGTCTATTCGTAAAATGTTAATGGTAGATTTGGGCAAGAAAAGAAAAGTTGCTTGTCGGTTCGTATTCAACACCTGACAATTGTTTTTTCCTTCTTCATGAAAATGCACCAGCTCAAAGGGCGGTTGTTGTACATGATATTTTGGCTCCAAAACAGATGCGTGTTCTAAACCGTCTGCCCTATTCCACAGATTTGTATCCTTGTGACGATTTTCTATTACCAAAATTAAACTTGCCATTGAAAGGACGCTTCTTTGACAATGATGGCATCCAAAGGGCCGTAACATCGACTTTAAGCGCAATAACAATAGAAGAACTAAAGTGGTCGTTCCAGTGGTTGTTAGATCGTGCTACTTGCTGTATCAATGCACAAGAGGCTTACTTTAATAAAATACAGGTTATATCTCCAACTGTTGATTATTTTAATTTTATGGAATTTTTCTCTTTACTCAATTGTCGGTCCTTGTATATATAAGTGTGTATGTGTGTGTGTGGTTCCGACACGAAGTAGAGAAGTGGTAGGTTGTTTAGCTGACCCGGTTGCATAGAAAAGAATACAAAACAACAGTGTATTTGCAAGAGAATGAAAGGCGACGAGGTGAGGAAGGAAGTTGTTCACCCAGGGACATTTTCGAGGATTTTTTTTTTTTACGGAAGGGCCATGAGACGAGCTGGCCAAACAAAGACAATTTTTAAAATCTTGTGGGAAGTAAACACGACAAAGTGAGGAAAGGAACTGACCATTTAGAAACAATTTCCAGACTTTTCTTTGAAGGGAAGGCAACGAGACGTGGAAGGAAGTAGACCACCCAGAAACAACTTCCATAATTTTCCACGAAGGAAAGACGACAGTATAAGCTCACTATACTGGGACAATTTCCATAATTTTCTTTTTAAAAAAAAAAGGAACGGCGATGATGCGAACAAAGGAAGCAAACCACCCAGAGACAATTTCCATAATTTCCTTTGCATGAAAGGCGACGATACGATGTGACCGTTTAGAGACAATTTCCAGAATTTTCTGGGAAGTAAATGCGACCAGGTGAGGAAGAGAGCTGCTCATTTAAAGACAATTTCCGGAATTTTCTGGGAACTGTGTATAATGGAAATGTGGTTAGGAAATACGCTGGCCATCTCACTGCATATGTCGTGACCGAGAATATGTTAACGCCTGACAATTCGTAGACTTTGCTATGTGACTATTTTTGTACTTATAATTTATCTTTATATTATTATTTCTTTAAATGGTTTTTCAGCTCGTTAGAATGCAGTCAGAGCGACTACTAGCATAGGTGTTAGGCATGAAAGAGTCTAAAGTAAAAGCAAAATGTCGCCCTAGGACAAAGGTTTTCAACCTTTTTCAGGTAACGCCCCTCCCCCTTGTGTATGTGGCAATGGCCCATCCCCCCCCCCCCCCCCAATCACCCCCCGAGCCAACATAACAAATGATTAAAAATAGGAGGATAAAAAGAAACACCTGTTAACAAGAACCTGGAGAAAAACATCCACATAAATCATAGCGATTAATAACAAAAGCTACAATCGCCAAAAAATGGTAATTTAGTGTCAAAATATCACAGAAAAGGTTGACACTGTTTGTCTTTATGATATCTGCAATTGATGTTGGACAAGGCATATCGGAGATAACTACTCTCCACATCAACCTGGCCGCGCTGTTTTGTTTTCATTACTTTTAAAGCTGAAAATCCGAATTCACAAAGGTATAAAAGTAAAGTAAAAGATAAAGTCGGGAGATGTGAACCAGCATCATTGCACACGGTTATAAACCATAAGTGCTCTGCTACCAGTACGGACAGCTGATAAGAATTGTCCGCCTTTGTCGCCGTTCGCACATAACTCTGTAGCGACGTTCCTCCATTTACCCCAGATTATATCTCTGGTACCCCTTTCCTAGTGGCTGGGTGAACCCCGGAAACCGCCCGGTTTCGAACACCGACCGTGGGCTGCAGCGAGTCGCAGCTGGATTTGAAAACGAGCTTCTTATCGACTGCGCTAACGCGGCCCCCTCACAAAGGTATGTGGAGGAAAATAGCAACAAAATTGTACAACTAATTTGGCCACATACTGCACGCAAAATCTAAGCCTGCAAATGTGAAATCGTATTTGGCCCATGAATGAAACCTCAGCTTAATTGCTACTTCGTGATCAGCGTGTAGTAGTAGTTTGTCAATAATAAAATGATTTCTGGTTGATGACTCCAAGACCAGTCATCAAATGATAGATCAGGAAAATAGAGACTGAACTCCTCAACCAGAAAATATAAATATGTCCTAAATTCATTACTTTTACATATCTAATTTTTCAACACTTCCTCAAGATCAGGAAAAGAAAGACATGTTTTTGGGTTCAATTCGTCAAATCCAAAATGTAATTGTTTTCGCATAAACGCTGATGGCAACACAGGATAGAATAATGTTGCAATGTTCCCGATAAAGTTTGCATTTGAAGTTATTTAAACCTCATCAAAACAAAATCAGTAATATGCGCCAAAAAGAAGCAAAAAAGGTTTTCTGTAAATGCTTGATACAGATCTTTTTTTTTTTTTTTTAAACTAATGAGAAAGACTTCCACATCATACTTAACTAGTACAGTCAAGCAAGAATATTTCCCTTTGATAATCAACGGAGCTCAGTATAGAAAAGTAGAATAGTATGTGTGGCTCGAATGATATTACAAAGAGCATGGAAGAGTCTTGGGTTCAATGAGCTTGATTTCACAAAATTCAATACTTTCTTAGCTGTTTTCAGGGAATTGTCCAAATCCTGTGGCAAGCTTCTGGCTGCCATAACCTGTCTGTCAATTACACAATGAGTTTCAATGATAATGCTTTTGTTTTCTTTAACCAGATTAAGAAACCTAGAACGAGATCATTTTATAGCTGCAGCACCATCTGAACAGACTCCCATTACTTTTTCCGATGATAGTCTATTTTATAGTTATAGCTGGTCCGGGTGTCTAGTGGAAAAGAGTTTCTCATCCCTTTGAAAATCCATCCTGTCCGAATTGTCTGCCAGTGTTCCTCTGCCAACTGCTAATAAAAGTCCAACATGTGTCCGATAAACCAAAGTAAGCTTGTCGCTCGGTCGTCCAGGCATGCTGACTGCTTTAATTAGGCTGCCGCGGCGGCTTCTTATCTCACAGTACCTTCCGCGAAACCACCAAGTCTTCTTGTCTCTGGCCGAAAGTAAAACACCATCCGGTAATCCCGTGCAGCAGGGAAACCAGCCCTGAGCTTCATGAACTCAGGAGGGCCCACCTCCGAATGCGTCTAGGAATCGTGGGCCGAAACGCGTGTCGACGAGGATAATTTCTACTGACGACTGGTACATCCCTGCTGTACTTGCTCCCTGTGAGTTTATTCCTATATAGTAAAATTATTATCGGTGGTTAAAAACACATCCCAGGCTTTTGATGTTCTTTGTGAACATTTGGAGAAAACCATGTTTTCTTTTAAATTATCGTTATCCACAAATCGACACACTTTTATTAAGTGGTAAGGCTGAACAAATTAAGAAGAATTTACAAATTAAGAAGAATTTTGAAGCAGCAGAGATGTGGTTTCTGAGACGAATGTTACGAATAACTTGGACGATCAGAGTAACTAACAACGATTGCTTGAAAGAGGTTAATGAAAGTATATCTCCATACACAACAATAAGAAAGAGGCAAACATTGCTCTTTGGCCACATAATAAGAAGGGAGAAACCGGAGAATATCGTGACAACTGGAAAGATCAGTGGAAAAGGGGGTAGAGGCAGACCAAGAGAGATGATGCTGGATGGGCTGAAACCATGACATGAAGGGATATCATGACAAGAGCTGTTCCAGGCAACCAGGGATCGTGATCTGTAGAGACGCATGAGCGCCTACACCAGTTGACAGGGCATATGATGATGATTATCATGATGAACGCTGAACCAAATCTGTGATTTCATCACATTAGGACTTTTTTTGTTTAAAGGTGACATTTTCACCTTTTTAGTAGCTTGTTTTTCCTTGTTGTCAAAAAGTTCATATATACTACACTCCACAGTGCTACCAGAAAGAGATATTTTTTAAACTGTTCACGACCTTCATCAACCACAACAATAATTGCAGCTAATAAAATTAAGTTTAACAAGCATTTCTCCAGTCGTGTGCCCTTTCTTGTCTTTCGCTAATATTGAGGCCAGTTTGCATGATGCCTAAATAGGCTTTTCATTCTTTTGACCGAAATCACCTGTTTAATCCAGTTGTATCCGCTTTAGGACGTTTAGTTTGCTAGCACAATATTTTACGGAAATATTTATTAACTCTGAATGTATTGTACTTAAATTCCTTTCTAAATGTGCAGGTCTTATTGTATCATTACTGAGAAGACAATGGCAGACTATGCACCGAGGATCTTGTCGAAACCAGTCAAGAGGAAAGAACCCGCTTTTTCCATAGGACGTCATCTACTTAATTCCGGACACGTAATTGACACAGACAGTGCTCTCCATGTGGTTTACCACACTCCGAACAGGAGACTGTTGAGAATCGCAGAAGCTTTAACAATAAAAATCAACAACCCCCTCCTTTGTAAGTAGACGGAATTTATTGTAAATTTAAAGGTACCCTGGTATGTCACGTGATTACGGTGAGCTTGCAGCGGCCATAAAACACACGCGATGAATCGGAAGAAACTATTCGCATTGCAGTTCGATTTATTCAGTTTTGTGCTTTATTTTATTCTGATGTGACTCTGTAGTAACGCACCTGGCGAAATACAGCGAAAAATGCCTGGCAATAAACTGTGCAATGTATTGTTTATGTCTGCATTATTAAAATTCATCACAGGAAAACATTGTTTTGAAAAACATTTATAGCAATGAATGGTTTTCATTTTCCCTTATTTACCTTTACTCTCTTATTTAAAGATTGGAAACGCACGTCATGACTCACTATTTACTCCTAAAGGCCTCATCAAAACATAGTTACACATGTATAAGTGCACATGTGTCCATTATGCTCAGTTTTATTGCTTCGCTGTAGCTGAAACATTCAGTACATTTTCTCTTTTCACTTTTAAATTGTATGAATCTAATATCTTAAGCACATCATACGTTTTAGGCAGAAGCGAAATCCCCAAGTAATTGTTGATATCGTAGGTTTGGTTTCCTATACAACACTTGCTTACAGTGCTGGCGTCTCATGTGTACACGGTCTGCGTCACTCACATCATTCCGTCTGGCAAACGTGAATTATTGCTGTATGATTTATCAGATATTTGAATGTTTTAAATGTCATCCAGTCATCGTCTCGTTGCATCTGCTAAGCATAATCTGATTGTCCTGGGAAATGATTTTTGTAAACAACATATGAGAGTAGGGAGGTAACAGTTTGTGTACAATCGCGACTTACACTGTGTCAGTCGAGTACCCGTTGACTAGAGATTCGAGTGTAAATCTCGCTTCATAGTGAAAAAAGACCTTTTTCATGACAACGACATATCCAAAATAGTGTATGTGCTAGACTCATTTTAGAGACTAAGCGGTACTTGATGGGTGATGCGTTCAATAATATGTCGGTTGCCTTTACTTCTCAAGAAAATTCCGGATACCCATTTACACGCGGCAGAGATGTAGTTTTTAAAAAATAATGCAAACAACATCATGGAAGTATAGAAAGACATACGAAGCAGTCTTCACCGAGACAGATTAATGTCATAAACCTATTAGAAAAATTAGACGTAGACGGTATTTTTTAGAAATGTTATGAGAAGGAATGGCCTCGACAAACTAGCAAGATCGGTGGAAAGAAAGCAAGAGGAAGGCAAAGACATAAATTACTTGATGGCCTGACCAGATAGATGGGGCGAGACAAAAATGATGATGATGATTTTTGCGCTGTATAACTTGAAGGCTAACAGGCACTCAACACATTGGTTTGGTCTCAAAGATGTACAACAGACCTGACATTATTGGTCTGGTGGACAATTACAACCACTGTTTGAATTCATAAAGTACACCGTGGGCACGAGCGCTGGGGTGCAAACATATGCACGCACGCATACACGCGCACTATAGAAAAAGGAGGAGGAGGGGAGGGAGAGAGAGACCGCGAGAAAGGGAGAGAAAGAGAAGAATCCGTGAGAAAGAATGAAAGGGGGGAAGGGAGAATAAACAGGAAATGAATAAGACTGCCACCACCCAAGTTGTTAATGATTTGTTGTCATTAAGCCGCCGTATAACTGATGATTATTTCATGAGATCGTTGCAGCTGAAACCGCGTGGCCTGACATTAATGATGCACGAACTAATGGTTTTGTCATTTCACCATTGGGCTCTCGATGTTTAACCACAGTCATTGAAGTTGAAGAGGAAACTGGCAACGGAACGATTCGGCTTTTTAGGGGTTAAATTTGATATCTTATTTTAACTCATGAGATACGAACTGGTTCAGGAGTTTTAACAATTCTTATTAACTCTATGACAAGGTTGTGGAGTTTTATAATTCCAGTTTTAGCTCTATATGGCAAAGTTTTAGTGTTCAGTGATAGGTGTTGTCGTCAGGTGCACTGTCAAGAAGAAAACATTCCTTAATAATTTTCTAGGGGCAGGTGGCTTTATGGCTTTATTAAGTCTGTTTCTTTGCTTAAGAATATTACCTATTATAATAATTTTCACGATGGTGGGGTGAATAGAAAAGTTATATTATAATATGTTTGAAATAATATAAAATGTTGGAGCAAATATTGATAAGAATCAAGTGTTTTGCTATATCCACCTCCCAGCCCCTCCCCCGCTCCCGAGATTAATTACATAGCAACGAATGTTTACATTTGTTTGAGGCTACATCACGGCTGCTACCACCTGACAATGTACTTATTTGAATCTGAAAATATACAACAGCTGGTTAAAAATAACTCAAACTGGAATTTTTGAAAAGTTGTTGCCGACACACAAAAGCGTGTTGAAGAGAAAATGTGAACTAGTTCCCAGTTCAGTAAAGATAGCGCAAATACAACATCTTCTTTCCTCCACTGAGATAGAAAATCTGGTATCAAGAGTCAAAATTAGACATTCTAGTTACACTGTTATCAGGTTTTCTCAACGTGTGTCCTATCCAACGCCAGCGTCTTTTCTTCACAGTTTGATCCACTGGAACTTGTTTAGTTCCTTCCACAGCTCTACGGTAAGGATCCTATCTCATAATTTAATTCTCTCTATTCTGCACAGGCATCATTTAATAAATTTGTGTAGTTTATTAGTCATTGCCTTAGGTGTTCTCTGTTTTGCTCGACGCAACACTACTGATTTGACATTATAATTAAATAACTTTAGTATTAGTTTTTATTTCTTTCGACATTTCTTTTCTTTACAAATTTCCTTGTGCTATGAAAGTTCCTCTTGCCTTGTGTATTCGTATTTTACTACATCTATTAGTTCCCCTTCCATCTTTATCTACATTACTGTCCAAATAGAAAACTGACAGAGATATTTAAAAAAGAAAATGAGAATACAAAAGCAAGATGAGCTTTCATAGCACTATGACGTTAGTAGAAATTAAAAGAAATCAAAACTAATACTAAACTTAAAATTATTAACTCTAATATCAAATCGATACTGCTGCATGGAGCCTAAGCATGGAGAACAACTAAACCAGTTACTAATAAACTACATACCTTCATTAAATTGTGCCTGCGCAGAATTTAGGGAATTAAATGATACGATAGTATCACTAATACTGAGCTGTGGGAGAGAATTAAACACGTTTCAGTGAACCAGGAGGTGAGGAAAAGCCGCTGGCATCGGATAGGATACACAATGAAAAAAAAAAACACTGAGAACAACATAACTAGAAGGGCTTTGAAATTGAATTATTCTTTAAAACTGGAGAAGACGAAGGCGTGAGCTGCATGCGAAAGCAGAGGATAGGACGACTGAGCTTGAGTTGTTTTAAGGCCTTTCTCCATTAGAGGAGAAAGGACAGAAAAAGAAGGGCATTTGGTGACATACATTCCTAGACATTTATCGTAGTGTAAATGAAAAAAAAAAAAGAGTGGCTGAATTCAAGAAATATATATATATATATATATATATATATATATATATATATATATATATATATATATATATATAGAAATATACATCACGAGAAGAGTTGGTAAGAGGGCCAGAAAGGGGAGAAGAGCACACCGGAGAGCGAACGAATGAACGAACGAAAATTATTTTCAAAGTGTTGGAAATTGGGCGCTTCTGGCATTCTGCCCTTAAGGAAAGAATAAAAGAAAGAAATATAGCAAGAAAAAAAAAACTATGACGGAGAAATTCAGACCGTTAATAGGATAATTGTAGGCTCTACCGCAGATTATTTAATAGCCATATTGACAAAAATGGCTTGTCGCAACCCTAGCGTGAGTGGCTACAAACTGAATATATTTTTAACTTTAGTGGACATTGTCTCCATGTCATTGAGGAATACTAGACCCAGATTTTATCGACCCCAGAGCCGATTATATGTGTTGATTTTGATAAACAAATTATCATATCTTGATTGGCATTCGTAGGAAAAGTAGAGATAGGGAGGACACATGACAAATTAACAGTCACAATCTATCGTTCCCCTTTCGACTGCAAAAGAATACAAATATTTTGTTTCTATCAAACAACACGCATGTAGAGGGGTAAAAAAGCCTAATCAAAGTTACGCAAGAATAAATGCGTTTTCCTGCATCTGGGTTCAGATTCGACATCCCAGTATTCAGGGTAACACAAGCGTATTTGCTCCGTTTCTCTACTCAACAGCTAGCGGAGATTCTACATACCAATGATACTAGCTGTTGTCTGGCTAACTAGTCGTCTTGCCTTTTTCTCGAGCCTCCAGTTATGGCATATGCACTGACATTCCCTAATGCCGTTTTTCACATATGAAAGGAATTGTCTTGTGCGAGCTGTAATATAATTTACTCTGACATCTACACAAGATTGCGTATTAAGTACATCTTTAAAACAGTACAGCGTCTAGCGGACAGATTCAGGCGACATCTTTCCGATGAGCAGCAGAAAGGTGCTCTCAAAACCTCTGCCTATGTGTTAAATTTCTTAGTCACCAAATTATTTGCCAAAAAAAGCTCACTCATTTTAAGTCTAGAATTGCAATGAAAGCCTTCCCAAGTCTCTTGAGAATTGTGCTACATCTTCTTCTTCTTCTTCTTCTTCTTCTTCTTCTTCTTCTTCTTCTTCTTCTTCTTCTTCTTCTTCTTCTTCTTCTTCTTCGTGTACCGGCTGTATTCTCTACCGAAAAGTTTTGGTTGTTCGTCCACCTCTGAACTTTTGTCTTATTCTAGAACTTTGAGTTTTGTGTGCACATCCGTTTTACAGATCTCGCATTATGTATGCAGACCACTGCTTCTTTGTCTCTCAGGTAAATGCACGTCGTCGACTTCAAAAGATCGTCCTGTATGACTACTGGGATCTCTGTCGTTCTCTCTATTTTTATCTCTTTCTCTCTCTCTTTCTCTCTCTCTCTCTCTCTCTCTCTCTCTCTCTCTCTTGCTCTCACTCTCAAATGGTTCTATGTACTATGAATGTATGTGTACACACATGTATTATATGCATAAATGTATGATTGCTTATATATATATATGCGTTTATTAAGTATGAATGTATATAAATATGTAGGTATGTGTACGTAGCATTATGTAATTATATGTATGTATGTATTATGAATGTTTGCATGCGTTTATTATGTTTGTATGTAAGTATGTAGATATCTTTACATAGAACTATGTCTGTTTCTATGTATGGGTGTTTGATGTGCATGAAGAGCGATATGTGTATATGTATATTTGATTGTATACGTTCTATTCATGCTCTTGTGTGTTTACTTGATATCCACATTATGAATGTTGTTATGTGAACATAATTTGCTTTAGACGTCAAATACAATTGCTGGGTGAAAGTCGATTGTTTGGAAGTGCTGAACGTAAGACCGGCCTGGGTGTCCAGTCTGAGACCTTTCAACAACATCAAAAAAGTTCATTCTTTTATTCGTTTCCTTTCTTCACTCCCCTCCACCCCCTCCCCAATCCCGTCGGCATTCTTACAGTTAACTAAGTACTAAGAACTTTTCAAAAAATCAAATTCCAAGCGTTTCATACCCGTTTCACTCTCAGATGGTCATTTCTAACAGTAGCCTTCCGCGAGTTTTGGATTTTCATTTTATGCTGGATAGGCAATCAAAATAATCACCACGTACCACTGCAGATGGAAACTGAATTCCCAAAAGTCTCAATTCGTGTGCCAATCCTGTATATTCTGTTTTTAGGGGTACACAATTATTATTCAAACAAAGATCAAAGAAATTCGCAGCTTTAAGACAGCAGCAGCATCTGTGCAATTATAAAATAAAATCAAAAGGACGTGGGAAATCTAAGGCCACGTGCAAAACTCGCGTTGATCCGTATAAGAGTTTTCGAGATATGTTTTAAAGTGTGAGGGCATGAATTCTGAGTTGGTTGTTGAGTTGAGTCAATAACTAACATCACAGCACTTAGGACATTCAAATACGCACTTGGTCCCCATCTTCCGCAGCCACCTCGGAGTTCCAGTATTATTAGTACCGGTCGTGGTCTGGTTATATATACTTCCCGTCCTTTTCAGGATGAAATTTTTCGTTCTTGTAAGCTCTACTCTAGCTCTTGCCAGAGGCCGCAATATAGCCTGGCCATAAATATGGCCTAAAGGCTGAACGCGGTTTCTGGGACCTTTCCACGGTGATCCTCACCCACAAGGTGGCACATTGTGTCATCGGGTGTTTATCGCTTGTGTTCATCGCTTGTGTGATGTCCTGGTGGGGTAGAATGCCAGTCAGTCAGTCAGTCTAGTAATATTTCCGTCTTGCTTTTCCTCTGAAGGCAGTGATTTGCCCAGACCCTGTGGTCACACCCAGGTGCTTCATTCTCTCTGGGCCATAATAATCCAGTTTCTCTTCCGACTTTGTTACTTGTTCCTAAAGAGCCTTGACCACATCTGCCTTGTAATGTATCAATTCACCACCCACTGGTGCGGATCCAGCCAGCCTGTCCCTCCTGGTCATTCCCCATCACGCCGATATGGTTTGAAGAAAAGATAAAAAGCATGCTCACTACTCGTGACCTTCCAAGTGAAGCTTGCCACTCTGCTCGAAGCAACCCTGTCTTCACCTTTCTCAGCATGCTTTCAGAGTCTGTTACAATTATGACATGTGTATGCATCTTGTTCTCTAGCCACCGGAAAGCTGCAGTGACCACCTCCACCTCCATTTATATGCTAAATGTTGTGGTATCATATGAAAGGCTGTCCTGCACTAACGATTTACAATTCGCTTTCGCTACGAACCCCCGGGCACTTCTCTTCCCTCTCAACAAAAAACCATCTGTTTAGATGATCGGATCATCTAGACGAGAATTATCGAGAATTAACTGTTGGACTTCCGCATCCGTATCCCCCTCCCCCCACCCTCCCCCGGCCACTCTCTGCGTTTACGGCCCAATGTGATCACTATCTACACGGGTCAGACTTTTCCTCTGGTATTCTGACCCACTTCTCTCCTCGCCCATTGTTCTCAGGCAAGCATACTTGTCTTATCATGTCTTCTGCTTGAGCCATTAAAGATTTTTCCTGCTTAACCTCTTACACTTGACTGCATCGAAAGCTTCGTACTTCTGAAACGCACTATAATCTACAACGCATAGTTATGTAAACAAAAACACACCAAAACAAAAACAACAAAAAATATTCAAAAAAAGCCTTTTACTTCACCAACCAATCCCACTTACGAATCCTATCTTACTCCTGGGACCTATGCTCAGATGTTGATGGATATCTTATGACCAGCATTGTCGTAGAGCTAAGTGGTTTTCATATTTTCTTGTTTGTAATTATTGCATTGTCCGTTTGTTTCGTATGGTGATAAAGGCTTTCTTGCCGCAACATTTATTTTGTCGTTCGCGATTGTGGTGTTGCGAGGCTGATTTTTTTATGTTTCATCTGGACTAAAATGTATTCATGCCTGAAGAAATGTTAGTGTTCAGATAGACCCGGAGCTGACGATAATGGATATGAACAGGGAACGGTGGAGCGACATGATTTGGCTATTTGAATACCCATGTTCGGACTGCGGTGATGATATAATAAAATATTCGAATGTTCATTCTTTGGTTTCGTGTTAGCTACTTTTCGTATCTTGTGCATAGTCGAGAATAAACGTATGGTAGTAGAGCGCAATTGATTTTGAAGCGTATTGCCTTTATCATGCTAGCCTTATAATTTTATAGCGTTATCGGAAATCGAGGAGCAAAACTAAAGGACCCTTTTCCACTCCTTTAGTCGCATTGGGCATATAGGGCTAGCAATAATTTATAGGCCAATCGGCACTCAGTGGGTGATGTTTAAAACACGCCGACCGCTTTTACTTACAAGGACTTTACCTTGTACCCATTTAAGACTGGTTCGAATTGGGATCTAAGGTCAAATAATAAGGATGTGGTAGTAGTGGGCAAATGCCTTTAAAGCGTACTGAGTGTATCGTACAAGCCTTATATTTCTGTAGTGTTATCAGCAACAGAGGACTAGTTATACCTATGTAACGCTGCTACCTTTGCTTTCCAGAATATGTCATAAGTCAAACTGTTATTGCAGATATCAGGGAAAAAGAATACTATTGTGATCTGTGTCTTTAGCAAAAATAATTTTCTGGCGAGAATTAGTGACATTTCACTCTATAGTAGGAAATTTGTCATTCAGTCAGCTATTCCCGTGCTGATTCTGGGGCTCAATTTAAGTGGGTTGGGGCGGGGGGGGGGAGAGAGAATAGATCCTCTGTCTCTCTCTAACAAGCATATTGTGAAGGTCGACAAATTAGGCGTTTCCTTTGAAGTCGGAGTGCATCTGCCTGAGAGTAGAAGTACCAACTGTCTGCGTACAAATTAGCCTGATCTGTAAAACGTATGTGGAAGCAACAGCCAAATACTGGAACAAAACTACAGTTCAGGCATTTTCTACAATCATAATTTCTCCCTGGAGTTTACAGCCGGTGAACAAGCAGAAGACGATTCAGTCAGTTAAATGGTCACTCGGTGTGATATTTAATTAGCCAGTCAGTTAATTAGATATTCGTCGGCAAATCGATGAATCATTCAGTCAGTCAGTTTGTTTCTGCGTTTATTTGTCATGGGTGATTCGTAACTGCATGATGAATGTTAAACTAAGAATCGACATCACGGCACTAAGGTCACTCTCAGAAGCGCTTCGTTTCCATTATCAACAACAACCAAAGAGTTCCAGTTACGATAGCACCACCAACTGTCTGACTATATTCGTCTCGCCTTTCCCTCGAGTGTTGAGTGTCGGCCATATCCCCTGGTAACTCCTAGCAGCGCCATTTCCCTCTAGCCGTAATGGTCTTTTTGTGCCTCTGCACCGCTCACTCGCTCCCAAAGGGCCCTCACAACATCTAGTTTGTCATACATACATTCACCACCATGTGGTGCAGAACCGACCAGTCTATCTGCCTGCTTATTTCCCAAAACACCGGCATGACCTTGGGAAAATATCCATATGACGCTAACTACCTGGGACCTCTGATGCGGTGCTTGCTACTTTTCACGGATCATGCATGTCTCCAACTTTCTCCACATCGCCCAGCAACATTTCGTGTCATGTCATAACACCATATATCCCTCCACAATACCACATATCTTTCTAAATTACCACACGTCACTCCGCGACATCAAATATCACTTCATAAAAGCACAAATAACTCCACAAAGCCACATATCACCCATCAACATTATATACCCCACAAAACTACATACCATCTCACAACACGACATATCTTTCCGCAGCACCACATTTTATTCCGTAACGTATTCTTTCAACAACATAATATATCCTTCCCCCATCTCTCCGCAACACAACAAATCCTTTTCCATCTCTCCACAACATATCCTTCTCCATCTCTCCACAAGACAACATATCATTCCCCCATCGCTCTACAACACAACATATTCTTCCCCATCTCTCTACAACACAACATATCCTTCCATATCTCTCTACATCACAAGATATCCTTCTCCGTCTCTCCACAACACTACACATCATTCCCCATCTCTCCACAACACTACATATTCTCCCCCCATCTCTCCACAACACAACATATCCTTTTCCGTCTCTCCACAACTCTACATATCCTTCCCCATCTCTCCACATCATTACATATCCTTCCCCCATCTCTTCACAACATCACATATCCTTCCCCCATCTCCCCACAACATCACATATTCTTTCTCATCTTTCCACAACACCACATATTATATGGCAACACATAAATTGCCCCGTACCACAACATATATTTCCATTAAATCACATATCACTCCTCAAAACCGCATTCTGCAGTCAATTCAAGCAATTGGTCCAAGGTCTTTTTCTTCTTCTTCTTCCTCCTTCTCTTCGTATTTTTCTTCTGCTTCTTCGTCTGTCTCTTATTTTTATCATTATTATTATTATTATTATTATTATTATTATTATTATTATTATTATTATTATTCTCCTGCTCATGTTTCTTCGCGTTCACCGGCTAATATCTCCTGTTAAATATTCGGGTTGTTCGTCCACTTCTGAACTTTGATCCTGTTCCAGGACTTGAGTTTTATGTGCACATCCGTTCCACAGATCTGGCTCATTAATATTGCAGACTGTTTGTTCCCTGCCTTTCGGCAAATGCCCTCCGACTTGGAAAGAAACATCCCTGATTCGTTGCCTTGTGTGTCGTGCTTCTTAGGGTGCAGTGATTCTGTGCTTTATTTCACCAAAATGAGGCCCCTGGAACCCACACGGGAAGCACCAAGGGTAACAGCGTGGCCCCATCGCTCTACCGGCTGCCACGGAAAGCTATTCTTGTCTAACTGTCCGCTCTTGTACTACATGTGTCTTCCGCATGATCAGATGCGGTTTACCAGACTTGATTTGGCTACAGTTGGCAGCAAAAACATCCACACTTGGATGGTCAGGCACCTTGAGGCCTCCCAACTCACACACACATTTTTTTTTAGCCTGGGGGTGGGGGGAGAGAGAAGGGTAGGGTGGGGTGGGCTCCAATCGTTTCTTTATTCCATATATTTCCATTTAAATGCCTCTTTGATGACTCACTGTTCGCCTCTCTTCATAATGTGCCCTATATATCGCTTTATTTTTTTGTCTTATAACTGTTGATACAAGGGGTTACCCCTATATTTATCTTATTTCTTCGTCTTTCTTGAATTCCTACCATTTAATGTTCATCACTTTGCTCAGGCATATGCTTCTGAACGCGCCAATGACAAAAACGAGTCTCCTAATCCAGTTTTTTCTTTTGTTAGAACTGACGACAATCAGAGACACTACACACAATTGTGTACTTCATTTCTTCTTTCCCTTCAGATGTTTAAATACTATGATCAATATACATAAAATAGTGCAGGTGGGGTGAGGGGTAGATACGAGAAATATTGGGAAACAAAAGATCAATGGCCTACAAGCAAACCAGAGGGAATTAACGTGCGTGGAGTAAATGAGAGACAAGTTCATGCAAACAGATTTCCTATGTTCATGACTGAGTGGTGTAAATGTGTATACATACAACAAGCTGTGTGTAAAAAGAAACAATTAGACTTACATGTGAAAAATATATAAGAAATTAGGCATTTAAAAAAAAAGCGATCAATATAAAAGAAACACACGAGGCACAAAGGTATATGTATTTTGCAGTTGTGTGCAAACGTTCATCTGTTGTGAACTAACATCTTGGGGCGCACAAAAAAGGGATGTTTTTCCAGTAAACTTTATAAAGATCACTATCGACATAACAAAAAATACATTATTGCACAACGAAACAACATAATTCTCATTGATCTGACATCTTTTTTTCCATGGAAACGACCAAATATGCACTCAATAAAAAAAAAAAAATTGGCGCAAAATACACAGGGCCCAAAAAAACAAACTTCAAATGGACAACTCATCAGAACTCTTTGAAAAAAAAAACCAGTTTGTTGAAACGGGCCAAGTTCTTTGTTTTAAGAAAACAAAACTGGTTTTAAATTTTAAAAGACAATGGCAGTGTAGAAAGCGGATAGGTAAACAACGTTGCGAGCTTAACTGTACATCGTGTCCAGCTAAATCAGCCAAAGAAAAGATTCACGTATGCAACTATGACAAACAACGTTAGCATAACAGTTCGCACTTCATTGAAGTTCAACAAGTTGTTCTAGTCATGGATGTCACGATGCTCCAACACGCATCACACGTTAAGGGAAAGTTTATGAAAAACGAAAATACCTTTTCCCTCGCTGTTAGATGTTCACAGCTCAAAAAAGGGTGAATTTTCTTTCGCACTTTCAAATGTCGAAAATTAAAGAAAAAAAGTAAAGAAACTATTTTTCCCCTCCGCCCTTTCAGATATTAAATGTTAAAAATATTTAATGGATCTGTTTACGCACTTTCCGATGTTAAAAGTTAAAAACAATATAATTGATCTGTTTTCTTATTTTTAGATAATGTGGACAAGGTGACAGCCCAAATTCGATGACATTCGATGAGTAATGTCACCATATCACATCTACCGCTTTTACTTTTCAGATCATAAAAGTGAAACATCACCAAAGGAGCCTTTTCTTTGACGAACCGGAAATAGGCCTATGATATTTTTAATACACTAATCGGCGTCCCTAGCTTAAGCGCTGCGAACGCGCTTCGTTATGCCGGGGTGTCAGGTTCGATCCCATCAGCGGACTGTTTGTCTTCAGTTGATTTCGACAGTGGTACCAAGAGCTGGCCCTTCAGGGCAATAGCAAACTACTGAACGTAAAATTTGCCTAGAAAAAAAAAAACTACAACAGCCAAAAAATTCTGGGTTTGGCTCTGCAGTCATGTAAAAGGATACGCAACAAATTAATTAATTAGGCTTCTTCTTCTTCTTCTTTCGTTCGCCTGAAATAAGTTGTCTATATCAGCAATTTTTTTCTCTTGTATAAATTTCACTGTCGTTGTTAGTTAGTTCATTAAGTGGTCCAAAGAGTTTACGTTCCACTGTTTTTCTTTCTGGCCAAAAGGTTTACCTTTATGTGTCAAATTCGGTGCAGTCCTGGAGTAATGCTCTGCTGTCTGGGGCACCTTTTCACAGGTGCACATGGCTGATACGCCTATCTTGAATTTTGTGTGCATGTTGTTACGTAATCAGTTGTGCCCTGTTCTGAGGCGGAGGATAATGACTTTTTCTGATCTGTCCATTATAAAATAGTCGTCTTGTGCTGGGGCTGGTGGTTTCCTGATCGATTTAATGATTCTTTTGATGGTATGTGACTGGTACATCCGGCTGCACTTTTGTCGCACCTTCTCCTGCCAGTTGAATCAGCTTTCTCATTTCCAGGCACTCCTCAATACGGCGGTATCCACTGCATTACGACTCTTCGCTGATGGCTAAGTTGTGTCAGCAGTGTTTGCAATTCTGGTAGTTTCCAAGATTATAATGCTACAAGTACTGATTTTGCATCTGTCAGAATTACCACATACTGTGAGCCAAGATTGGTATTTAGCAGTTTCTCTGTTGCTATCTTGATAGTCTGCGTTTCTGCATCATAGTTATGGCATTTCTTTCCGGTTGGTACGCTGGACTTATCCCTAGTACCATCTGGGAATTATGTGTACACTTCAGCACCACCATTTCTAACTGCACTTTGTGCGGACCCATCTGTAAAGACTCTGATCTGACCCATTGTTATTGTGGGCATTCTTCATTAATATAACTGAGGGTGGCCATTCTACGTTGTACACTATCTTGCTCTTTCTTGACAAATATTTCTTTCTCATTTGTCTGGATTTGTTCTGTTAGTTTGCATTTTTCTCTCCGTGGGGTTTGTTCTGGAATACTTTTAAATGGACAACCAATTTCTGGAAGGTCAGCAGTTTGTCTATATATTCTTTTTGCTTGATGTATAAAGCTGCTTCTTTTTAACCGTCCCAAGGCTATGTTCTGAAATGTATTTTTAATGGGTTGATCTGGCGTACTGGGGAACCTTTCAGCTTGTATTTGCAACTTTGTATCTCTGCGTTCTCTCAGTGCCTGTGTTTTTTTCAGCTTTCTTCATTTCTAATATGGGGGTTGATTTCATCCTTCCTGTGGTGACTCAGCGCGCTTAATTTTGCACTTTGTCCAGCTCCTTTAATGTGGTACTAGATGCTGAACACCATGCAGTTGACCCATATTCCAAGTGTGGTTGTATGCTCTGCTTGTGTACTTTATTGAGTATTTTACCATTGGCTCCCCGTGTGGTTCCACTTAGTTTTCTTAGTACGGCTGTCTTTCTCCTGGTTTTGGTTGCTGCCTTGTTGATATGTTTTCTCCATGTCAACCTGTCATCAAATGTGACTCTGAGGTACGTAGGCTCTTTATCATCTCGTTTGGGTATTCCGTTTATTTTGATGATGCCCGCTTTTTGCTTTGGGGAGAGAGTGAAGAGTGTGGTGCTACATATTTCTGTATTGATGCTGACACACCATCTATTCGTCCATGCCTCAAGTGCATATGTAGCCCGCTGTAGTGTTCTTGTGGCTATCGTTGCATGTTCATTGGTGCACCACAGTACCATGTCGTCGGCATACATTGCCATTTTGATTCCATTTGGTATCTCAGCAACAGGTCGTTGAAATAAAATTAAACGTTAAAATTAAATAGGCTACACTCGAGAATCGGCTACAATGGTAGGCATGAAGTGCCAAGAACCAGTGAACTTCCAAGACGATCCAGAAGGCCAAAAACCAGAAAACCAGACTTCCAAGATTACCTAAAAAGCCAAGAACCGGGTAATCAGACTTCCAAGACGACCTAAAGGGCAAAGAACCATGGAATCAGAGTTCTAAGACGACCTAAAAGGCTAAGAACCAGGGAACCAGACTTTCAAGAAGACCCAAAAGGTCAAGAACGAGGGAACCAGACTTCCAAGACGACCCAAAAGGCAAAGAACCAGGGACCCAAACTTCCAAGACGACCTAAAAGGCCAAGAACCATGGAACTAGACTTCTAAGACGACCCAAAAGGCCAAGAACGAGGGAACCAGACTTTCATGACGACTCAAAAGGCAAAAAAACCAGGGACCCTGACTTCCAAGACGACCTAAAAGGCCAAGAACTAGGAAACCAGGCTTCTACGGCGATCAAAAAGGCTGAGAACCAAGGAACCAGACTTCTAAGACAACCCAAAAGGCCCAAATGTGTTTTTAATATAAAAAAAATGTGTCGGGATAGGGAGAGTGACAGGTTGTTTTCCGAACCGAGTACCACATGACCTTGCTACAGCACTGCTGCTGATAGAGATGTCGAGTGATCTCCCTGGCAAACCTCTGCACTCCAGGGTAGAATGGGATCAACTAAGTAAGCAAGCATTTGGCACTCGAAGAGTTAGGTAGTCAACACTGACTTTTTTTGCCTGGTACCCATCTGAGACTTAGCTGACCTGGAACCTCTTTGTCCTGTATATAGTGCTCCTTAATGAGAATTCGAACTCAAAACAATTTGGGCTGACAGTCAAGTATCTAACCATTGATCTATCGGGATTCCTCCCAGACCATTTTTGATATTCACTAGTAGGCTGGGTCCACTTGAGACCGCAGGTGCATTTTTAAAATAGGCTTTCATGAGGATAGTGGCGAAAAAAATGAACAGGACAAACAGAAAGACAGAACACCCTGTGGATAGCGCTGACATTGTTAATGCCCTTATAGAGAGAAGACGATCGAATGTTTTTGGAGGAAAGTGAGTCCTTATGACTGCTAAGAATGTGAGAATTTGCAGTAAAGATTGGCCTAGCTGGGTCGAGAGGCACACCAGACTCACCAGAAGTCTTGTCAGTTAGTATAGAAATGGCACTATTAACCGCAGGATATTTATGTTTAGGGGGAAGGGGAGCACCTAGGTACGTATCTGGAATGCCCCGAAGATAACCTAATTGAAACTCATAACAGTTAAAACACCATAGGAACAACACCATGCAGCAAATTCATTGAGAAACAGAAAATAAAATGGTTTGGTCATTTAGTAAGAATGCATCCAAAACAACTACCAACGCGGGCGCTACACATGTAGAGATCTGCATTCAAAGCAAGAGGCCGCCCTGGGAGAAAATGGATCAATGACATTAAAGAGCTTCTATATAGACGCGGAATGACAATAGCCATTTCTGTCCTTTAAGCAATGGATTGCAAACTGTTCCTCCCTACAACGCTTAAAGACAGAAGTAGAAACTGATGATGATGATAATGATGATGATGATGATGATGATGATGATGATGATGATGATGATGATGATTAGCTAAAACAAAAACCCTCCCATTAAAAAATTATCAATTAATATAGATGTAAATATTAACAATATGTAAATTTCTGGCAAATACTAACTCGGCGAAAACAGCTCTAAGTTTACTCTCTGGAATGTCCGAAACATAATGCCCTATCCTATGTTTCCTATGCCAATATTTACACTTTATCAAATCAATACTCCGAAAAAAAAATGGAAATTGTCTTGGGGAAGAGCAGTGGTAATCGATTGCCCATTACCCAATAGGCTGATTCCAACCAGTGCCGGATATACAACTGTGTTTGCTGCAAATGCAGAAATTATATAGAGAGGTAAATCGGTGTCTTCGTTTACATACTGACCAGAGCTCGTAGATCATTGCGACTTTTCCAGAATTGCTGAAATAGAAGTGCTGTTTGGTGAATACTGCGGTGGCCACTTCCAAAGATCTGAAACCTCCTGTTTTGCTTGCTCAACGGTGCCGTCTTTATTAAAAACCTACGTTCATTCTTCTTCTTCTTCTTCTTCTTCTTCTTCTTCTTCTTCTTCTTCTTCTTCTTCTTCTTCTTCTTCTTCTTCTTCTTCTTCTTCTTCTTCTTCTTCTCCTCCTCCTTTTTCTTCTTCTCCTTCTTCTTCTTCTTCTTCTTCTTCTTCTTCTTCTTCTTCTTCTTCTTCTTCTTCTTCTTCTTCTTCTTCTTCTTCTTCTTCTTCTTCTTCTTCTTCTTCTTCTTCTTCTTCTTCTTCTTCTTCTTCTTCTTCTTCTTCTTCTTCTTCTTCTTCTTCTTCTTCTTCTTCTTCTTCTTCTTCTTCTTCTTCTTCTTCTTCTTCTTCTTCTTCTTCTTCTTTCTTCTTCTTCTTCTTCTTCTTCTTCTTTCTCCTTCTTCTTCTTCTTCTTCTTCTTCTTCTTCTTCTTCTTCTTCTTCTTAGCCTTCCCTGACTGTAAACTCCGGCGAAATGTTCTGATTGTTCGTCAATTTCTGGTATTGTTCTTTTTCATTAACTTGAGGTTTGTGTGCACAGCCGTTTTACAAATCCGGCTTATTTGTATGCAGAATGTTGGTTCCTTGTCTCTCACGCATATGCACTCCAACTTCGTTTAAAATTCCCCTAATTGGTTGCTTTGTACGACATGCTTGTGATGAAGGCAGTGGATCTATTATTTTTTCCCTTAATGAAACCAGGAACCAACACAGAGATTTACCTATATACGTGTTTCTGTATTAATGAATAGCTTCAAATATAAAACCAAGATCACAAATGAAGAACTGAGGAGGAAAACAGAATGTGTATTACTGGCGAATGTTATCAAAGTAAGACGATGAAGATGGCTTGAACATGTTTGCAGAATGCTTTGTGACACTGGCAAAAACAGCTCTCCGGTGGACAGCAGATGGGAAAAGGAGACGTGGACGACCTAAGGAAACGTGGAGAAGGACAACAGAACGGAAAACGATAGAATGTAAACTACTGACATGGGATACCATAGGCAGAAAAGCAGCAGACCGGCAGCAGTAAGGATCACCTGTAAATGCCTTATGTGTCAACAGCGACACGAAGAGGATATATATATTAATGAAAATGAATAGAGAATGCGTTGTGGGGCATCCAGCTTACGGTACCATCCAGCAGGGCTGTCGACACTTTCGTATAAATTGTGTACTATGTGACCCCTTCAGAGCAAAACTAGTTTTCCTAAATTGTAAGTGTTACTAAATGAAGACCGGTGTCAGTTATGCTGCTGATCCTCAAATTTGACAGCTTTGTTAAAGAAGAACATTATGAACAAATAAATAAAGAACGAGGGGAGCTTATAGTGCAAGATCAACCAAATATGCTGAAAATAAACTAGAAAATGATGTAATGTTTAATGAGCACAAAATATCAATGTTGATCAAATATAATGTAGGCCAGATTTGTGTGTGTGTGTGTGTGTGTGTGTGTGTGTGTGTGTGTGTTTGTGTCAGTGTGTCTGTTTTAAGACGTTTTAATGGGGAAGAGAGAAAAAGTTTTAAACAAATTATTTGGGAGCGGGGGGTGGATAATTAAACAGTAAACATCTTGTACATTTAGGTGTGTTCTGGTTATTTTTTTTTTTTTAAATAAATGCTGTACCATTCCCAAACCATTCCCAAAAACATTTCAACAGCCCTGCTTTCCAGAACTGATTTCTGTTACCCCTCTTTACGCTGGTCTACCTCGCAGTGAAAAAAAAGTTGTTTGTTCTCTCCAATAATAATTTCTAGTAATTATTTCTTTTTTAAAGAAAATAAGACTGACAATCGTAGGGATTTTTATACATGATAGTTAATCTAATATACGACGAGGGCCTTTATGTGAAATCCTTAAAAGTGATAGATTTTACAATGATCATGCCATTGTCTTGTACCTGTCAATATAGTTTTTAATGATGTGGAGGAGTAGTGTTAAGAACGTGACATCCCGGAGCAGACGAACACGGTGACGACATAATAACAGTCTGAAGATGGCCATCAACTTGTGACATGTAGCAAAGAGGAGCAGCATTCTTCTGTCAGTCAGTATTTTGGGTAGTAAAGGGTGAAACCTATATAAATTCATGGGCGAATTAAGGTTCAGTATGACTGTAGTTGTCTGTACAATATCGTTGGTTTCTCACGCGGGTTAATGTAAATTTAATGCCATCTTACAATATTCTGGGTTGTCAGCTTGGCTAATGTCTCGTCAGATGACTCATTTTTATTTGATCAACCCCAATATAAGTATTTTTTAAAATACTTTATACAGCTATTACTTTCTCATTGTCATAATGTCTCATGAAACGGCTCTTGTTGTGAAAACATCCAGTCGTCTATATGATACTAACATCAAATAATTTTATGAAATAAAAGGTTTGACTGCATTACTTTTGTTTACAACGATAAAAAAAAATCAAGTCACATGTCGGAGTGCCTCTCTAAATCTTTGACTTCAGTTCAGGTCGTCGACAGACAAACCCTTCTGTTCATAGGAAAATGAATTCCATAGGTGCTCAGATCCTCTCCTTGAAATACATCTCAAAGTGTAGAACCTCAAGAAGAGCGTGTTATGTTTGTTTGCTAGTATTCTTCTATAGTTCATAGCATGCAGTTTTTTGCCAGATAGCACGTCTTTTGATTTGTTACGCTTGCAGTCTGGTCAAGTCTAAATCACAGCCAACGTTTGATTCCCTGAATCTCCTGGCCTAAACGAAAGCACTCTGTGTGTCAGTATTACCAACAAACCGACATATTTTATTCAATTATAATAGATGACAAGCCCAGAGTTTATAACCCGGGGACAAATAACAGATGTAGAAGGCTTGAAATATTGCACTAATTAGATGCATGTTTTCTGTAACATTCTATCCCATTTGATAGATCTCTCGGACGGTTGAAAAAACAACCATATGGCCTTGAACGCCTATCATCAGCTATAATTTGTCCGCACGCACATGCGCCTAATTAGCACAGCTTTCACATTTCCCTATAGTCCCATGGGTTCATCTTTCATACCAGTAGATGTTCCTTTGTGCAACAATAAGCATTGCAACTGTTTCGCTGGCGTGTCCTGATAATTGACCCCAAGTTTAAAACTTTCGTGTGGCTCTGTGGTTTAGTGGTTTCACAATGCAGTCCTCGACGTTTGCCAGGGTTCCATCGAGAGACGGTAAAATATTTTTAACATGCGATTCCTAAGAATAATGCTCGGCATTAAGTCACGGCGGTCAAGTAATGGTAAGAGGAGAATCGATCCGTGAAGGAGACTGAAGTTTTTCCACGTATGTTTCTAACAGTTAGCAGTGGACATATCGCAGCCTACCTTCATTGAGGAGACAGTAATTTTTGATGTTTACCACTAAGTTTCCAACAGTTAGCAGTGGACACATCGCAGCCGATATTCATTGAGGATACAGTAGTTTTTATTTTAACTCTTTCAGTTCCTGTCAATTTTTACTTTATCCTTATCTGTTTGGAGCTGTTTTTCTTTTTTAAATAGCAAATGTTGGATCTATATAAGTACAAAACATAACTCTGTAAGTCATAAAGATCAAAACTATTAATTACTGGATAGTGACTACATTAACTCAGTCAGAACTAATCAGTTGTTACTTAAATTTCTTCTATCCCAATAAGCTGAGCTTAAAAACAGTATTCTCTTTGATCGGAAGGCGATGACTGGAGACAATATAGTGAATAAGTGGTTGAACTAATTATTCAGCAACACAGAGGTAATAAAGCATCTGTATGGGATAAAAAGTAGCACGTGCATTGTGTTATATTATGAAAAATCAATAAACTCACTGAGAGTTGCTCGGTACCAAAAAAAGTTAAACAACTGAATGATGTGAACAGATTATAAAACAGATGTCATGTATGGACTTACATACACATTGACGAATGTTGGGCTGCTTCATACTGGATGAGTTGAGGACGCTTCGCTTATTAACACGTTTCAAATAAATGTAGAAGTGAGAGGATCGACTTCATTGCACCGGTGATGATCGCCAGAGGTCTCCGTAAAAATGCACTAGTGAACTAAAGAATGCCGCCGTGAAACGAACTCATGACTTCAGAGCGCGAGGCAAACGGCTTGACCACTTCGCCACGGAAACCTTTTTTAAATAAAGCAATATCTAACGCTACCAGCGTGTTTAACCTAACTATGTTACATGTTACAATGGCGGACCGCTCATTTCTCATAGTCTGCTATCTAAATTATGCTACTGTTGCAGTCTGTTTCCAAGAAAATTTTTAGTGTGTGTTTCTTATAATATTGTGTCAATGATATCTATATTTGTCTGTCTGTCTGTCTGTCTGTCTGTCTGTCTGTCTGTCTGTCTGTCTGTCTGTCTGTCTGTCTGTCTGTCTGTCTGTCTGTCTGTCTGTCTGTCTGTCTGTCTGTCTGTCTGTCTGTCTGTCTGTCTGTCTGTCTGTCTGTCTGTCTGTCTGTCTGTCTTTCTGTCTGTCTGTCTGTCTGTCTGTCTGTCTGGTGCCTGGTGCTTGCGTGTGTTTCAGTGTTTCAGTGTTTCAGTGTTTCAGACTCCAGAATGATGATTCATCCTTCAGGTGATCAGGTAATTGCAGTTACAACTTCATAGCAAATGGGTCATGCCATAAATACAGTATATGATTCACTTTTGTTCTAAGCTATCCAATTAACCTGACAGTCTGAGACTGAGTAAGAAATGATGCTATTAGGGAGACCATGGCAACAACGTTTAAGACTAAATTCGTTGAAAACGAAAAGATCAAACGGTTCCGTCATCTCATTAGAATGCAGCCACAACAAATAGCATTGGACCACAACTAGTGTAGCAAACCTTGGATTATGATATCGCAACATACTTTTTGAGAATGGAGGTAGAGGCAGTGACTGCAGTTTTCCGCTTACTTCAAAACTAGCTATATACACACATGTCGTGATTGTAAACTGACTCACTAAGCATGGCTCAGCAGGCACATGTACTAACGACTATAACATAAATAACGGATATTTAAGTTGAATATAAATAGATGGTGTGGAAATAAGACGCTAGCTATAGAACTTAATACTAGACAAAAGAGACAGGTTCAAACAGAAACATAAATGAGAAGCTGACACAAATTGACATTTTTAAAAAAAAGTTTCAAAACTAGAGTAAAATGACTGAAAGGAAGGAAAAGTCGTGAAAGTCAAAGTGCGCTCCAGACATGGCGACCTGAGGAAAAAGAAGATATTAAAAGTCGGGAATCGCCAATCACATTTGCAACAGTAATAACGTGTGGCTGATCACGCAACTCCCTATTTTTGCGCGGTGACAGTGCTGAAAATCCTATTGTGTCAAATCACGACATTATTTTTTTTATCTTTTGTACATCAATTTTCATCTATTTTAGTTTTTTAATATTCTTTAACAGTGCAAAATACTGATAGTGAAGACATAGGTTCACATAGCCTGAATTATTCCTTCAATAACTTGATGCGAACAGCTTCCTATCTTGTCGTCTTTTCATTTAAACACATAGGCTGAAGTCAACTAAACATTGTACGACGTGAGGTAATGTAACTCAACAACATAATCTTTGAATACAATTACACTTTCACTAGCGTCCATCAAGTTTTTCTCGCCATTATCCTATAAAAGATAATTGGGCGTTTCACTGAACGGGGATAAAAAGAGAGAATGTTATATGTTTTTAGTTTGTAACAGTCCATACCGTTTACAACGGGATTCAAATCATATTTAAAGAATTTAAAAGTCGAGACGATGAACAGGTTGTATCCCACTCGTCACGGCTAGCTGCTTGCTAAGAGTGTCGCCCAAGCTCAAACTCCGTAGCTTCGACAATGACCCCCTGTATATCGGTAAAATTTTAACTCGTAATAAATAAAACAATACAGTCCCTGAAACGAGGTCACGACCTTGAGATTGCAGAGTTTAACCATATAGCTGGTGAGATCCCTTGCACGAGTTAGACGAAGACGTTTATAGAAATCTACATGGTGCCTTAAATTATGTCGAAGTTCTACGCAACAATAAACGTTATTGTCGTTAAAATACACTTTCTTGTTCTCATTGTCAAGATCCAGTTATGTGCATTCGAAGATATAAAACAAACAAGGAAATGAGTCTTTTCATGGCATATTCACAGCATCTCTCCCTGCGGTATAGTTCGTGGAGATTTACCATTCTTAAATTTAAAAAAAATCAAAATCTTTGACCAAATAGACAATCCTGAATACCCCGTTGATCCTCTAAACTAGCTATCTTCTTCTTCTTCTTCTTCTTCTTCTTCTTCTTCTTCTTCTTCTTCTTCTTCTTCTTCTTCTTCTTCTTCTTCTTCTTCTTCTTCTTCTTCTTCTTCTTCTTCTTCTTCTTCTTCCTTCTTATTCTTCTTCTTTCTTTCTTCTTCTCTTCTTCTTCTCTCTTCTTCTTCTTCTTCTTCTTCTTCTTCTTCTTCTTCTTCTTCTTCTTCTTCTTCTCTTCTTCTTCTTCTTCTTCTTCTTCTTCTTCTTCTTCTTCGTCTTCTTCTTCTTCTTTCTTCTTCTCTCTTCTTCTTCTTCTTCTTCTTCTTCTTCTTCTTCTTCTTCTTCTTCTTCTTCTTCTTCTTCTTTTTCTTCTTCTTCTTCACGTTCACTGGCTGTAAACTGCGGCGGAAAGTTCTGGTTGTTTGTCCACCTCTGGACTTTAGTCTTGTTCCCGAACCTGAGCGTTGTGTGCACATCCTTTTAGCAGAACTGACTTTATTGTATGCAGATTGTTGCTTTCTTGCTTCTCAGATGCACTCCAACTTCGAAGGAAGTTCCTATTTAGTCGACTATTACGACATACTTGTTAGGGAGGCCGTGGGTCTTTTATGATCCCCCCCCCCTTTTCCCCTCCACACACACACACAACTGGGCCCCAGATCCCACACGGGGATATAGTATTTATACTTAGGGCACCAGCAACGGCTTTACCACCTCGGCATAGCCGGCATTCCTCTCTCCCAAGGACTTGCAAAGAAAGGTCACCTGGTCGAAACAGTAGTCAGCAAGATGAACTTCCTGTCCGATAGTTGTGTGTTACAAATTTATGGAGATGAATTTTATTTTCATTTAAAATGATCTCCCAGATAGACTTAGTCCAAAATTATCACATAGAAATGTTGCAGGAAGGAATGGCGACCTGCCCGATCTTAATCACATTGCCGATCAAGTAACAATTAGTGCACAAAGGAAAAATCTTGCTAAAACGATGTGCCAGATATGCCTCAAGGACTGGAAAAGTGCGCTTTACGAACAAAAGGCAATAACAAGAAAGACAGAAAAGAATGAAGAAAGTACAGACTTTACAAAGACTCACAGATAAACAGGTGCCTCAACTTAAACACAACATCAGACCCAAAACAGAAAGAAAGAAAAGAAGGGAGAAAGAAAGAAAAAAGAAAGAAAGAAGAAAGAAAGAAAGGAAAGAAAGAAAGAAAAAGAAAGAAAGAAGGGAAAAGAAAGAAGATACGAAGAAAAGAAAGAAAGAAAGAACGAAGAAAGAGAAAGAAAGAAAAGAAAAGAAAGAAAGAACAAGAAAAGAGGAAGAAAGAAAGAAAAGAAAATTAAGAAAGAAAAACAAGGAAAAAAGAACAAGAAAGAAAGAAAGATTAGAAGAAAGAAAGAAAAGAAAGAAAGAAAGAAAAGAAGAAAAAGAAAGAAAGAAAAGAAAGAAGAAAGAAAGAGAAGAAAGAAGAAAGAAAGAAAAAAGAAAAAGAAAAAGAAAAAAGAGAAAAAGAAGAAACAAAGAAAGAAAAAAAAGAAAGAAAGAAAGGAAAAGGAAAGAAAGAAAGAAAGAGAAAGAAAAGAAAAAGAAAGAAAAGGAAAGAAAAAGAAAAAAAAGAAAGAAAAGAAGAAAAAGAAAGAAAAAAGAAAAAAGAAAAAAAAAAAAGAAACAACGAAACAAAAGAAACAAAAGAACAAAAGAAACGAGGGAAAGAAAGAAAGAAAGAAAGAAAGAAGAAAGAAAGAAAGAAGAAAAAAGAAAGAAAGAAAGAAAGAAAACAAAAGAGAAAGAAAGAAAGAAAGAAAGAAAAGAAAGAAGAAGAAGAAAGAAGAAAGAAAGAAAGAAACAAAACAAGAAAGAAAGAAAGAGAAGAAAGAAGAAAGAAAGAAAGAAGGAAAGAAAGAAAACAATAAAAGAAAGAAAGAAAATGAGAAAAAAGAAAACAAAGAAAGAAAAAAGAAAGAAAGAAAAGAGAAAGGAAAGAAAACGAAACAGAAAGAAAGAAAGAAAGGAAAAGAAAGAAAGAAAAGAAAGAAAGAAAGAAAGAAGGGCAAAAAAGGACAGAAGAAAGAAATGAAAAAAAAAAAGAAAGGGAAAGAAGAAAAAGAAAGAAAGAAAAGAAAAGAAAGAAGTTGAAAGAAAAGAAAGAAAGGAAAAGAAGAAGAAAGAAAAGAAGAAAAGAAAGAAAGAAAGAAGAAAGAAAGAAAAAGACCGAAAGAAGGAAAAGAAAGAAAGAAAGAAAGAAAGAGAAAGGGCCTCAAGGAGAAGAAAAGAAAAGAAAGAAAAAGAAAGAAAGAAAGAAAAGAAACAAAGAAGAAAGAAACAAAGAAAGAAAGAAAGAAACAAAGAAAGACAAGAAAGAAACAAAGAAAGAAACAAAGAAAGAAAGAAACACAAAGAAAGAAAGAGAATCAAGAGCACCAAGAACGAAATAAACAAAAGGAAAGAAAAAGAAAGAAAGAAACAAAGAAAAAGAGGGGAAAGAAAGAAGAAAGAAAGAAAGAAGGGACAAACAAAGAAAGAAACGAACAAAGACGAAAAGAAGAAACAAAGAAAGAAAGAAGAGAAAGAAAGAAAAGAAGTAGAGGAAGAAAGAAAGAAAGAAAGAAAGAAAGAAGAAAGAAAGAAAGAAGAAAGAAAAGAAGAAAGAAAGACAAGAAAGGAAGAAAGAAAGAAAGAAAAGGAAAGAAAGAAAGAAGAAAGGAAAGAAAGAAAGAAAGAAAGAAAAGAAAGAAGTGAAAAGAAAGAAAGAAAAAAAAAAAGGAAAGAAGAAAAGAAAGAAAAGAAAGAAAATGAGAAAGAAAGAAAACAAAGACAGAAAAAGAAAGAAAAGAAAGAAAGAAAGAAACAAACAAACAAACAAACAAAGAAACAAAGAAACGAAGGAAAGAAAGAAAGAAAAAGAAAGAAAGAAAGGAAAGAAAGTAAAGAAAGAGAAAGAAAGAAAAAGAAAGAGAAGAAAGAAAAGAAAAGAAAGAGAAAGAAAGAAAGAAAGAAAGAAAGAAAGAAAGAAAAGAAAGAAGAGAAAAGAAAACAAAGAAAGAAAGAAAAAGAAAGAAAGAAGGAAAGAAAGAAAGAAAGAAAGAAAGAAAGAAAGAAAGGAAAGAAAGAAAGAAAGAAAGAAAGAAAGAAAGAAAGAAAGAAAGAAAAAAAGAAAGAAAGAAAGAAAGAAAGAAAGAAAGAAGGAAAGAAAGAAAGAAAGAAGGAAAGAAAGAAGCGGTTCATTTAAGATAATGCCCATTCGACAAGAACATAAATCTAGCTGTAGCATCCCCACATGTATTCAACGAAGTGCAGTTATCTACATAAACAAAACTGCTCCAGACTAAGATCGTGTGCAGCTACTTACCATATCAAGCACTTGGGTCAGAGTCAATCCCATCTGTATTACCACCGGAGAAGATGAGTTCCTGACGGGTCTTACAGCCTTCTCGTAACCCCTCATGATATGGTCTAAAAGCCGTTGCTCATCGGGCACAAAACCCAGAGGATCGCGACCTTTGGGAATGTGGTAGCCGTATCGGTCTGTATCTCTGTAGTTGATTCGCTCCTTCCCGTTGACTGTTGAAACAGAGAGGAGACGTTGAAGACAGGAGATATCAACATTAAACTTAGAAGATCATTAAGTAAATCAAACAAAAACCGACCATTTTCATGTAAGTGTGCATCGGGTTTATGGTACTTCTTCTTAAAGTCCATTCTGTGTGGCGTTGGTAGTCATGTCTATCCACAACCTTCTGTCTCGTGTTCTTTCGATCAGTTCTGACACAGATGATCCTTTAAGTCTTGATACCAAACTGACCAGCATTTTATTTCTCGATCTCCCCCTGCTTCTTGCTCCCTCAAAAATTCCCACTGCCACGATGTACTCCAGTTATATCCTCCTCGTCACATGACCAAAGAATGTAGATTGTCTCCTTCTGATGTAGGCAGTAAACTTTCTTTGTAAAAAAAAAAAAACACACACACAATGTTATATTTCTTTCTGGTAAAAGAAAACTGATAGTCGAAGGGGGAAAAAATTGCATCTGTTATTATTACTACTTTAACCCTCCCTCCCCCCCCCCCCACTTTCCCAGCTTTTGGACGGGAGGGGGGGGGGAGGGAGTGATGTAGTTAGTTGTACTATTATTAGGTTGTTTTTTTTATTATTATTATGATTATTGGTATTATTGAAAAACTGCTTGCTCATCACCATGTCATAAACTCCACCGATATTTTCCACTCGTAGATCATGGCTCAAGAATCATGTAATAGTCACCATTTAAATATGAAAGCATCCTCATGATCATCTATTATCACCTGCATTAACATATCAAGTTATTATCACCTCATTATGTTCATCATTTAACCACATTCCAATAACCACACTACTGACTTTACCAGCAGCGAGCCCTGTGGGTCGTACACACAACAGAACAGGGTGTTGCTGATTAACATTTCCAGAATCATCGAAAGCATTTGCCTGTAATCATTATCTGTTTTGGCCATGTATAGCAGTTCGACGAAAAGACCATTAACTCTTCAATACTGTCAATATCGCCGTCAAAATTAACCAAATACTGAATTATGTGTGTTTCATTTCATAAGTGCTACCAACGCAGGCGCTTCACGTGAAAGGATCTGAAGTGAAAGCAAGACTCCCTCCTATGAATAGATGGATTGATGGCATTTGAGAGCTTCTACATCGACATGAAATGACAGTATCCATTGCTGTCCATCAAGCAATGGATCGCACACTGTTCCTCTGATGGTGATGATGATGATGAGGATGATGAGGATCGGTGAAACAACTCGAGTCAAGCATCACGGATTGATTTTATTTTAACAAGAATTCTAAGGCCATCCCAAATGCACTAATAGATTCAGACCTCAGACCAATTGTACTTTTGCTATATAAACCAGATGAAACACACCCCAAGAAACCAGTTCAACAATCAAGAGGTAATAAACATTGTGAAACTTAAAGATAAAAAAGTTGCGGAGGAAATAGACAGAGCAGTCAGAATCTCCTCCAACAACTCCCTTGCAGATTATGTGATGACTACTTAAAATTGCTTATCAACGTCAGTGAGTCTCAGTGGCAAAACTGTTATTTGTATGAGTACTTTCTGGGAGATCTCGGGATCCTCACCGGAACCTTGCATTTCGTGCTTTATTTCGGCCAGGTTGTTAGCTGTTCCTCGGCGAGAGTTTGATCCATAAGGGATAAAGCCTAATGCAATAGCATAGGTCTACTCGACTTTAGACTTCAAACACTGACAAGTTCAGCTCTGAACCCACCTTGTCATGATCATCAGTGTCCTTTATTGAACATCGCTCTCCTCACGACACGCTTGAAAGCCTCTCTTTCTCCAGCTCTATATGCTTTTGTAGCCAATCTACCTTTAATGTCTTCTTTCCACGTTCGCAGAGGAGTGCCTCTGTCTTTTCTAGAAAATGTACACTATGTCCCATGTGGGACGAATTTTTCGAGTTTTTTTAAAGCCCACTCAGGTTGTTGCCGGGGGCCCTAATATAACCCAAACTTTGGTTTGAACGGGGTTTTTGGGACCTCTCCACCGGTGATTCACTTTGTGCCACCGGGTGTTTATCTCTCAGTGTGTTGTCCTAGTGGGGTTGAACATCCATTAGTCTATACCCTCCATCACTATTTTTGTATTCAACCACGAAAACCCACGTCACTACCTAGGAAATACTGCTTAACTACTCGCTCCTTCTGACAATCTTCTAATTGTCTATGTCATGTAGCGTTTGTCACGTGTCTTTTCATAGCCCTCTGTCTCATGTGTGATGCTAATATACATGTTCTACTGGTTGCGTGGTCTTCAAGTATGGCATCGGCCTCGAGTTCTTCAACTTGGTGAAGGCTGGAATTTTTTCACTTGAAATTCTAGTAATTTCCTCTGGTCTCTGGGTAGTAAGACCGGACGCTTGTGTGCATTGTTCCGCATGTAATGATATCCCTTGGTAGTTGAAACTCGAAAATAGTAGCCTAACGGCGCTGCCAGGACAAAATTTGAAGTTAAAAAAATGTACTCTAAAAAGTATTTCAGAATCCTCGCTGGAAAAACGGAGTGAGTGATCTGCGCTGAGATTCTTTAGACTCAGGCTTGAGTTAGAAGTAGAACAAAGCACTGATGGGCTTACACCAGTGTGCAATGATGTTGATCCGTCGACTAAACTAAACTAAACACATATTCCCTATGAAGTTATGGGAGCCACCGTGGTGTCACGGTTAAAGGCACTCCTGCGGATCCAAAGGCCGTGGGTATAAATCCAAACAGACTTATAATTATACTGGCTCTCATTTTGACCCAGCCTTGAATGGGTACCACGTAAAATGCTGGGAAGTAAAGGTGGCGAGCGTGATGTTTGGAATATTGACCACTTTATCCACCGAGTCTAAAGAATATAGGTCTGACCCTATGTACCCAATATGCCTGAAGGCGGGCAAACGGTCCTGTACGTTATTTTACTATGCAGTTATCCTAAACTATTCAAAGTTAGGCTCTCATCGACAGACTGAGGTTCGATATTACGGTAAAGTCATACATATGTGTGTGTGTGTATATATATATCTCTAAACTATGCGACAGTTGCCTTAAGCATAACGTGAAGATAAGCATCATCATCATTACGTAACACTACGTGTCGTTGGGTCACCAGTTTCTGCTGACTGATCAGCTCTCTCCACCTTTGGAGGTCAGTTGCGATGGGAGAAGTATCATGAGAAGTTTCCAAACACCACTTGGACTCAGGTTTTCACCGACGGCTCTGCTACAGAAGCAGCCAGAAAGGGGAGTTGTGGAATATATATTAAACCCCCTAGCAGTAGAGCAGAAACTCTCTCTCTCTCTACCAGCAGGTGACATCTGCACTAACTTCAGAGCTGAGGCAACTGTCCTCCTTTCTGCAGTCCAACATCTCATCAATCAAGAACACAGAGGGCACAAAATTGTTATACTTAGTGACTCATTGTCTGTTCTCAAAGCACTATCAAGCAAAAAACAAGACAAACTAATTGCAGATCTAAGGACTAACAAATGAGAGAGCAGATGAGTTGGCAAAAGCTGGGAGTAATCTTCCACAACCTCATCCACCACACAGCTACAAGGAAACCAAAACAGCGCTAAAGCAATCTTTCAAGCGGGAGTCTCGAAAGCAGAATGGAGATTATAGACCAGAGAGTGACAGCATAAACAAACTCAACAGGAAAGAACAAACAACGATTTTTAGACTTCTGACTGGACACTGTGGTCTTCGAGCACACCTGTACAGGATAATCATAAAAGAATCTGCTGCCTGTGATTGTGGAGCAGAACGACAGACCCCTGGGCACATACTACAGCACTGCCCTAACCTCTCCCAGCAAAGACTGTGGATCTGGCCCATGGGAGCCACATTGAAAGAGAAGCTATAGGGGACCGGTGGCGACCTTTAACGCACAATCCTATTTGTGACCCAGACGGGACTCAATGTCTAGCATGACTGATGTCGAACGCAGAAGAAGAAGAAGAAGAAGAAGTTGATATGGACTTCATGGTTGCATGCTTAAGGCCCGTACAGTCAGTCAGGTTCTGTAACCTCTTCTCCTCTTTTCCTCTACTGAGACTAGCAGTATTGTTTTTGAGACGCCTTTAAATCTTTTTACATTTCCCTACCATAACATAAAGAGAATGAAAAACCAGAAGTCGTGAGAATAAGTAGAGAACAAGAAGCCATTGACATAAAGATCAATGGTCAAAGTTTGAAACAAGTGCAAGAATTTAAATACATACAATGGTAAAATAGACAGATAAATAGAAACGAAAATCCAACAAGCCAACAATGTCACGTACCAACTTGCTCCACTTTTAAAACAACCTGCTATTCCAAAAGAAACAAGAGACAAATTATACAAAAAATGTATACTAACTTTTGGTTACCAGTGTCAGACTTGCACTTTGACACACCCTCCCCCCCTCCTCCCCCCCCCCCCCAAAAAAAAAAAACACAACAGACAACTAACCACCTGTGAGATGAGATGTTTAGGAATGGCTGAGAGAAGCGATTGAGTGAGAAACGACGTGATCACAAGAACTGTTGGAACAACACCTATCGTCAAATTTCTTGAGAACCAAAGAATGAAATGTTTTGACCGTCTAATGAGAACGAAAACCAACACTGCCAGCAGCAAAAACGTACAACCTGAAAATCGAAATATCAAGAGGCAGGGGAAGACCGAGAAAAATATGGATTAAAGGAGTCACCGACACCTTGAGACTGCCTAACGTCATAGCATATCAAGCGACCGAGTGTGCCCTGGCTCGGCTGCTGATCGTCTGATAAACGGCATAAGCAGATATTGACAAAAGAAGAAGATATATATGAGTGTGTGTGTGCGTGTGTGTGTGTGTGTGTGTGTGTGTGTGTGTGTGTGTGTGTATCTTCTGCCAGAGACCAACAGCAAAAATTCCGAACGTGCAGTCAGTAACGACTGAACAATCCATGCGGTTCTAAATTAGCGCTCTCAAGATCAGTCTCTCATTAACTGCCCTAAAATGTGATACATACTGTCAAAAACTATTGTCTATCTATCTATCTATCTATCTATCTATCTATCTATCTATCTATCTATCTATCTATCTATCTATCTATCTATCTATCTATCTATCTATCTATCTATCTATCTATCTATCTATCTATCTATCTATCTATCTATCTATCTATCTATTCTATCTATCTATCTATCTATCTATCTATCTATCTATCTATCTATCTATCTATCTATCTATCTATCTATCTATCTATCTATTTTCCTATCTATCTATCTATCTATCTATCTATCTATCTATCTATCTATCTATCTATCTATCTATCTATCTATCTATCTATCTATCTATCTATCTATCTATCTATCTATCTATCTATCTATCTATCTATCTATCTATCTATCTATCTATCTATCTATCTATCTATCTATTTTCTATCTTTCTATCTATCTCATCTATCTATCTATCTATCTATCTATCTATCTATCTATCTATCTATCTATCTATCTATCTATCTATCTATCTATCTATCTATCTATCTATCTATCTATCTATCTATCTATCTATCTATCTATCTATTTTTCTATCTATCTATCTATCTATCTATCTATCTATCTATCTATCTATCTATCTATCTATCTATCTATCTATCTATCTATCTATCTATCTATCTATCTATCTATCTATCTATCTATCTATCTATCTATCTATCTATCTATCTATCTATCTATCTATCTATCTATCTATTTTTTTTATCTTTCTTTTTTCCGATCTATCTATCTATCTATCTATCTATCTATCTATCTATCTATCTATCTATCTATCTATCTATCTATCTATCTATCTATCTATCTATCTATCTATCTATCTATCTATCTATCTATCTATCTATCTGTCTGTCTATCTGTCTGTCTGTCTGTCTGTGTCTGTCTGTCTGTCTGTCTGTCTGTCTGTCTGTCTGTCTGTCTGTCTGTCTGTCTGTCTGTCTGTCTGTCTGTCTGTCTGTCTGTCTGTCTGTCTGTCTGTCTTTCTGTCTGTCTGTCTGTCTGTCTATCTATCTATCTATCCGTCTGTCCCTCTCCCTTCTATCCCATTGTCTTTTATTCCTCTATACCATATTGCTCACAAAGTATTCCTCCTCTTGCTCCGCTTGATATCTAAGTGCAATTTTCAGAAGATATGCATTTTTATATACACAACGAAATCAATAACAGCAGTTTGGTGTGTATGAAGACAGAAGTATGTTAGTCACAATTATAAATGTCAATTACACATATATGAACCATCCACCGGTAACTTATCGCTAATGTGTGTACTTCTTACAACTCCTGTCCATTTCAGGAAACATGTCTGTTTGACTAACTGCTCGTTTATTTGACTTCTTTCACGCTGCTCCTTTAAATATGTCAATTTGTCCCTTAAAATAGAACAATTTAATGAGAAAGATTCAGCTTTGGTCGTTCTTGTAACTTTGTAAAAAAAATATTTTTGAATGATTATTTGCTTTTAATCTCAAGTGGATATTTATATGATGCTAGAGTGTCTGATACAGGGATTTAAAAAAATGTTGGGATCGGTATAAAAGGTAGCTAGCCGTCTTTGGTGAAAGTTGAAGCTATATGAGTTACAGTCCAGTGCTGTGAAGTCGACCCTCTTGATTTTTAAAGTGTTTATTGCTTCATATATATTTTTTTTAAGTTTCAAGCTGAAATCCGAAGCAGTTAATTATCTGCAGTCCACATATGTGAGGGATGGGGTGGGATGGGACAGCAACCCGTGGTCAGAAACAAACGACATGTCATAATTTAACGATCGGCCTGCCTATCCGTTACATTGGACCAAAAGTGCCAAGTACTCTTGGTAGGCATCGCATCAAGTTTCACGGCTGTAAACATAAGTGCTAAGAACACAAGGTGTATAAACCTGAGTTTTGTTTTAACCGTAAGCTTTCTGTTCTTCCAAACTGTTTTTGTTAATCTTCTAAATGATGTTGCTGCGTTGCCTATCCTGATGTTGATATATAGGTCCAGTTATTTTTTTTTTAAACTATGGATCCCAGATATCTAAACTCGTCAACTATCTCCAGCTCTTCACCATCAATGAGAACTACATGTCTATCACATCACCTTGCCCTACAATTTGTCTTGATTATTGTTGTTAGTTTAAATTTGAATTAGTGAATGCAGACAGTCAACCCTGGAGTTCCTTTTATGAGTAGGTCGTAAGAGAAGTTAGCACTTTTATTGCACTAGCTAGTCTCAGAAAACTGTACAAATATATATATATATGCCATTAACATATACGGATAATGGAAATGCTGTGTTATTAAATATTCATTAAAAGAAATAATAACGAATGTGTTTGCTTAATCCAAGAAATCATATTATATCATCCTCCAAAAGTCTCTTCGGTGTAACTTAAAGCATTTTTTCTTGATTTTCAAAATGCAGAATCACTCATTGTGTCATCAATAGATATGATGCATAACGTGTGGCTTTCTATACGCAAGACGCAGACTTAACTCCTTCCAAACATAGGACGAAATTTTGTGTTATTTAAAAACCCTACCTCGACTGTTGTCGGGGCCCTAATATAACCTAAAGATTAAAAGGGATTTCTGTGACTTGTGCCTGGGAAATTCTCATGAATGGTAGCACCTTATGTCACCGGCTGTTTATTCCTCTTGTGCGGTCTTTGTGGGCTTAAACGTCATTCGCTAAACTGCAGACAATTTTTAAGCAAATATTGAAATGAAATTGCCATTAAAATATATTAAAAGCAAATTGCATTTGTCAAAGTAAAAAACCTATTTTTACGCCCCAGCAGATTGTGAGGCCCTAAGCTGTAGCTTAGTTAGCTTATGCCTAACACCAGCACTGTCGCCGTCGGATCAAGAAGATATGAATCATCATCATCATCATCATAAAGCACTTCTGCCGTTAAGCATCGTGGGGAGGAATAATTTGTGATCCAGTGCCCGTTGGCTGCCACTGGCTATTGTCATGCCGTGAAGGCGTAGAGTGTCTTTAATGTTGTCGATCCATTTTTTCTACCGCCGTCCTCTTGCTTTTGAAGTTGATCTTCTGAGATGTAGTGCTTGTGATGGTATTGGATCTTGCTGCATTCTAACGAGATGGCCAAACCACTTGATCTGCTGTTTCTCGATGAATCTAGTACAAGGTGTCGTTCTCACAATTTGCCTGATAGTATCATTATTCACTCGATCTCGTATGGTTAGGTTGGCTGCTTTTCTCAGGCACCTCATCTCGCAGGTGGTGATTTTGCGTATATGGGCTTTAGATAGTGCCCATGTTTGGCACTAGTAGCTTAATGTTGGAATGAATATGCTATTAATAATCTGTCTCTTTGCACCCATAGATGTCTTAATAATGGGGACAATTGGTATTATAAGTGCACTTGCTTTCTGACATCTGGTTTCTATTTTTCTGTCAATTCTACAGTCTTTTGTGATCATACTTCCTAGATATTTAAACTCCCTAACTTGATTCAGGGCAGAACCATTTAGCTGTATGTATAGTGGGGCAGGGGTTCTACTAACTTGCATTGTTTCGATTTTGTTTACATTGATCTTTATGTTGTATTTACTACATGCTGAGTTTAACCTGTTAATGTGGTCTTGCAGTCTATGTTTTTCGAGGTAGAACAAGCACTGGTCGTCAGCAAATAGTAGCTCGTTTAATATGGGTGAATCGATTACTTCTCCTGATGTGTGTACTAACTTATTATAAAGGTCTATGTTGTCTGTAACATAACTTGCTTCTTTAGATATTCTGTCTATATAGATGTTAAATAAAAGTGGGGAGAGCACACATCCTTGTCTCACACATGTGTTGATTGTGAACATATCTGATATGCCTTCTTGTGTTTTTCATGCACTTTGGCTTGTGTGGTACATTGCTATGATGTTCTCTAGTAACTGTCCTTGTACCCCGTAGTTCTCAAGAACAGACCACAGTTTGTCTCCACTCTTTCAAAAGCTTTTTCCTGACAATATTCTGTTTGTTATTATACCTCGGTGACGAGATCGTTAAAACTGCGGGCTTCCAATCCTTCTACAATAGACGGCACCTCGGACAGCTCATTCTTGTTCGTGACCACATACTGGTGTCTGAGGTGGACATGTCTGAGTAGGATAATGACGACCTACAAGTACACGCAGTCAGAGTGTTGGGCCCGGCCCAGTTTGTGATTGTCAACGTGTACGCCTGCAATGGAAAGGTGGATACAGCGAAATGGCAGAGTTTGCTCCAGACGGAAGAAAAGAAAGTCCTTTACTGCGGAGATTTCAACGCCAGAGGAAACCAGTGGGGCAATGTAATCACTAATAAACAGGGAGAAGACCTGGAGGATGCCGTAGTGTCTGTCGATCTAGTATGCTTGAACGACGGAAAGGTTACACGAATGGCAACCCGACAAGGGGATTCTGACAGCGTAATTGAACTGGCCCTAGTGTCTCCCTCCATTGCATCAAGATGCAGGTGGAGCACACTGGGATACCATGACAGTGATCACTTTCCTTGCGTCGTCCTGGTGGAGAAGAGCAACAACAAAGGTCATGTAATCAATGTGCCTGCTTTTATATATGACCGTACAAGGCAAGATGCCATTAGCAAAATCAGACGACGTAGAACAAGAGCAGATCGCAGACGGCGGGAGAGATGGGCCCAGCCACCATGGTAGAATGAAGTAGTCAACATGGCGTGGCTAGAAAAATGGAAAGCTGTCAAGGCATGGCAAAAAGCAAGGAAAATTTATCCGTCACTTTCTGAACGCCTGATCAGTCTGAAAGATGAGGTCAACAAGTAGACAGTGGCTTTCAAGTTAATTGCGAAGGAAGCCAAGACAGCGAAATGGAACGAATTCTGCAAGAGCGTTTGCTCCGAGGGATCTCTTGTGACATTCTGGCGCCTTCAACGGAGCATGCACGGCGCCGCACGGCCAAGGGGTATCCCTGATTTTCAGGGTGCAGACCTGATATGGCAGAGAACTGATGCTGATAAAGGAAAAACCCTTCTTGCGCGAAGACGAAGCTGCAAGAATAGGGGTTAAGATGAAACTGTCGATGCTGTGCGAGAACACTGAGATAGGCACTGATTTCACAATCACTGCAGATACCTTAAGAACTTGCCTCAAGAAATCGCGCAGCACTGCTCCAGGCCCTGACGGCATCCGATACAACGACATGCTGATGATGTCGAATGCTGATTTGAAAAGCGTGGCAAAGGAATTCAATATCTGCATCCAGAGTGGCCAGATACAAGAGGAATGGCTCCATAGTTATTTGTTCCCACTACCAAAGCCGAAAAAAGATCCGCTGGATTGCTGCGGTCCTGTTCCAGAGAAAGATTGTACTAAGATGTGGCAGCTGGTCCTCAGAACCGCAAACGATATGTCCAGGCTTGCCACAAGGATCACCAGTCTTATTCAACGTTTATACGGTGATGATCACTGAGCAGCAGTTGAATGGAAAAGGAAGGACCTTGTCATTTGCTGATGACATGGTTCTCTTTGAACAATTACATTGTCAAGTCGGACTTACCAGAAGTGAAAATGCGTGATTGTGACGTGCGTAAACTTCATTGTGACGAGCGTAAGCTTTGGCCTACGGTGTGACGTGCTGTAAAGGCTGCGTGATGATGTGCGGCGTACCAAAGGTGACTAAGGGCGTCGCAATGTAACAAGTGGCATCAACAACTTAATATGCCACTGGCCAAGAGTAACACAACATGATGAATGCTGAAGCTTCAAAACGTAGCGGAACGAGAACTTTCTTTAAAGTTCCATTTGTGTATTGACAAATGGCAATGATCAACACAAGGATAAAATATGCAATTAATAATCAAGCACATCAACAAAAGCCCGCTCGTACATTCATGGACTGATACGTCCTCACGATTGGTCGCAGTCCGACCTTGAGATTCAGACAGTAATCTTTGTCTTCAGCTACGCCGTCTAAATTAAGTAATGAAGGTATACTGGCTTACTGCCGAACTGTGTCAATATACCAGCTTTCTGCTGAGGTCTATATTGGATTCCCCTCAAGGATCCAACTGTATATAACGTTTGCTTCCGTGGAATCCCGGGGTAAAGCGTCCTCAAGGATCCACACGTCCGTCTCCTTCGGACTGTAAACATCAACTGCCTTTGACAACAATACCTTCACAACGTTACGTATTGTTTTGACGTCTTATTTGCTCACTCCGTACCGGTGCGTTCTAGTGCACATTCGCACGCGACAGTGATAATGTATTGATCAGAACCAACGTTATGACGTTTCTCGGGGTGAGGTTTGATCGCAGCTTGTCATTCGGGGAACACGTTGACCATGTGATAACAAAAGCACGCAAAGGTCTATCTGCAATGAGGATTATGGCTGCTTCCAATATCGAGCAAAGACTACTAATACTTCTATTCTACGTTCTGGTCCTTTGCCCCATTGAATACGCTCTGGCCATCCTCACTGTCAGTGCTACCCAGATTGAACGACTCGAAAAGCTGCATAATGAAACCATGCGCATTATTTTGGGATGTACAAGAGACACATCCTGTGGAGCAATGAGGTATCTACTTGACTTTCCAACAATGAACCAAAGGATCAGGATGTGGAGGGCTCGGGAATACCTTAAAATATGTGCTGATAAGAAACACCCACTGCATCATGGGCTTTTTAGTGAAAAGGGCGACAGACTGAAGAGGGGACAATCCTAGCTAGGTCGGGCAAAAGATGTTATTAGGCAAATATGCAGCCTAACCGACATCATACCTGGTGCAGAATGGATACCTGTGCCTCAGGCGTTTATTTGTACATTTTCCTGTATTGTCACACTCAACAGGCGATGTAGAGAAGAGAATCCTGTTGCTGTTAATGCAGAGGTCAACGCTCTCATCGGTGAAAATTCAGACGAAGCAGATGCACTAATCTATACAGACGGGTCTGTTATACGCCAAAGAAGAAGCGCATGGGCATTCACAGCACGCTCAGCGGGCAGAACAGTCAAAGAAGCCAACGGCGCCTTCTCCATGACAACCAGCAGCATGGCGATGGAGGTGATTGCAGTGACGCAAGCGTTTGCCTGGCTTGAAACACAAAAATACACCCGCGTATGTATACTTAGTGATTCAATGAGTATGATCCGGAGGGTTCAGACAGGTTCAGTGCGAAGACAATGGCTTGAATCATTACAGAAGTCCACTGTACGTGGAGTCACCTTTATTTTTGTTCTGGATCCGCTATCACTACCGACGGACAGCCTATGGATCATGCTGATATTATCAATGCCCTCAGAGAAATGGGAAGGATAGAGGACTTTGGTGGCAGTGAATCCACATCATTCGCCAGAATGGCAGACTTGGGAATTAAGATCGGCACAGCAAAAAACGAGACGCACACCAGCACACGCCAGAAGATTAGTTAATCAACATAGAACTGGTACTATTAGCCATTGGACGTTGGGGTTCATACTGAGGGGAGGATCTGAGCACCTATGGACATGTCCGGAGTGCAATGATGATAACCCAACTAACTAACTAACTAACTCAATGGCTTTCTCACACACTTGCCTCAGGGTGAATAATGCATGTGTGCATCCTTTGACTTTTCTGAAACCGAATTGTGATGCACTCAGCTGTTGTTCAGCTATGGGTCTAACTCTGTTCTAGTAATTTGGCGTACATTTTTCCTACGTGACACAGTAGTGATATTCCTCTGTATGCTTCACATTCTCTTCTATTACCTTTCTTTTTCCATATCGGTACTATTAATGCCTGTTGCCACTCAGCTGGGACCTTTCTTTCTGCCCAAGCTATATTAAAAATTCTAGTAAGCCATTTAACACCCACTTCTCCGCATGCTTGGATCCCTTTTGTATTAATTCCATCCAGACCTGGTGCCTTGTTTCTAGGGCTGTTCTGTATAACTGCTCTTACTTCCGCTGCTATAAAATTTGGTTCCTCTTGTTCGCAGCTTTGAGGTACAAAGTTAAAATTATCTACGTTGCCTGTGGGGTTGAAAAGTTCTTGAAAATGCTGTGCCCATCTTGCCAACCTCTGTTGTTGGACTAAATAAAGGTTTGCCTCTCTTGTTGTTGATGATAGGTGTTGGGTTGTAGCTTATGTCTCTTTCTCTCATGATTTTTACATGTTTATAGAATTCTCTAGCGGAGTTTTTGCTGAGGGTAGCCATCTGTTGACCATAATTTCTCCAAGACTCGTTTTTAGATGTTTTAATTTTGCTTTTTGCTTCTCTTCTTACTGATCTATAATATACCTAATCTTGATGTGATTTTGATTGTATCCATTTTTTATATGCCTCCTTCTTTCTGGATACGCTGTCTTCAACTTCGTTGTTTCACCAAATAGTTCATAAACGTTTTACACCACCCACCCTTCTGACTCCGCATTTGGTTTGAAGTGTGTTGAGCATAGCCGTCCTAAAACAGAGATGAATAAAAAAAGAGATGGATATACGTGTAATACACTCCTGATTTCTAAAGGTACAGCTCAGAACGGAATGACGTAGAGAAGACTCACTGTCCTCATTCTGATTACAAGAATTGCTTTATACAAAGCAACAATTATGACTAGCAAGCTCAATGGAGGGAATTGAAAAAGCGCGCAAAAATATAACTGAATGTTTCGACCAAAATGCATTATCAGCGGAGTGTTGTATTCAGTATTACGTTGGTAAAGACTTTGGCCGAAACTTTCCTGTTGATTCGTGCGTGTTGTATTTAGCACACATTTCAGAATGGATGAGAAACATATTCCAAAGTGTGTAATGACAACTACGCATCCCTGCTTTCCTGAATTCTTGATTGCAAACTCCTCCAGTGCTACACATCAAAATTGATTGTGCTTCTCAGACCGGTGTAGAAGGACTCAATTTTGTTCATAGGGTAGGTGAACACACAAGGTTCTTGAATCTCTTGAAAAGAGCTGTGTGACCAACCAAACAAGATATCATGTTCCCAATGTGGGTATCAGGGTCCCATTGTAGGGAAAACAAGAATCGACCTACTACCTCCCCAATAAGTATGTTGTAAGAGTCGACTTTTTGGAGCTTGCTTCGAAATCGGAGTGCATCAGCTCGAGAGGCAAGGAACCAACAGTCTGCATGCAAATATTTCAGACCTGTCTTCTTCTTCTTCTTCGCGTTCACCAGCTGTACACTCTGGCGGAAAGTTCTGGTTGCTCGTCCAATACTGAACTGCAGTCCTGCTCCAGAACCTGAGTGTTGCGTGTGCGTCAGTTTTACAGATCTCATTCTCTTGAATACAGACTGTTGGTTCCTTGCCTCTCCGGCAGATGCACTCCGACTTCAAAGGAATTCAGACCTGTAAAACAGATGTTTACACAACACTCAGATAGGTTCCGGAACAAAACTAAAATTCAGAGGTGGACGAAAAACCAGAATTTTCCACAGGCGTTTACAGCCCGTGAACATGAAGAAAAATAAGAAATGCCTGGATAAAATCCGATGAAAGCAATATATATGTATACAGTGGTTAATTTTGTTTATCGGAATTTTCTTGCAACTGCTGTAAATTGAGAATATCATTTCCGTAGCGGACCCGTTCCCATCAAAGCTATACTGAACACTGAACTAATTTGACTTAGCGTCATCGCAGAAAAAGTCTGGCTAATACTTTGGACAAGACTGTTACTTGATAAATTACCAAATCTGCTTATCTTTTATTCCATAGAATGTGTTCTTAAGCCTAGTCTGATAGCTTCTTTACTTGCCTGCGGCTACTCTGGTGTCCATTCTTATAGACACGAGACGATTCATCACAAGAATATTTATCATTCTTTCGCACTCATTCAAGCTAGGTACAGGCGACGTGTAAGTTTCAACATTGTATTTTTCGGTTGCTTCTCTCTAATGGGGCGAATGTTACTGTGTCTCCACGTTCAAGCTTCATCGCTTCTAATGTTTATCCATACGTGGGATTTTCTGCCATCTTCAGTTCTTTATTTGTATGGCTCTTGATTCTTGAAAGCCGTCTGCCATGTTCTCATTCTGCAAGTACGATTAAATATAGCAACTGGGATGTTAACTTTGTAAGTTAATACTATGTTTAGATTCTGTGCCAGTCAGCGTGGCTCTGTGGTTTAGATATTATAGTGCATTTCAAAACTTGTGCCCTCGCACTTTAACAAAAATCTCAAAAACTCCTGTACATTCCAATACTTTTTTTTTTTTAATGTGGCCTTATATTTCCCACGACCTTATGATTTTATAATTACAACAGTGCGGGAGCTGCTGTTATATTAAAGCGGCGAATTTCTTTTATCTTTGCTTGGCTAATAATTCGTATATAGAATGCACAGTAATTGACACACGACTATTTGGAAGTCAATTTACATCTACAGCGATGCGATGGTAATTTTTTGAAAGCTATCCTGCATACAATGAAAAAATCTGCAACACACATGAGTTTAATGTTGGCAATGATCACCTGAGAGTAAAACGCCTATGAAACGAGTGCAATTTAATGTTTTAGTGAAATGGGGCTTGACGGTCAAAGACTCTGAGCCCCCGGGTTTCGGCGCCTATGTCAGCTAAATCCTTCCAGGAAGATGTCGTGACTTTTCTATTTCTGTGATATGATTGTTAATATTTCTGATCCTGTTCCAGACAGATGCTGTCGATAAAATGCCCGGATCTGTAGCACTGTCCGGTTATTGTGACACGCCAATCAGCAGCAAAAACGGCGCTGGCTCTAATTTGTTCTTTCAAATCTCTAGGGTTTGTCTCCAAAATTGCAAAGCGAAGAAGAGAGATATAGTGCTTGAGAACGAGAGGGAATATTTTATTAGAATAGCACTGAAATAACACAGAACTGACATTCAGAAAAGGCAGTTCCTGAATCAAACACTTAGAGCTCCTCGTGTGGGTTTCGGTGGCCCATTCGTGAGAAAACCAAAAATTGACTCAATGCATATACAAAAGCATGTCGTAAGAGTCGACTGATTGGGTGCTTTCTTTGAAGTCGGAGTGCATCTGCCCGAGAGGCAAGGAACCAACAGTATGTATACAAATGAGTCAGATATAAAAAACGGATGCGCATGCAACCCTCAGGTTCCGGAACAGAGCTAGAGTCTAAAAGTGAATAAACAACAAGAATTTCCACCGAAGTTTAAAGCCAGTGAACCCGAAAAAAAAAATCAGATCAAACACCAAAATATAACAGTTCAGTCAGTCAGTCAGTTGCCATCTACACGATAGAAGTTGGCTGCAATGGAATTCCAACAGGCTCTGCCTCTTGTCTGGATTGTACGCTCTCTCAGACTGTTGTTGTCCATCTCTTGATGTAGTCCTCCCACGTGTAATATTGTTTACCTCTTGCTTTCTTGTCCTCGACCTTTCTCTCCAGTATGCTTTTTAAAGCTTTTTGTGTATTTTAATATGACCAAAATACTTCATTTTTTTTTTTTTTTTTTCAGTATTTCTTTTTCAGAAGTCTCTTTTTGAAACTCTGATTGTTTCTGTTTGTATGAGATACGACCTTTTCTTTTATATATATGAGAAACGACCTATTCTTCTATATATCCACATTTCCAAAGATTCAGTTCTCTTTCTCTAGTTGCTTGTTTATTGTCCAAGTTTCTGCACATACAGCAGGATTGAGTATAGATAACATTTCATTCTCATTTTAGTGTGCTGTTTATCGCTCTATCTATTGACAAATTGTCGCACCAGATTAAGACCAGACAACTCTAGCTATTCCTATTCTCTTGTTTGATTTCTGTTTCACGTCTGCCATCATCTGTTACTCCGGGAACATATGAAAGTGTTGTGTTCAAAAAAGTTAATACATTGTTTACTTTATTTGTCAGCGTGTATGATTTAGTTTTATGAGAAACTTTTAATGTAATTTCTTTCAGCGCATTCTCCACGTTTACTGTTGCTTCATTTGTTCCTCTCTTTATTCCTATTGTTATTATTGTTATTATTATTATTATTATTATTATTATCCTTTCCCTTGTAGTTCTCCTCCTTATGCTCCACGTCCTCAATAAACTCGAAGAATAGATTTCCAAAGACGTGTGTGTGTGTGTGGATATAAGTTTGTGTGTGAAAATTTGTGTGTGTGTGTGTGTGTGTGCGTGCGTGTGTAATACCTCCTTGGTCCAGTTTCGTGCCATACGTGCATATTGTACATATCGTGCAAGATCCATAATTTGATGACCGTGAATGGGGGGGGGGGGGGGGAGTGTGGTCCATATCTCACCACTCACAAACTCCACACATGTTACTGTCTGCTGAATAGATTCTAAAGATAGTATATAGTATAAGTAACTATGCATGTCATAAGATGAATGTGAGGAAAGTTTGCGTGAAGAGCTGCCCTTCAGGTGAGAAGATTTTAAAACCAAAGATCTGGTCACCTATGGAAAAACATGGCTTTACTTCCTGCGTGTATACTACTTTTTTTCTAGAGATGAATGACAGATAGCTCTTTAGCCTGCTGATGAGAGGCAGTATGGAACAGACACTCCTCGTCAACTATGAATATGCCTAAATATGATGAACGGAATACAACTTTTGAAAACTCAAAATCAATGGAGGTACGTCTAGATTTATGGTACCACAAGGTGTCTTAATCGTTTACCACATTCCTTCCATCTAGCAGGATCTGCGAAGGTTATGATGGTGGTGGTAGTGGTGGTGATAATAATAAAAGGTAACGCAAACTGCAATAAATGAGAGGAAGATAAATTTGTTGCTAATTGTCATTAAGAAGACAACAACGATGATAATCATGACAAGGATGACAATAATTATAATAATATTATTATTATGACGAGACGTCAACAATGACGATGGTGATAATGATGACAACGATGGTGACGATACTATGAAGTAGCATATACTTACTTGTTCCTGCTTGAATGATGACAGAGAACAGAACGATGAGCACTTTGTTTCCCAGCGACACAGCAATACTCAGACATTCGCCTCGTGTCGGATGATCTGATGACTTTTTCATGACAATACAATTTTTTTTTCAAAGATACGAATTCTTAAATTACTCCAGTTAGAATTCACTTTAATCAACGAACATGGAATTTCACCGAAAGTATATAATTTGTCTACATTTATTTAAAGGTACTTGATATATCATTTGATTCTGTTAGACAATTATAAATTCCGTGATTACAAACAGTTACGATGGTAAAGAATGCTGACACCAGATGATAACCCTGAGTTATGTCTACAATTCATGTATGTAATGAAAGTTTTGAGCATAAGTGACAATTCTACAAGAATATTAATGTTTAAGGTTTAAGTTTTAAACAACGAATCAACATCATGGCACAAGGTTAGTAACCCATAAGTGCTCCGTCCTACTTCTGACTCAATATTGAGTCCGAAGAATCTCAGTGCAGTGCACGAACTCTGTAGCACCGGAAATAATATGCGGCAGAGTACGAAGAACATCATAGGAGGTATTTTCTTTCTTCTTCATGTTCAACGGGAGAGAATTCTAGATGTTCGTTCACTTCTGGACTTTAGTCTTGTTTAAGAACTGAAGATTTGCGTGCGAATCTGTTTTACAGATCTGGCTTATTTTTATGCAGACTGCTGGCTCCTCGCCTCTCAGGCAGATACAAAACTTCGAAGGAAACATGTTAGAACGGAATGGCAAACTACAGAACGCAAAATTTCCTAGTGAAACCACAAACAGCAAACAAAGGCTGGGGTTGCTTTGCGATGTTCTGTAAAAGACTTGTAACTCATTATAAATTGGTACCAGTAATTTATTTTAGAGATAAAGACGGCCGGCCAGTATTTGCCATATCACCCATTAGATGGTGAAAAGTGCTAGAAATTCAGCGATGTCGCATTATACTGAATACGCCTAAAGGCGTTAAAAAAAGTAATCTTTACCTTTCTTAACTTACAACTGGTCACCCTAGAAATGAAAGACACCGGGATTATTCAGAGCGAACATTGGTTAAGCACAGCGGATGAAGTTACTAAAAATGGATTGTAGAATGATTATTGCCTTGAGCCGGGTTGACCAGGAATAACTATAAAAAATACACTCACACAGTCGTTTGTTGTAAACTCTGTTGTGGGGAAGGTAGCAAACCGAGTTAGTAATGTCATATTATTAAAACTATGAGGATGTACTATCATTACCATTGCTTATGACCAATGAAGTATTTTAGAGATTTTGTGTTTTTAAGGTTGTTGTTCCTAGTTATTATTTATATAATTAACAGAGAAAATGTATTGACTGGCACTCGTAGAAAGAAGCCAGAAGTAGAAATGTGGAGGTGACAGGTTCGATTCCCGGCACTGTAACTATAGCTTTCGATTGTTATGTTGTCTAGTGAGTCATTCCAACTTTCTACTTCTTTCAACATTGTCTCCGGTAATTATATATATATATATAAAATATTTCTAGGCCTTTAATGGTTCCCTGCCTTTTTTATTGTTCCTAGTTAGTACGCTAGGCTCTGATGCGGAAGAGTCATAGAAACCAAGGTTCGGATTCTTTGTAATGTGAATGTTTGTTTTTCTGTCGGAGTCAAAAAATAAATTCCTCACCTTACAGTCCGTGGCGACAGCACTAGCAAGGCGGTCCTAAATCTTAATACTCAAAGACTCCTCCACCTACACAGAAAAAGTGGTGCAGACAGTAATGATAAGCGGGTTGGGGTGGGTGAATGGTGGCCGGGTGGGGGGTGTGGGGGCGAATTTTGCAGGTTTCCATACAGCTACTGGAATTCGCACAGTTCATTTAATAACCAAAAATCTTCCTACCTTACGGAAATATAGCATTTCCCAGTTATTACAAATTTATTTCGTCAGTAATTGTGGGGATCAGAAGCGTATACACAATAGCTTCGTATATTAGTGCTTTACATGTCACTATATGGCCTTGGCTCCTCTTGGGACTGCAGTTAATGAACACTTGCTATATCACTCAGCCAAATAATTAATCCGCGTTGTTAGTTTAGAACCACCCAGTTCATCGCGACACATAAATAGGACTTTTAATTTAGCATCGACATTTAGCATTTCTCTCTCTGGGTACTTATTATTTAAGTTTCACTATCGACCAGGTAATTACTGTTTATGATTTAAAATGTTATGTTATTACAATTGACGTCTTTGCACATTGGGTAATTTCATACGTGTTCAGTCCTCCGATGCAGCAGCCAGTCCAAGGAAATATCACAATCCGCTTCTCTTGAGTATTCATTCTTTTAAACTATCGACTATATTTAGTTTTAAATTTTTTATTTTTTTATTTTTTACTTCTCTTCCCCCAGATGTCTCACTGAAATATCGGCAGAGAAGTACTGATCTTCTAAGAGTTCTTTCTAATGAGTGTTATACCTTGATCTGCATTTCTTTACGCGCCTCTTCTATCTTTGTTCCATATTTTGCACGATCTTTCTCTTGCTGCGATTAATTATACTACCGCAGTATGGCTTACTGTGGTAGTTGGTACCAGGGCATTCTGGACAGATAAGAGAACCATCTCATCTACTGGGTTTTAATTAATGGTATAACTGCTGTGAGTCTCAGACTTCTAATTTCTTCAATTTTAATATTCTGTCGTATTGTTACTCCAGCAGTACTCCTAAGACAATTGATCTCTCTTGTTATTATTTTGCCCTCATTAGTTTTTGTTACGTTCCATATGTGACAATGTTAGCAAACAACGGGCAAAACATATCTCTTATTAGATTTGTCTTGGTAGACAAAAGTATCTTTCTTCTCCTTCTTCCTTTGTTGTCTCACTCTTTCCAGGTTGTAAACCAGTGTCGTGGTTTTCTGTATTTGTCTTGCGCTTCTCGGTTGGCTTAAATGATGGATTTGTTCAACGTTTTGTAGCTTTTATCTACACCATTTATCAATCTCTTTCTTGGTCTTCCTCTCGCCTTCCTCCCAGATGTTCTACTGTAAAAAGGCGCATATGCTGTCTGGTCTGGCTGCATTCTCACTAGATGGCCGAACCATTTCATTCTTTATCTGTCAACATAATCCAGACATGGTCTTATTCCAACTTTCTGTCTAATGCTGGTATTCGTAACCTTGTCTCGTCTAGTGTTGATAGTGACCTTGCGGAGAAAGCACATTTCACATATAGTTATTTTTATTCTAGTGCCCTATTCATTGCCTATATTTGGCACTGATAAAGTAGGGATAACGAGGCTATTAACCATTTGCTGTTTTGCTGGAAGGGAGACATTGGGTGTCTGAGCAATAAAGTATCTATAATGTGTCGAAAGAAATGCTAGTTAAGCTAGTATATAATTGGCTTTTGCCCATCGTATGTTGATTTATGTGTCCATTCTTCATTTGAGATTAATATTTATTTTTGATATTTTATATTTCACCACTGATAATATTTTAGTATTAGTGTACGATAAAAAAGTCTGCAAATGTCTCTCTGCCATTTGCCAAAGTCTAACGTCTGTCCGATGAACCAACCGTAAACTTGTCACTTGTCGTGAAGGTCGTCACAAAAATTTGCTACCACAGCAACAATAAACAACAACCAAATCTCAACATACCCGTTGCAAAGTCACCATTTTGTCGTGTCCCTGTCCGAACGTCCGATTAAGTGCAGCAGGGGATGACCGAGGCTTGGGGTCATGAACCAGGTCGGCCCACCTTCCCAGAATGTCTAGACAGATAATAGCTCGAAACAATCGTCGACGCGTGACCTTTCTACTGATGATCGGTGGACCCCTACTTGCATGCTCTCGCTGAGGATTTATTCTTATAGTATTTGTTCTTTGCGTGGATTTTATCATGGTATGGGGCGTCACAGGTCGACCCAGCCTAAAATGGGTACCAGGAAGACTGTCCTGGGAAAGTAAAGACGGCTTGGTGTTATGCTGACCACATTACTCACCTAGTGCCAATTGGTCTGTAAAAATATGGGATGCTCTTCCCATATGCCCGATGCGCCTTAGGCGTAAAAAGGGATCTTTAAATTTTTTTTAAAAAAACTTATTTGTTCTTTAAATTTAAATATCAACTGCACTTCAGTGTCCAGAGTAATGTGGCATTACGCCAGTCACTGTCAAGAAGGAAAGCCATGGCAAAATGTAGGCTCGCCTGCGGATGTGAAGGTCTCGGGTTCAAATCCCTATGGCACCTGATGATTTTCAAACATCACATTCGCTTCCATGTCGATCCAGTCTTAAGTGAGTACCAGGTAAAGTCATAGAAAGTCAAGGCGGCCGGTGTGATTTTGACCACATCCCCCACTGAATGTCGATTGATTTATAAACATGTCTAGCGTCATGTGCCCGATGCGTCACTTGCATAAAAGGAAGACAGTTTCATTTTCGAAAAAAATTCCCGCTCCGTTTGGATTTGAACCCACAACCCTCGAATGCGCAGGCGACCTTCTAGCTGCTACACCACGGCGGCATCGTGATTCTAGTTAAATACAAATCCTTTCACAACTGAATCGGTTCAAATGTCTTGGAACAGTTATATAAATCTGGCGAAGTTGTATTTCAGAAATTAACATAAAAACTGCCATGGTCGAATTAGTCTTTTGACCGATGGGTAACACTCACCAATAAAAACATGTCCGTTACAGCGAGGAAAAGAAGGGTTATTTCCTATAGGGAAACACCACATTTGAGTGAGGTTAGTTGCGTATCCTTTACAGGACGTTGCAGAACCAACCCCAGCAGCCCCTGGCTGTTGTGTGGTTTCTCTAGGCAAATATACGTCCAGTAGTTTGCCATGCCTTCTGGACGGTCGGCCCACTGATACCACTGTCGAAACCAACGCAAGGCGCATGGCTCGCAGCTGGGATCGAACCCGGCACCCTGGCATTACGAAGCGTTCGCATTGACTTAGCCACAGAGCCGACCACATTTGAGGAGATGCCAAATATGAACAGTAAGCAGACAAAGTTATGGTATCGGACAAGTGGTTTCTGGGAACAACGTAAACTATACTACGGACCAACATAAAAATAGACCAGACTGCTTTTCACGAAACAGACAAAAAATTTTAATGTGTAGAAAAATTAGTCGTATGCCTTGGACGTATTCTGGTACCCATATTAGACTCAAAATACTTGGCAGTAGAGGTCAATTTTATAAATCCGTCTTAATGAGAATTGAAACATATGACCTTAGTTCGGCCAAACGAGCGAACAAACTTTACCTTTAAAGGGTTAAGAATTGAACATTCAGGTCCTTCTAACATTAGTCCTTCTTAACTCACTCCTTTTTATATATATGAAAAAAATGAATATATATATATATATATATATATATATATATATATATATATATATAATTTCCGTCATACATCATTAAACATCATCGGCAACAAATAAATAATAATTACGATCATCTCTAACTACTACGCTACCGCTGATCTCAGAGAAGTCAAATTCAGCGCTGTAAAACTCATGTTGTATTAGTACACTCACGATTCACATTTGCTTAACAAAAATAAACGATCGCATTCCTTGACATAAAATGCATAGCAAAACAACGGATATCGTAGGTTTGCCACTGGGGAAATCAATGCATTCATTGCAGACAACAAGCAGAATTTCAGATGAGAATAACGTATATCGCACCAGAGCAACACCAACCATGACCTCCGACAAGAGGCAAACAGTGACGAACAATGATACTGACCCAGTGCTAAACACACACAACCTCACAATGGTACAATATAGAGCCCTGGGAGACACGTGCTCCTAAATTATATAGTCTGCACATTAGAAGACCTGAGTTCAGTGTTGGGTTATGGATTATTTTTATGTTCTCGAACACTGCCATCCCTGTAACTTACAATTTCTCTTAACGCCATTTCTGTAAAATACAGCTTTTCTCAACGTTTTAACTAAACAGGTGGGGGGTGCATTATTAACACACTAAACGTAAGTCCGGTGTAGTGCCTTACAATTTGTTTTTTTTTTTCATTTAAGTCGCTCTCATCTATCATAATAAAAGCTGAATGAACAATGGTGTACATTTCTGCACAAAAGGGGCAGGATGCTAGATGGGGGTATTATTATGAGAGTTAGCAAAGTTTTATGCATAGTATATTACCCTAGCCCTCCCCTCCAAACCCATACAAAATAGCATATTTACATCTTCAGTCTTTTAATTATATGCTTATGAGGTAGTGGGTATATTCTCTCCTAACCTATAACCCGGAAATAGGAACATTCATTACGAAACATGAAAATTAGAGCAGATCAGTGACCAGACGCGTGTCTGCCAGCGCAAACCTCTTTGGTTCGAATCCACTTTTAGGCGACTGCTTTCTGTTGAGCTGGGTCCTCAGTTCATGCCTGTCTAAACTGGGTACCACAAAAAAATCCTGAGAATTAAAAGGGGTGGGCGTGTTGTTGACTTCTTTGTTCATCGACTGGGGATTTGTGTAAAAATATGGATTTCTCACTATGTGCCCGATGTGATGTGTCAGTACCTTAATAAGCGTCATCTATTTTACTTTTTTTTTTTAATAGCAATTTGTCATAAATAATTTTTAGAATTTCACACCTACCCATGTTGAGTTTTCAAATTACTAGTGTTCATGAAGAGAGCAAATTTACTAGATTCTTCTCTCCTGTAACGCCAAAAGGTGCCCTATCCCACTCAGAAAATGTCGTAATGTGTCAGCTCTAATTTCTCTAGCAACAAACAATGGTAAATACGTCATATTAGTGTAAGCATACGTCCCACCCGCCGAAAACACATCTACGTCCAAGCTAAAAGACAAACTGTCTTTACTGCTATATTTGTGAATAATACCATTTTAGGGCGTAGAACAAAGGAGAAGGTGAGGGGGGGGGGGGTTGGAACCACATTGCTAAGGCAGTGGCAAATAAAAATGTTTATTATATTCCCCGACAGAAAAAAAAAAACGTTTTATCACCTTCTCGGGAATTTGAACCCAGATCTGCCAAACGAGAGCTTAGAATTGTAATCATTCAGCCAGCTGCTGTTTAAAACTCAGACATTCTTGAATATGTTGCTGCATATGTTATTGAAAACTCAACTAGCAGTCGTTCCCAGCCAGTCTTGAAATTATCACACTTGACTGTCTTGAGTGTTCTAATTACTGGTATTCGTGAAGCTAACAGATCCGCTCGCTCGTTGCCCCGCACTCCAGCATGACCCAGACAGAATATCCGTGCAAGTCACGCAACTCTAGTAACATAACAATGAGTTTTGTAGCTCGTTGATCGATTATCATTTAACGGTCTCGGCTTGTTCTGCCTCTTTTTTGTTTCCCCGCTTCCCCCATATGACAAAGTATGGTTTTATTCCATTTAGTGCAAAGAATCTTTTAAAAAGACTATATATTGAACAGAAGATAAGATTTTTTTTTTTTTTTTGGTCTACCCACTTCTAAAATCTGTTTTCCATTTCTGATTACCATGGATGTTGTACCTGTGTGCATTGAACTTTAGAATCGATTTCCTGTTGCTCGGTTAGCTAGTTTAGTCATGTGTATTCAGATTTAAGATGGACTTTTTCAGTGATGTAAACGGGACGTCTACCGTGTGTGTCTATTTGTTTTGATCTTAACGGGTATTAAAGGTGTAGTCATTTTCTATTTACATTTTGATAATCAATGATTTGTCAACTGACGGTTCCGACTGTGTGATTCAATTAGTACTGTTTGCTTTTATGTGGAATCTGCTCTACAGCAGATTCCGGCGCCGTATTTACCATGCATGCCTGTCGGTTTGTTGGTCGTGATTTGCAACCTGTGAAAGGAATTTTGTTTAAATTTGGCGTGGACTCCTTTTTGGACTCATTAAATGAAATGCCAGGGTAATGCACTGGGAAGTAAAAGTGTCGAGTAATATTTCCGACACCATCCAGTACCGATAGATCTGTAACAATATGTGGAGCGTGCACCTCAAGGTGTGACAAATTATTGCTTTTCGTCAATAATATACTATTTGAACAATTCTTAACAAACTTCAAACGTGCTTCATTTACATAATTTGATGTTGTTGTTGTTGTTGTTGTTGTTTTCGTAAGCTTGCTTTCATCGTGGCCTGTTGTATTGTTGTTTTTTTTTCCCGTCTTTAAGTTCTGGTTTTCATGCGTAGAGCTTACGTGTATTGATCGACCCCCCTTCAGGAAACATACTGCTGTCATCAAGGTTTTTTTAAATGCCATGCCCTGTATATCTTGTGTTTATAAGCCAGTTTCTGTGAAGCTCACTTAGGACCAAAGCCGATCTTTTTTTTTCCGTCTTTATAAGTCTTCACCATGAGTCTGGTACTTTCATGCCAAGGAAGTATATGCTGTCAGAGTACATATACGTGTATTGATCGACCCCTACCTCTATGTTCAGGAAACATATCTGCTGTGATCAAGGTTCTTTAAATGCCATTGTGATGTCTAAACTTGCCAAAGTATATCAGTTATCTAGGCATGTTGATGTTTATGAGCCAGTTTCTGAGAAGTTCCCTTAGGACCCAAGCCGATATTTGCAAAGCATTTATAGACCTTTGGAGAAATAATCTCTCCAGTCGCTGGCAGATTTTAAATCCAACAGTTTCTTGACCTGCCTCATTTCCTCTACTTTGCACCGTGCTATGTAGTGTGTTTGTGTGTATGTGTGTGTGCACGCGCGCGTGTGCGTGTATGTCTAAAGGTCGGTCATTATTATCACGTACTCAAACTATTGTGTTTTGCTGAATAATCACCCCATGATTTGTGATGTGGTCTCTTCACAATCTACCAAGCAAATCGTGAAAGAATCTAATTTCTTATGCTTGTATTTACCAAACGAGCTACAATAGAACTACTATTTTATACCAGCCATCCTACTGTTTGCCTGTAAATCATGTGTCCAAGATATCTGATTACAACGAACTGGGTGACTAGAGATGGGATTTATTCGTAGAATGCCAAGAAGTTAAGGGACAATTGTCAGGTGGTTAAAGGGGAGAAGTTCAAATTCATTTATCTGGTTTTAACCCATATGGATCGGTCTTTCCCTCCCAGAAGGGCTGTTCGACGGCCTATACAAAGCACGATGCTCGGTAGTTCAAATAACAATCCCCCAATGATTTCATTCGCAGTCGTTATCCTGCTGCCGTCTTATCGTAGTCCTCGTCCTGTTTAACAGTGGTCTCCATCCTTTTTCAAGTCGGCGCCCCAATTGAGTATATAGTACGATCCTTACGCCCCTTCCCCTTCTTTCGCCTGCCCCTTCTTCCCTTTCTTCTCTCCTTTTCCCTCCCCCGTCCCCACCCCCACCCCCACATGCACAAATTTGATTAAAAAGCAGAGGGCAAAAAACAATAATATCAAGCACTTTTAACAAAAACTTGGAGGGAAAAAAGGCAGTAATTCAAGGTGTCAACTAATGAAAGAAGCAATCACTAACAACTGGTAATTTAGTGTCCACATATTAGTGTGACGCACAAAGTACGAACCCCTTAGCTCCAGTGATGTTTTCCTATGCATCTTCCTTAAAATAGAACTCCCGTGTTGGTTCTGCGCCCTATTGTGGGGATTTGAGGAGGTGGGGGGGGGGGTATACCTATTATCTTTATACAAGCATGACATAAAAAAAATTAATTAAGGGTTTTCTTAAATTGGATGCGTTGTGTCGAAATGTGCAGATATCGCAGTGTAGCTTCAAACCACAACCCACTGTGCAAACTGCCCTTTAAAAACTCGTGAACTGAGGAGCGCAGTCCGTAACAGATACTCATGCCCTTCAGAGTGTGAGGCAAACTATTTAACAACTCGTATCAGGTGTACAAACCGACACAGGTGAATAATTCTCACTGGTGAAGTGTGATCAATTCACCCATGTAAGCGTTAGCAGGTAATAATTACACTAGAGATGGTATCACGTGATACTTTCCTCCTCGTCGCTTCGCTGTTGAGAGTATGTGTGCATAGCTAGCATAGCGCTACTGTTAACTGGTTGCTTTCAGGCGTTATGGTTTTACTGAGGTTTTTTTTTCAGGAGCGGCGTAAGCATGCAGTCAGCGTTCTTCTTTTCCCTTTTTTTTTAAATATTATTTTTTAATAATTTGTTTTTTATTTTACATTAACTCTTTGAGTCGATATAACCAAACAGAGAGCTGCTCCATCTTTAAATTCGCATAAATGTCCTGCCAAATCCAGCCATTTCACATCATAGAAGTGTAAATATACTGTCCATCTGTTCCACTTTCCAGCTTACATATACTGTGCATTGTCCAGCTGCCCCTGTTGCCAGCTCACATAAACTAACATTGTCCAGTTTTGAGACCTTCCATGCCACCGCCCCGAAGGAACTCAGCAACCAGAGCAACATGCCCACCTCTGAAAGAGATGGACCTGTACATGTCATGAACCTGGGTCCTGATGTTCTTGAGTCCGGTTTTCTTCGACAGGAGGTCTCTCCAGGACTCAGGTGTCTACTTTAGGCTGCTTAACAGTTACCAAAGGATCCATGCCATAATAAAACAGTTTGAAGCTTGAGAACACAGGAGGCATATGGTTTTTGCTTCGTCGAACCAAGTATGGCTTCTGTGATCTTACTACATTACTGGGAGTGAACCACGCATACGGTGTTGGATAAAATTATGGTTTAGGAACCTCTGGCACTGTTAGTTTTTACCATACCTGCTCCACATTCGTGAATTCACTGTAGGATACCTCACAATCTCTTGAATACTCAGTGTTGTTTTCCACTTGAGCTTCCTATGTTGGTTCTTGCTGCAGCAGGGGATTCTGTGATGTTGACCTCAGGCGGGCATTCACGCCAATCTGTGCTTTCCGTGAGATATGTTTGATACTGGAGGATGAGGGGGCGCTGTAGGTAGGTACACGCTTTTCTGGGTGCAAAGGAGGGGGCGCTGTAGGTAGGTAGAGGCTTGTATGGGTGCAAAGGGGGGGGGCGCTGTAAGTATGTAGACGCTTTTCTGGGTGCAAACGGAGGGGGGAGGGGGAATCGTCACTTTCAACCAGTATCCTCAAAGGAGGAGCTTTAGGTTATAATTGTGACTAGGTTGTGTGAGCCATATAAAATGGATTTCCACTGCACGCAATCAGTAGCCCTGAAAAAAACTCCTGGAGTGTTGATGCGATCAAAGAAGACAGACCCAAATACTGTCCAGACCGGCAACGAAGTCGTCTGTCTACCGGCCAGTAGATCTCCGATGAGAATGCGGAGCTGCAAAAGTGGTCACTTCATGTCTACTTTTGGAACATGCCCTGAACACCGCTGCCGACATTAAGACTGTCCTGTTTATCTTGGCGAATACAGTCGTAAAAGAATGTTTCGCCACTGATAACACTTGTTTGCAAATATTATTATTATTCCAATACGCAGTCAGCTTACACCATAATTTTATTCACAGCATTTATCGTGCCGGAGCTTTGCAAACACCATAAACAAAGTTGCTTTTATTAAAACAATGATAACCGCAAGGAATCAACTCAGCGTAAAATACGAGAGCTCTAAAATCAACATTAACTTAGAATTGACAGATAGAAGGTGACAAAGGCAAGTTTGCAAAAATTAATAAATTCATTGTTTACTCTGTTATATCTTACTTTTTTCTTCTGTGATAAGTCGAACACGTAAATTTGCTGTGTTCGTTTAAAACAGGGCTGCGATATTTGCATCTTTCATCAGACATATCCGATATTCGGTGCACACATAAAACAACGGTAGAGGAAACAAAAGTCAAAAGTCAAAAGCAAAGTAGACACAAAAGTGAGCGAGACCCAAGTCGCCCTTGACGACATGCTTGTTCTGAATCAGTGAATGATTTCGATTTTCTCCCAGACTGATGGCTCGGAACACTGATCATACCGCAAGCTTTGTACTGTTGTAAGATTCTGCTTGTGCTGTCTATGAAATGAAAGAAGACAAGTATTTCTGTACGTAAAAGACATGAACCTTTCTTCTCCTTCTTCTTCTTTACGTCTTCTTTTACCGCTGCGGTTGTTGAGGGAGACATAAGGTCTTATTGCTCTTCTGGCTGCTTCGACTATAGACACATAGTAGCACTGCAGAGTTTCTATGATGTTGTCTTCCCATTCTGTTCTTGGTCTACCTCTTGATCTGTATCCTTCTCTTTTGGTATATACCTTGTTTGGTAGAGCATCAGAAGACATTTTGTGTGCAAGTGTGCAAACCATATGATTTGCTGTCTTTGTATGTAATTTAGAATTGGTTCTGTGTCGACTTTATCTCGGATGACCACATTCCTGATTTTGTCTCTTCTGATCACTCCTACAATCTTTCTCAAACACCTCATTTCTACGGTTACTAATTTTCGTTCATGTTTTGTTGTGAGTGACCATGTCTGGCACTAATAGAATAGGGTGGGAATGAATATGCTTTTTATGAGAAGTTTCTTTGTGCAGACTTATATTGTAAGAGGGGGAAGGGGGGCCAGCTGTCCTAATACTTGGCCTGTTTTACTGCATCGGATGTTACTTGTTTCGTCCAATTTACTCTCTTCAGTGAATGTCCTTTCAATATATTTAGACTCATATACCCGTTTAATATACGAGTATGTATGCTCTAATGCTATATTCAAATTCTGCTTCTTTTTGTCCTATTGACCTTACTTCTGTCTTTCCTATGAGGATTCTCATCTTATTTGATTTACATTCTTCATTCATGACAAGGGTCTTTACAAAGCTTAATTTACACAGTGCTATTCTCAGGTATTCGTGCTGAACGATGCCATTAGCATGATGCGGCGGGTCGAGGCGGACTTTGTACGCAGACAGTGGATCGAGTCATTGCAAAACTCCACTGTGTGTGGAGATACCTTTTTCTTTGTCCCAGGGCACGTGGGTGCTGTTGGCATGGAAAAAGCCGACAGATTAGCCGGCTCTGCCTTAGTTGCAGAGGACTGGCCCATGGATCATGCAGACATTGTTAATGCCATTAGAGAGGTGGGACGATCGGGGGATTTTGGTAGCAGCACATCCACATCTTTGCCCAAGAGTGCAGAAACTGCAAAAATTGCAAAAAGTAAAGATCAGCACAAGCAGGCACTAGAAGCGCACCAGACACACGAGAAGTCTCTCAACCAACATAGGACTGGGACTATCAACCGCGAGACGCTGATATGTATGCTGAAGGGGGAATCCGAACACATGGGGACATGTCAGGAGTGCCGTGAAGATTACACAAATCATAACTCATAAAAAGCTTAAAATCGTCTTTTTTTCACGAAACCTAAAACTCGCTTTGTTTTGATTTATAAATCTCACATTCTTCTTGCTTATGTATAAAGGTGTATCGAATCCTAAACTTCTCCGTCTGTGTTTCGGGGCCCCATTGTATGGAAAACAAGAATAGACTGCCTCCCCCATAAAAGCTTTTCGTATGAATCGCTTAACCGGAGAGGCCTGGAACCAACAGTCTGTATACATAAAAGCCAGATCTGCGAAATGGATGTGCAAGCGGCACTCATGTTCTGGGCAAGAGTAAAGTCCAGAGGTGGACGAACACTCATAACTTTCTGAGTGAGTTTACAGCAGGTAGCCGCGAAGAAAAAGACGAAACCTTCAAAAATTTCTCTTTTTTTTTTTTAAATTTTTTTTTTTTTTTTTTTTTTTTAATTTATATATTTTAAACTTTTTTTTTTTTTTTAATCCAAGTTTATTATAACTTATTGGCCCAACCTCATATACTTTTAATTCCAGAGAAATTTGACTAAAAAGCTCAAGAAAATGGGAAAAAGGAAAACGTGCACAAAACAACACAACGTAACGTTTCGGCCAGGCAGCCTTTTTCAAACACAAGTGGACTACACAAAAGAGGAATGGAGAGTATGTAGATCTCTAAGGGGTGACGTGAGCGACGTTTAAAAAATGTGATGCGGAATAAATGAAATAAAATAAAATAAACGATGGCTAAAAAATATAGTCACAATACTAGGAATAAAAGAAATGCAAGTGTTAATGATACATAAATGATATTGATAAGAAATAGAATATGGTAATAATATGAAATAAAATAAAATAATTAACATTTAAAATGTAATAAGATTAGAACTATTTAGATGAAGGTATGTTGGATATTGATACCTCTTGGACTAAGAACGCCAAGGCTGTGGATAAGGCGATTTTCCAAAGCGAGGCGGGT
>CAJHNH020008368.1:200000-202500 GCA_905116865.2 Candidula unifasciata | reverse complement strand
TGGTTGTTCATCGACTTCTGCTAACGTTTTGAACGGGTTTCTGGGATTGCCCTAGTTTGATTCTTTGCCATGAGATGTTAATTCTTTGGGGTGTTCGTAAAGTCTTCCTACCCGTTGTCATAAAATAAAAGTTCTAACAAAGTCAATAAATTAGTTACAATGGTTACCTATATGGCCTAACTCTGTTTTGTGGATGATGGAAAGTACTAAAGAAATGTGCATTATAGCAGGTGTTGGAAATGCACACATGTCTTTATATTGTCAAATACCTTCTGCAACATATCCGTTATTCTTTCTTGAATGGTAATTGTGATTGCTTTCGTTGGTAAAACATTCTGTTCGAGTACAAAGAATTACTCCAGCTGTCGACTGCCATTCACTGCATATTACTTCACGATTGACTGGGGAGGGCATGTTTTGATGAGGTCGTGTACTTTGTTAACATTTATTCTACATACGGAGTGTAGTGAGACTTTACAAACACAGAGCCCACTGCAGTTAGGAGTCAGACTCCAGAGGAGTTATGTAGTGACTCACTGGTAAAGGTAAAGGTGAGAGAGTAGACTTCATTTCACCGGGTTTTATCCCATATTGCTCAGTCGCTATCTGCAGAACATGTAGCTACCTGTATACAGCGTCGCACAGAGTATGACCTCTGTAGCTCTGGCGACTATCTCCGAAAATCTCCGTTTAAAAAAAAAGTAAAAATTGCACTGATGATCTGAACGGCGCCGCCTTAAAACGAACACACGACCTTCAGAGCGCGAGGCGAACGGTTTGATCACTTCGCTACAGAGACGCCCCCCCCCCCCTCCCCCACTCCCACCTCTTCTCTCACAAATAATTTTTTTTTAAATTCCAAATCCTGGAGGGAGAAAATATTACAAGGCGCCCCTAGCTTGAGAAGGATCTTTTACTTACTTAAATTGTGAATTTGTCTCTACACGCATAAATTGATATCAGAAATTGTTATATTGCAAAGTTATTTTCAAAAGTGTGCCATTAATCATTGGAAATTACAGAGGGGTGACGAAGCAAAACAAAAGGGATGTTTTCAGCGCTGTTGACAAATAGGAGAAATTGGCTCGCCGTTCCAAGATAAACTGGATACCAGCCAACAGCTCGATCATGTGAAAAGTTACACACTTGATCGTGTAAACAGTTATACATACACAGAAACACTACACAAATCATAAAGAAAATTGCCCATATCAAACAGTTCATCTCGCTCGGTTGGATGGGGAAAGGCGGAAAAATCGATGAAAATAATGTCGCGAAACGGGAAAAGCGGAATGAGTTTGTTTTTCTTGCTTTCATTATTCGGAACAGTTATGGCCTGAGCAGGCAAAATTCGCGTTGCACAAAGGGCTGGCAGATTATATAGCAGTCCATACTCCATCGACAGGGAGTAATGGTAATTTCTGTGAGAACAAGAGATAAACAGCGATACAAGTGGAAGAATAAAATCGATAGATGGAAGAATATCAGTCTGACAGACCTAGACCGTTTACAGCCAACCTTCAATGTGAAGGCGGCACTCAGTTCAATTATTTATTGTATAGGTAGGGTAATCACACGAACCTGGACCACACGGAGATTTTCACCTGGTCGCCGTGCAGTCATGTTTATCTAGCTGAGCTAGCGATCCGGGCGAACTACTCTTTAAAATGTCCTACTCAACCTGGGGATCTAATACGGTCAACTAATCTGAAAGCCGAAAGCACTAAGTACTGTGTCGGAAATTACACCGACAATAAAAATAATTAGGTAAGGACGGTTTTCAAGCAACTGCCGCGCTGGGGATGTGGTGTTAAACAAATATTTGTACCGATCAACTGCTACTCGATACGCCATGCGAATATCACAGCAGCCGATTTTATTTCCAAAAACATTATCTTGGTACCCATTTGGGACTGGGTCGATCTGAGAACCAATTTCAGTCTTTAAAAATTTGCGAACAAACCTACTCGAACTCAAGACCTTTGACAGGAGAGAGTCTAGCAACTATGTTACCGCTAGTAAGTGTTAATTCTTGCATTTTTAAGTATCAACATTAACAGATTATGTGTAGCGATTCTTAAAGACATTTCTTATCAATAATTCCTCTGACTCCTTGTACCATTTATCGTCCTGCTTTAACAACTTAGTCTCTATATTTGTAAATGTGAGGAGGGCTGTGTGACCTCCCGCTCGAGTGCTGGAAGTCCCGGGTTCAAGCCCCGGTGAAGTCTGGGATTTTTTTCAAGTGAACTTCTAGTAATTTCCCCTGGTCTCCGTGCATTGGGATCGGAAGTCGTGTGTATTGTTGCGTACGTCAAAAAAAAAATTCTTTTGGCAGTTGGAAATCGAAAAGAGTTGCCTAACGGCGCTTCCAGGGCAAAATTTGAAGTTTAAAATCTACTCAAAAAATGTCAGGATCCTCGCCGGTGCTATGGAGTTCGTGCACTGCATGAGATTCTTTGGACTCATGCTTAAGTCAGAAGTAGAACGGAGCACTTAT
>CAJHNH020008368.1:180000-197500 GCA_905116865.2 Candidula unifasciata | reverse complement strand
TAATTAAAACATAACGATTGTGTGACAGAAGGGGTTTTATAATAACTGTAGGTATAAATTGAGTTAGTGTAAAAACTGGCAGGAGCATCAGGAATTAACGAGGTTAATTCAGGCATAAAATCCGAAACCGACAACAGCATAGCGAGTCGCTGGGGACTGAAATAGTTCAGCATTATACAAATATACAGTTCGATTTTCGATTTTCTACTGCCATGGGATTTTTTACGTGCGCACACGGGCGTCTGATCTCAATACCCAGAGACCAGTGGGAATTACTGGAACTCCAAGTGGACGTGAAAAAAATCCCAGCCCTTAATGGGGATTGAACCCGGAACCTCTAGCACTCGAGGCGGACACCATGTTTCGAGACCACGCAGCTCCTCTGTCATACACGTATTCGTCAAGCTGAAGACAGAGAAAGACTGTGTGGGTTTTATGTGCTAGTGCTTCCATCGATACGCCTTGCTAGTGCTTCCACCGATACACCTCTACGACCCTAAAAGGTCAAGGGTTGTGTTATCTTATGTTATTGTGTATCGTAGACTGGTTGTATAATTTACTCATTTAAATACTGTATACTGAATGTACACCTTAGAGTAAGATATACAATCAGAGTACAGTATTCAGATGAGTAAATTATACAACCAGTTTTACGTCTTGCTGTGACATTAAATTATAAAAGTCCATTTACGTCCAGAAATCACAAACAATAAGCCATGTCTTCTGTGGCTGAATAATGCCAGAAACTAATTAGCCTTCAAAAATATCATTCCCCTAAATAAGCCGCCACCAAACAGGCAATTCAACTAATTAAATGTGTGTTATGTCCTAAGATAAAAGAAATTAATCGACTGTTGTTGCTTTGGGGTGCGAGTGTAAAGAAGCGGAGGAGAGCAAGCGAATTAAAGAGGATTTGTGGTAAAACACTTAGTACCTTTGCTATTCAAGAACCTTGTAAATCTTGCAGGAATATAGTACTGGTTTACGGGAGCCAGCAACACATGCGTGCTGTCATCGTGAAAGCTGAAGGGGGGGGGGGGCGGTCGAGCAAATACCCCTTTTAATTTCCTAGGCAATCGAGTCTCAAGAGGCTTAATCATTGTGTAGCTGAACTACGACGAATACCTTGATTTAGTTTGATTTGCAAATGCAAATAAACCTAGCCACAGAGCATTAAAAAGGCCAACGCACCCAGGACAGGTCTCATTTTGGCTGTCGCTCTGTGGTCGGCTCGGTATGGTCAGACGCCCTGTTTGCCGTTGTTTGACTGCACGTTGTTCCAACGCAGAACAAGTATGTCAGATCAGGCCTGCTGAGCGACGGTAGACTATCTGATTTCATGGCGGTGGTATGCTAAATCGGAATTTGCCTCTAGTAGTTAAAGTGTGTACAGATATAACAGTGTGTATCATCGCTCGGAGATATTTCAATTTTATTAGTGAGGTGCTTGGCACGTTGATGATTGTTAATGTTCTGTTATTTGTGAACAGCGCTTAGTATTGTGTTCAGTTCATTCACTGAACAGCTGCAAGATAAATTGTAATTATATTTGCTTATTCAATTTAGCACCGCAGTCTTGCATGTGTTTCGTCCACAAGCGAATGTAGTCGTAATGAGGTTGTTGTTCTGTCACTTACCATTTGTGATTTCTCTTGTCTGGCACAAAAACACTATTTCATGGTCCCTGTGCAGAAGAACCTTGTCTTTCTTTAATGTTTCTAAAGATGGAGTAACAGAGGGAAATATTAAAATAAGTCCTAATCATAATTTTCTTTAGCTTCCTACTACCGTGTTTGATTTTTTTTTCCACCTTCTTTTTGGAGGTGCTAGCACATTGCTTAGAAATACAGTAACATTAGTATTTTAAATTCTAATGTAAAATGGTAAATCAGTATGGGGCGAAATATATGGAAATAATAAGAAATGAATAATAAATGCTAGAAAAAAGGTCACTATATGGTAAGAGCACCCAGAGCCGCTTACTGAATTAAATGGCAGAATAGAATAACTATTGAGGCGGCTTTGGGAGAGAACTAAACAGGCTCCAGAGGACCAAGAAGTGAGGAAAAGACGCTGGCGTAGGATAGGACACACACTGAGAAAACAGGAGAACATCATAACTAGAATGCCTTTGTATTGGAACCCACAGGGGTATAGGAATAAAGGAAGGTCAAAAATTACATGGAGAAGAGGTCTTTAGAATGAAGTTAGAAAGATGTAGAGGACATGGGGAGAGCTCCATGTAAAGGCGAAGGATAGAACGATTTGGCGTGAGTTGGTTGAGGGCCTATGCTCCATTAGGGGATAGAAAGGCAGAAGAAGAAGAAGAAACTGGAAACGCTTTAAGTTTTTTATTTTAATGTTGGGCAAAATAGTCTAACATTGACAACTTGTATGTGTACTAACATATACATACCAGGAAATATATATATATATATATATATATATATATATATATATATATATATATATATATATCATATATAATATATATATTGTATTTATTTAAAGAACTCCTTTACACAACTTGTGCATTCATTACATGTTGATAGCTTTATAATTTTACAGATCATTCGGCACTCGATATGTGATGCATAGATGATTCGACACTCGATATGTGATGCGAAGATGATGCGTTCTATATGACACCGGTGAGTTTTACTTCACCACACAAGTCTACGTAGAATTTTTTTTTCACTTTAACTAAGATTTGAACCAATGAGCACCGAACTATAATTTGTTAAACTTAAAAGTTGATCAAAGCAAGGTTTCTCAGTGTGAATTTGAAAAAAAAAAACACACAAACAGTAGATTGCACAATTTATTGTCTGACATACTGCAATAACAGCTCAACGACAACCTAATCGGTTACTTGCAAATGCAGTCAGTTTTGTGTTTTAGGTTAGAAGTATTCATTTATTTGCTTTATTTTAAATAATTGTTACTGTGTTATGCACCTGAAGAGACAGAGAGAAATATGCAGGAAATAAACTGTTCAGCCTGCTGTTTGTGTCTTCTTAATTCAAATCATACATCAATGTAAATTATGTAGTGTGCACTTGACGATGTATAGCGAAATGTGCCAGACAATAAATTGTGCACCCTATGTGTGTGTGTTCACATTCTGTAAGATAACTACAGTAATTATATACGTTTACCTGTTATGTGTGTCTACCCGTTAGCCAGTCAGCCTTATTGAACGTGATGCTGACATCTGGTGAGTTGGCCAAAAGAAGAAACCAACTTTATTTCCATGCTGTTTAGCCACAGTCTCCTCCTGGCCGAGGTGGCGTAATAGCTAGACTCTTCTCTAGCGGCCCAAAGGTCGAGGGTTGAGCAGGCGGGTCCCCCTGTCTCCCCCCCCCCCCCCCCAAAAAAAAAAAAAAAACGTTGGTTCTCAGGAAGAACCATCCTAAAATTAATTTGTCTTGGGAAGTAAATATAGCTAGCGTGATGTTGCCTACATTAGCCATCGAGTGCCGATAGACCTATAGAAATATAAAACTAGAATCACATGCGCAATGCGTTAAACGGGTCTTTACTTACAGTCCCCTCAGCCGCAGTTTGATGTACATAAAATAATTAACACTTATGCCGCCAAATTTTTTTTTAAATATTTTTTTTTTTTTAGAATAGCTAGAGGAGTAGCATTTCTGGAAGCAAGAAAAGGAAACAGTTTCTTTCTTGTAACCATTACCATCGACATGCATGTGAACATTCACACGAACTCCACACGATCAATACTTTCTCCTTAATGTATCGTTATGGGCGCATTCTTCATGTATGTACCCCTGTGTCAGCTTGGCTTGATTACCTCACCACTGTTTTCAGAACACTAAATATGTGCACACTATGCTGAGTAGTAAGCATGTTTTTAACAGCTTAAGGGTGTGACTCATGGTCTGTTTTCCCATTAAACTAAGGAGGGAAATCGACGTTAATGAACTAGCATCTTAAGTGGATCAAGAAGAGGAAAAATAGTGTTTTTCCTGACCATCTGAATCTGGAAGGGAGTAGATGGGACTCCTTACAAAGTAAGTAAGTAAGTAAAAGAAAGTAAAGAACCATTTTCACGCCTTAGGCGTATTGGGCATGTGGGAAGAGCACCCATATTTTTACAGACCAATCGGCACTAGGTCGGTGCTCAGAATTACGCCGGTCGTCTTTACTTCCCCGGGACATCCATCCTGGTACCCATTTTAGGCTGGGTCGACCTGCGACGCTCTTATACCATGATAAAAATTCACGCAGCCACCAATGGGTTTTGATTGCGGTACGTTGGATTTACGAGTCGGACTCGCAACGCCTAATCCACGGACGCCATTGGGCCTCCTTATTATCTCTCCTAAAGTTAAATATTTCAACCATATTAAACGCCCTAAGTATATGGACAGAGCATTAATGTTTATTAAACGCTGTAATGACCTAGAGAGAGCATTCATGATCTGGAGAGAGCATTAAAGCATATTAAACGCTATAGTGTTTTGGAGAGTGCATTAATCCATATGAAGCGCTCTAGTTATCTGGAGAGAGTATTAATGCATATCAGACCCCGTCATGATCAGAGGAATCAGTGGGTCTATCCCGCCACCCTAAAATGGAACCATAAAACCCACACGGGGACTGTCTATTCTTCTGCCATGTCAATCCATACCCAAGTGATTGTTACTTTAATTCATTTGTAGGGAGATTAATTGTTTTTTTCTGCCCAAAAAAAAAAAAAAAAAATTTGGAGAATTAAAACGTTATTTGCGGGCCATGCAAAGTTAATGACTTAAATGATTATCATGCTGAATTTGGTCAAGCATTTATTTAACTCACATCTAATTTGATAAAATTATTCTTTCCGCATAGAAAATAAAGTAAAGGACCTTTTTCCACGCCTTTATGCGAATTGGACATACAAAGCTATATCTATATTTTATAGATCAATTGACAATCGATGGGTGACGTGGTCAACATCACACCAGTCGCCTTTACTTCCCAGGACTATACCTGGTACCCACTCGAGATGGGTAGACCTGGGGGAAAAGTCGTTTCTGAAAAGGGTCATGCTCCGTCAGGATCCAAACCCGTGACGTCACAATCTGCAGGCCAGTGTGTGGGTTTTTTCCAGATTACATGAGGCTGGTTCTACGTGTGGGTTTCAGATTACATGAGGCTGGTTCTACGTGTGGGTTTCAGATTACATAAGGCTGGTCCTACGTGTGGGTTTCAGATTACATGAGGCTGGTTCTACGTGTGGGTTTCAGATTACATGAGGCTGGTTCTACGTGTGGGTTTCAGATTACATGAGGCTGGTGCTACGTGTGGGTTTCAGATTACATGAGGCTGGACCTACGTGTGGATTTCAGTGCCCCATTGTAGTAAAAACACAAATAGCACTGCTCCCTAATAACCACGCTGTAGGAATCGACTAGTCGGGAGCTTTCTTCGAAGTGTCCGAGCGGAAGATTAACCAATTGCAAATTTAAAAAAAAGCCAGTAAAACGGATGCACACGCAGAACTCAGGCCCTTTGCACTAAGCCGAAGTCCAGATGGACGAACAGCCAGGAATTTTCACCGAAGCTTACAGTAGATGAACAAAGAAAACAAAAGAAGAAGATGAGGCTGATGAAGCTCTGACGAGTATCACAATTATAACTCCTCTGGAGGTTAAACGTGGCATAGGCGACGAAACACTGGGGTTCATGCACCTAAAGACCCCCCCCCCACCGCCCCGCCCCTTCATTCCCCACTTCCCCACCTCCAGCCTACCGCCTGTGATTGTGTGTTCGAATCTTCCTTGAGATGGGAGCTATTTAGGTCACCTAGCTTGAAATGGTACCCATTATATTGGGGGATTAGGGGGAAGGGGTTTTTAAAAGGCCAGTGTGGTATTAATAGCTTCGTCTATCAAAGTCCGACTGGTGGAAAAAAAAATGTGCAACATTCCCAAGAGAGCCTTTGCACAACAACAGCTTAGTACCTTATTCCATTTTCATAAACTGATATTCAGTGCATTGTTCTTTTCCGAGTCAACATATACGCGCGCGCACACACACGGACACACACACACACACACACATACACACACACACATACACACACACACACACACACATACACACACACACACACACAATTACCTGCGCAAACACCTTGTATATTAACTAAAATTCTGTAAGAATTCTTTGCTCGGCACTCATAGAAAGAAGTAGAAAGATGTAATGACATACTGGATAACACAAAAAATCAAAAGACAGTGTCATTTTTCGGACAGTAAGTAAAACACTTCCGCAATAATAAACAACGTAATAGTTTAGACAGAATGTTTCTTGCAAGTAGAGGCAGGGGTAGAGTGGTACGATGGTGGACATAGGATATCGTGAACAACCAAGGGCGGAAAAGTATACGAGACGCGACAGTTGAGAAGGAACCGACAACTCGCGCATTTCGGCTGCAGACTTGGTGTACATGCGTTCGAATCTTTCTCAATGAGAGGGTTACTGTTGTTTTTTTAATACACCTAGGCTCCCATGTCAACCCAGCTTAAAAAGAGACCCTTAAATATTCCGAGAAATAAAGGCGGCTATTGTGTTATTGACAACCCCACCCATAGAGCTGGGTTTTGTTGGCAAGGAAAGAACTGATAGACTGCCCTGTTTTGCCTTAGTCGCACATAGCCGGTCTATGAATCAGGCCGACATTATTAATGCCCTTATTTAAATAGGACTGAGGCAGAAGGGATAACAAGAAGAATGAGAAGAAGAGGATGAGAAGAAAGATAAAGAAGACCTCCTGACATCAAGACAGGTAAGGGGGAAAAGTAAAGACGAGATTTGCTACGACTAAGTCACCAGCAGATACCTGATTCCCAAGGAGTGGTAGACGGAGTGTTCTCTACTAAGAGTTCTAGAACTAGAAGACTGTAACTATAACTAGGACAATAACTAAATTAGCAACAGGGGAGAATCTAAAACATCATGGCTTTGACAACACAACTTCCACTATGGGGATGGCTGCTTGAGAAATCAAACTATGCTCATTTGCCTAAACTCCAAGAAAGCAACCCTACGGATCCCGGCCTATTTGTGGCGCTCAAACGTGACTAGAAAATATTCATCCCGTTTTACCGTCAGCTGTTCGATTTTAAGCTGTTACTTTGTTTGACGTGGAGGTTGGTGCAGTAAAGCAAATATTCCACTTGAATATATTGAAATGCAATGCAATGTGTATTTTTATAAATTAGTGGTATATTTAACACACAAACGCGCGTGCACATACATTCACAAACATACATACATTTACACAGACATATACGCTCTTACAGTGTACACATACAAAATAACAAACACACACACTCACACACATACATACACGTAGATATACACGACTGAATTCCCATGCGCCTAGTATTTCATATAATATTCTATTAGAAGTCTTTTCTTTAATTTCGTGTGTATACTGAAGTCAGCACACACACACACACACACACACACACACATACACACACATACACACACGAATACACAAACCTTTTGTGTCACCTCTAAGTCTACAAGAATACTTGCTTTTTCATATCGTGTGTATACTGAAGTCAGCGCACACACACACACATACACACACACACACACACACACACGTCTTTTATGTCACCTCTAAGTCTACAAGAATACTTGCTTTTTCATGTCGTGTGTATACTGAAGTCAGCACACACATACACACACACACACACACTCACACACACACACGTCTTTTATGTCACCTCTAAGTCTACAAGAATACTTGCTTTTTCATATCGTGTGTATACTGAAGTCCGCACACTCACTCACACACACACACACACACACATTCACACACACATCTCTCTTTTATGTCACCTCTAATTCCACAAGAATACTTGATTCTTTATGTCGTGTGTATACTCAACTCAAGTCAAGTACCTGAAGACAGAGTGAGAAGAAGGAAATACCTCAGCCAAATACACGCATACTGTGTAGCTTGGACGTTTATTTCTCCAGGAAAATGAGACAGTGGTCGACTAACACGACGGTGGACACGGGTATCTAGGACACCACGGATATAGAAGTTCACCTAGCAGGACAGTTGGCAAGGGCTTTTTCATTCGGCGTTTTGGGATGAGAGCTATTTTCTGATGCTGCATCAGGAGGCATCTTAAAAAAGGATAGGAGTGGGGCATAAGCAGCGAAATCAATATACAGTTTGAAAATTTGATCTGACAGCTATCAGCTATTAGGGGCGGTTTTTTGAAGACTTGCATCATACTGAGAAAATCTACCTCACGGGATTGGGTGTCTGCGCTGAAAAATATTATCACTGTATTTTAAGCAGTTGTAATGAACACGCGAAAAGGAGCCGCTTGTCAAACGGTTAAGAACCCTGGGCTTTCGTGCAGGAGACCCAGGTTCAAATTCTCGGTAAGGTCGTGGATTTGATTGTTGCTGATGGTTCGCAAAAAAAGTCTTAACCTGTGCAGTCGATGGCGGCCCTAAATCCTCAAGCTCAAAGACTGCAAGTGCCAACTGGCAAACTTAATGGCGAAAGTAGCAAGACCAGGACCAAAAATAAATAATTTGAAGGAATAATCGATAACATAATCGGTACAAGAACACAGACCTAGTCCAAGATTCTGCTAATCGTTGAGCAGGCCAATTTTCTCCTTACGACTTTTTTTTTGGTATGGCACTTAAACAATTCTTGTCAGCAAAAGAAGAAATGAGTCTTGGACCGAAGTGATATCGGACTTAATTCCCTAAGAAATTCATGTTTTCATCACTTTATCTCTTAAGACCAGTTTGGGCAACATTTTGTCTTGAGTACGCACATGGTTTTCCTAATTTTGAAAACACCCTGAATAATGGAACTGGTTAAATAGCTGCTTTTAGTGGGAAGTCCTTATTTCCATTAATACAGTGATTGCTCATGAAATACTAGAAATGTGTGTTAGATGTATTATCTTAATCTAGAGATTAGGACGATTTATTTGGATTTTGGTCAAATTGAATGGTTTGGGCCGAAAGGCCCAAATACCAAAGCCTGGCTGAAAACGACCACACAACCCATTAACTGCATATTTAAAAGCGAACACGGAAAAAGAAGATTAATTGAGATCCGGATGTCATTAGAATTATGTCTGTTCGCAGTGACCTCTTTAGTGAAATTATGTAATTTTTGCAAAATATGATAGATGCTGGCCGAACGGTTTGAACTCTGGGCTCTCAAGCGGGAGACCCCGTGTTCGAATCCTCGGTAAGGCTGAGGATTTTTTCTGTCAGGGGCAAAATAAATCCTCACATGCATCGTCGTGGCGACAGCACTACCCATGCGGCCGTAAAGAACACCCCCACCCCCTCCACGCCTTCACCGCAATAGTGTTATAAAAGGGCAGTAATTGACAGGTTTTTTTTAGGGGTAGGGGGAGGGGAGCAAAATATGATATATGTATGTCAAAATATGAAACGCGGTCGACTTCATTGCATCTCATTCTATCATTGATTAGTCTAGTGTTGTTTAGCTACAATGATGACCCCCCCCCCCCCCCCCCCACACACACACACACACACACACACCTCCTCTCGCCCGAAATCAATGGAAAATAATTGCTATCATTTTCTTTATCCTCTCCTCCTAGTTCTCCTTCTTCTTTCTCATTTTCTTTTTCTTCTGCTTCTTCTGCTTCTTCTTTTCTTAGTCTTCCCCCTCTCCCCCCCCCCCTTCTCTTGTTCTGCCTCATTTAATCTTCAAATGAGCCTGTATAAGCTGTCTTGCACTCTCCGGATTGCCAATAGATGATTTTTTCTAATCTCATTCTTCCCGTATGAGTTTATTAGACTTCGTTATATTAGAAATGTGGGGTAAAGGGGGTGGGAGATCACTGCCATGTAACATCAATATGTTAAAGAGCGACCAATGACGATTTTTGTGAAATTATATGTGTTGGACCAGTAGATACAGCAGTCTATCGAGTGAGTGAATGAATGAGTGAGTGAGTGAGTGAATGAGTGAGTGAGTAAGTTAATAAGTGAGTGAATGAATGAGTGAGTGAGTGAATGAGTGAGTGAGTAAGTTAATAAGTGAGTGAGTGAGTGAGAGAGAGTGTGAGTGAGTGAGTGAGTGAGTGAGTGAGTGAGTGAGTGAGTGAGTGAGTGAGTGAGTGAGTGAGTGAGTGAGTGAGTGAGTGAGTGAGTGAGTGAGTGAGTGAGTGAGTGAGTGAGTGAGTGAGTGAGTGAGTGAGTGAGTGAGTGAGTGAGTGAGTGAGTGAGTGAGTGAGTGAGTGAGTGAGGGGGGAGGGAGGAAGTGAGTGAGTGAGTGAGTGAGTGAGTGAGTGAGTGAGTGAGTGAGTGAGTGAGTGAGTGAGTGAGTGAGTGAGTGAGTGAGTGAGTGAGTGAGTGAGTGAGTGAGTGAGTGAGTGAGTGAGTGAGTGAGTGAGTGAGTGAGTGAGTGAGTGAGTGGGAGGGTGAGTGAGTGAGTGAGTGAGTGAGTGAGTGAGTGAGTGAGTGAGTGAGTGAGTGAGTGAGTGAGTGAGTGAGTGAGTGAGTGAGTGAGTGAGTGAGTGAGTGAGTGAGTGAGTGAGTGAGTGAGTGAGTGAGTGAGTGAGTGAGTGAGTGAGTGAGTGAGTGAGTGAGTGAGTGAGTGAGTAAGTGAGGTACACTTCTATCTTTCGTAGAACTTCTAGACAGATATCTACTTTCTAAGTATCAAATATGAAAGAGATCATATGATTAGTAAACACGCATGTAGCTTTTCCTTTTATGAATTTACGGAGGAAGTTTAATGAAGCAGGTTCCAAACTTAGAGCCGCCCAACACCCCCACCCCCCCCCCCCTTTTGTGGGTGACTTTTTCAAAAACACTATTTTCACATATAGAAGGGCAACATATTTCTGATATAAACATTATCTCAAATGGCATAAGACGGCGGACAGTATACTTTTGTGTTTCTAATCACTTACACAGAATATTTCAGTAAAGTTTAAACCAGCCTTAAATTTTCACAGCAGCAATAATCCGTGAGCGAGAATACACCACTGGTGATATATGCAGCCTCCAACTGAGAAATTAAATGGTCGGAATATAGAAATCTTGATTTGGCCAGAAATGTAGCTATGGAACGTCTAGCACAGAACCAGACCTGAATCCCTCAGATCAGAGAGGGTCTTCAATCACGAGCCAGTGGTACGCGCGCCTGTGCTGTCGGATCTCTCACGCAGCCGAATGAATTGTGTCGGATACAGGCATGATTCCGACAAATAATTACATCCCATATCTACATTTATTCAATAGCTACTTGCCTATGTTAAATGACATCCTCGCGCGTAATTCTGCTAGTTAGTTCTCTCGTTCATGTTCTATAGCACATATTTCTGAACTCGCCAGGGTGTCACTTCTAGTGCATGTATTTTTCTCAGTGAAAAACTGGAATATTTTTTTCATTTAGTGTGTGTTAACAAACAAAAGGGGGGAGGGGCGGTGTTCTTGGAGGTGTGATAGTTGTAGGAACTTCGTGGCTCAGACCTCATAAGCCCCATAAAAAATAGAATTTAGAAGTGACTAGAGACCCCGCTCCCCCTCTCCCCCCCCCCCATCCCCCATCACCACCACCCCCCACACATGAATTTGTGAGGGTGCTAAGTCCCTTGCGTGCGAGCGTGTGTGCATGTGCGTCTACGTGTGTGTGCCTGTGTGTCAGTGTTTGTGTTTGTGAGTATGGGCGCGCGCGTATGTGTGTCCGCGCGTGTGTGCCTTTGTGTGCGTGTAAATGTATGTGCGCGTGTGTGTGCGTGCGTGTGTGTATACACGTACGTACCTGCATGTGTGAGCATGCGTATGTGTGTTTGTAATGCACATTATTATTATTATTATTATTATTATTATTATTATTATTATTATTATTATTATTATTATTATTATTAATCATTATGAGATAAATTTGGTACCATAACAGTCCCGTGTGTTTTCCGGGGCCATTCAGTAGGAAAAACAAGAATAGGCTCACTGCCTCCCTAACAAGCATGTCGTAAGTGTCGACTAATTTGGGAGCTACCTTCAAAGTCGGAGTGCAACCGCCCGGTAATCGAGAAACAAACAGTCTGCATACAGATATGCTAGACCTGTAAAACGGATGTGCAAGCAACATTCAGGTTCTGGAACAAGCCTCAAGTCCAGAAGTTTATGTCTAAGCGGCTAGAACTTTTCTCCACAATCAGCGCCGTTGAACGCGAAGAAGGAGAGGAGGCCATAACAGAATGAGTTCATGGACGAATTTTATTTCAGGTGGGGAGACGATTAGATGTGAATCCTCTGAAAAAATTTACTGTTCACTTTTATTTAATTTGACTCACTGGCTTTCGTCAACCAAGAAAGGGAAGAGTTAAAAGAAGAAAAATGACACGGTGTTTAGATAGTGGAAAGGAGCTCGGATTGTAGACGTACCTCCTCTCATCTAGGAAAACGTCTAGAATACCTCTAGAATTGGCACCTGGAATGTCAGAACTGTGTACGATGTAGGATGAACCATGGAATTAGTAAGTAAGGGAAATGAAACATTATCAGATTAGTATTGTATGGCCCAAAACACACACACACATACACACACACACACACACACACACACACACACACACACACACACACACATAGAGATGGGAGCTAGAGAGCAAAGTTAAAAAGATAGGGAGGACATATCTATACCGTCTTTCTCTGTCAACAGCAGGCAGGGTGTACAAGACCGATAACGATAATGTGAATTCTTCTTTTTATTTTTCTGTCTCCAATGGAGCATAGGCCCTTAATCAACTCACGCCCAGTCTCTAGCAGGGGAGGGGATGGGGGAGGGGTTATTTCTATGCTCCAGTGAAAAAAAAGATTTCTAGTTATATTGTTTTCAGGCTTTCTCAACGTGTAACTAATCCAACGCCAGCGTCTTTGTTTAGTTTTCTCCAAAGCTCTATACTAGTGATTCTGTCATACTATTTAATTCCCTCTATTCTAATGAATGTTTGTTGTTTATTACTAATTGCCTTAGTTGTTCTTCATGTTTGTGCTCCATGCAAATAGATCCGTGTGTGTGTGTGTGAGTGTGTGTGTGAGTGTGTGTGTGTGTGAGTGTGTGTGAGTGTGTTTGTGAGTGTGTGTGGGTGTGTGTGTGTGAGTATGTGTGAGTGTGTGTGAGTGTGTTTGTGAGTGTGTGTGAGTGTGTGTGAGTGTGTTTGTGAGTGTGTGTGAGTGTGTTTGTGAGTGTGTGTGAGTGTGTGTGAGTGTGTTTGTGAGTGTGTGTGTGTGTGTGAGTGTGTGTGAGTGTGTGTGAGTGTGTGTGTGTGTGTGAGTGTGTTTGTGAGTGTGTGTGAATGTGTGTGAGTGTGTTTGTGAGTGTGTGTGAGTGTGTGTGAGTGTGTTTGTGAGTGTGTGTGAGTGTGTATGAGTGTGTTTGTGAGTGGGTGTGTGTGTGTTTGTGAGTGTGTGTGAGTGTGTTTGTGAGTGTGTGTGTGTGTGAGTGTGTGTGTGTGTGTGAGTGTGTGTGAGTGTGTTTGTGAGCGTGGGTGGGTGTGTGAGTGTGTGTGTGTGTGAGTGTGTGTGAGTGTGTTTGTGAGTGTGTGTGAATGTGTGTGAGTGTGTTTGTGTGTTTTTCCGACACAGGATGCAGGTAATATAGACCCAATTCCATATATAAGCCTTCGTTATCTTCTTCTTTCTTCTTCGCGTTCACTGGCTGTAAACTCCGGTGGAAAGTTCTGGCTGTTCGGTCACTTCTGGACTGCAGTCCTGTTCCAGAACCTGAGTGTTGCGTGTGCATCAGTTTGACAGATCTGTATTCAGGCTGTTGGTTCCTTGCCTCTCAGGCAGATGCACTCCGTCTTCGAAGGAAGCTCCTAATTAGTCGACTCTTACGACATGCTTTTGGTTAGGCAATGGGTCTATTTTTGTTTTTCCCATAGTAGGGCCCCGGAACCCACACGGGGAGCCTTCGTTATGATCGTCTGGGCCCTGAAAAAGAGAAAACTGGAGGGAAAGTTGGAAGGCAATAGTGTCAGAAGGAGACAGAGGGAGAGAGAGAGATGTTGGACAGTTTGACATCATGGCATGGAAGAAAGTTAATGTTAAAATTGAGAGGATCGACTTCATTGCCCTGAGTTTTTTCTCATATTTCTCGGTCTCTCTCTGCAGAACGTCAAGCCGCCTGCCGTGTCCCACAAAACACAAATTCCATAGCTCCGGCGACTAGCGTATGCTTTAGTGTATAATTATTACACGATATTATTTTTTCCTCAGAAATATCTTGTCTCGCCCTTAATCAAAGCCATAAACTGGGATGTCAGCTCAAGGTTTCCAAGGTTTCCCCAAGGCTAAGTTGTCTGGTCTGTTTTGTGTGCCAACATGTTGTTTCACAGCTCTTCCAGGAGAGGACAGTCGTATAAAACAAGTTATGCGGTCTATTCAGTGTAAAGACACTGGCAGATAGCTGTCTGGCTCATACCAGAGGCTTTTCTTTCCTCGAAGAAAAGTGCCGGTATACCTCCCAAAAATCTCTACTGCCTATAATAAGTCAAGGACCTTCTTCCACACCTTCAGGCGTCTTAGGCATATAGGACTAGGTCTGCACTAGGTCGGTGATGTGGTCAACATCACGCCGGCCTCCATTACTTTCCATGACTTTACCTGGTATCTTTCACCTGGTATCATTTACCTGGTATCATTTACTTGGTATCATTTACCTGGTATCATTTACCTGGTATCATTTACCTGGTATCATTTACCTGGTATCATTTACCTGGTATCATTTACCTGGTATCTTTCACCTGGTATCCTTTACCTGGTATCCTTTACCTGGTATCATTTACCTGGTATCATTTACCTGGTATCATTTACCTGGTATCATATACCTGGTATCATTTACTTGGTATCCTTTACCTGGTATCATTTACCTGATATCATTTACCTGGTATCATTTACCTGGTATCATTTACCTGGTATCATTTACCTGGTATCATTTACCTGGTATCATTCACCTGGTATCTTTCACCTGGTATCATTTACCTGGTATCATTTACCTGGTATCATTTACCTGGTATCTTTCACCTGGTATCATTTACCTGGTATCATTTACCTGGTATCATTTACCTGGTATCATTTACCTGGTATCATTTACCTGGTATCTTTCACCTGGTATCATTTACCTGGTATCATTTACCTGGTATCATTTACCTGGTATCATTTACCTGGTATCATGGGTTGACCTGGGAGCCAAGGTCATGTATGAAACATATACGGCTCCATCAGGATTTGAACCCACGGTATTAGGATGTACAAGCTAGCGTCTAGCCGCTACATCACAGATTATTCATAGGCATTTAGTGTTAGAAACAATTGAGAACTCGGTGGGTAATTTGGTCGAACATCAGGTCTAGCTTCTTTACTTTCTAGGATCATTCCTAGATATAATATTATGTGTGGTGGGGTGGATGTGGGGGGATGTAGTAATGCGTTAATTTTGTGTTTAATGAGGGTCAGGCACGAAAGGGCGTTGGAGAGAGGGGGAAAACATGTTTACAACAGATGATATACTGGAATGATAGCCTTTGCCTCTTCCGACGTTTTAATCGGTAGACGCATTGATGTTTTTCTTACTGTTTTTTCAATTATTCAGTCAAACAGTTGCCCAGAATAAATCATATGGAGAACAAAAATAACTTTCTAATATAATTATTGCCACGATGTTCTTGAGATCTTCTCTAAATAAGTCGACCAATTGCTGCAAGCATCAGACATCATTCACGAACTGGCGTCATTGGGCTATATCTAGCAGTAAGAAATATTCGATGTTGTAATTGCCGAATGTCACAGTATATATTGCAATATTATTCAGAGACTTCAATTCAGTTTACATGTGCTAGTAATAGAAAACACTTAGGGCTACTGAAATCAGATGGCGCCCACATAAGAAAACACTTAGGGCCAATCAAATCAGCCGGCGCCCGAAAAAGAAAACACTGAGCTGAGATGTGAGAAAGAGGGTCCTAACCTCCTTTATAATTTCCTTGCAGGTCCCTCAATGGAACTTGTACTCAATAATATTAGTAATTAATAATATTATTACTGAGTGCTGAACAGCGCTAAAATATAATAATATACTTGAAATAATATTAAATGTATAAAAAAAATATTTAATAAAAGAACCGCCTATACATGTTTAGCCCGCCTCTCTAGCTACGTTGGTTAAACTAGCTGCGCGTCGACCGGGTGGCAAATCCTTGTGGTCCGAGTTCACGTTCGGGGGTAGGTAGAAAATCCACATATTTTCCAGATTTGCAGTATATATGACGGAGTTAAATGGTTGCGATATCTATAGTACCCAGCCAAATGGTTTACAACTCATGGTTTCTGTAGCATTCCTAATAATACTGGGGGGGGGGGAAGATGGGTCATGGTGCATAAGCGTCCCCCACCCCCCCCTCCCCCCCCCCCACACACACACATTTCTAGGTTCCGGTGCCCCTGATCAAAATAATATCAAACTTAAAATCCACGAGCATTGATTGCACAGACTGAAGGCAGAAAGGAATTAAAGCTCGTCAACTGACTTATCATCACGTTTTGCCGTGGGCGACCATGCTTCTTCACATTCGTGATCTCTAAAAGGAAAATTTAGTTTGAGTGTTGAAATGTGTCCACATTTTCTACAGATATGTCCAGTTCTTACAATATGTTCCAACTTTTTTTTTTTTTTTAAACATAGTAAATGTCTTTTATTTATTTATTTTTTATTTTTTAAACGTTTGTGATAAGTTTTAAGTGTGATGCTAACTCTTTCGACAAATTCAGAGTTACTAATTTTAGCTGCCTATTGTATATTTTTAGAATTTGTCGGTAAAATAACCACCACCCCCCCCCCTCCCCCCCCCCCCCCCCCCCCCCCCCCCCATTTTTTTCAACTATATGTTCCCATTATTTCTATGACCAAGCTTTTTTTTTCTAACTTTCTCTTCTTTTTTTTTTTTTGTTTTTATTTTAGGAGTGCTTTTAATGTGCCATTTTAAATTTATTTTCTATACTTCTTTTTTCTCACTCCTCTTCCTGCTTCTTCTACGACTCAGCGTGACTTTTTTCGGTAACAAGGACTAAATTTTGCGTATTTTAGGCAAAATTAAATTAAAATGTTATCTTTATATGTATTTCATGATTTGCATTAAACTTGGGAGCAGGGGAACAAAAATATACCCAAATCCATGTAGGCAAAATTCTCAGCCTGGGTATGATCCCAGTCAGTATGTATGTGTTATATTATTTCATAACAGGATGGCTGTATTTTATCGGTAACACGTCACAACGGCTTCAGTGGGTTTAAGCATGATTTAGTAAGTAGTAGCAGCAGCACTAGTAGTAGCAGCAGTAGTAGTAGTAGTAGCAGCAGCAGTAGTAGTAGTAGTAGTAGTAGTAGTAGTAGTAGTAGTAGTAGTAGTAGTAGTAGTAGTAGTAGTAGTAGTAGTAGTAGTAGTAGTAG
>CAJHNH020008368.1:0-170000 GCA_905116865.2 Candidula unifasciata | reverse complement strand
CCAGTGGTACCAATCTGATCGTGTATCTTGGTTTATGTGTTGAGCTGCTGCCCAAACGCCAGGGGCGCTGTCTCAATAACCGCCCCCACTCGACACCCAAATCCGCCTTACAAATTGTTTGTCAAAAAAATCGGGAGGTAGGGGGAATTGGTGGAGAAGTTGCTGAAACCTCTTTTATGCAATGGTTATTAAGCTTTAGTTTCCCCAGACATGGTGTAGTTTCAACTCGACTTCTCGTCCTTTTTAGTATGAAATTTTTCGTTATTTGAAGCCCTACTCTGGTTTTTGCCAGGGGCCGCAGTATAGCCTGGCGATAAATATGGCCTAAAGGCTGAACGCAGTTTCTGGGACCTCTCCACGGGTGATCCTCGCCCACATGGTGGCACATTGTGTCATCGGGTGTTTATCGCTTGTGTGATGTCCTGGTGGGGTAGAAAGTCAGTCAGTCAGACATGATGTTGTTAATGGGAAAGTTTTACTTTACTAATTGAAAACATTAATAAAGAATTGTTATCAGTTCACTCGGGACAGTGCCACACGCGACCCATCCCCTTACATTGGTAGCAAAACAATTGTGTATTTGAAAGAAAAAACATGCATTCGCGGGGAAGCTGATATATTTTATTTTAGGTTGTTAACATTATTTCCTTCTACATCAGTGATCGTCAGACTTCCTAATGCCACGACCCTTTAATACAGTTCCTTATGTTATGGTGACTTCCAACCATAAAATTATTTTCGTTGCTACTTCATAACATCGGTGAATATGGTGTTGTTGTTGTGTTTTTTTCGATGGTGTTAGTTGACCCCTGTGAAAGGGTCGTTCGACCCCCCCCCCCCCCTCCTCAAGGGGTGGCGACCCACATGTTGAGAACCACTGTTATACATGTTACATTATTTCCCTAACATTTTTTTTCGTTGGGGTACGCAGCGGTACGCAGTAACGGCACCTTTTAGGCGTTATGTATTTCAGCGCTACTGCAATAGACACTTTATGATGAGTACTAGCACCATTGTATACATTTTTTTATGAGTGCTGGCACCTTTTTCTAGGAAAAAAGACTTGGATGCGTATACAAAAAGACCCTAAAGGCTCTGCTGGATCCTAGTCATATACTCCTCAAGGGGTGCCCCTTCCCCCGAACACCCCCTTTTTTTTTTAAACAGGTTGATACCACTGGGATAGACCTCTATTTTAAAATTTTATAGACTAATCGTAGGTGTTGTGTTTAACATCACGCCTGTCGCCTTTACTTCCCATGACTTTACCTGCTATCTGTTTAAGGCTGGGTCGACCTGTGAGCCAAAGTCATTTTTTTAAAAAGTCCGGCTCTGTCAAAACATGAACACCCGACCTTCGAATCCGCAAATGAGCCACGTTCAATGAGTACATTTAGTTAGGAATATATTCTTAAATTTTTAAGAGCTTGTTAATTGTTTCGATAGTTTTTTTTTTTCATAGTTTTCCATGAGGCCCACTTGGTTTATGTTTTGAAATAACGCGGTTCTAAAAATGTATGATTAAAATATATACAAAACAAGACAACTTTTGATGTTTATTTTTTTCCATGGGTCTGCCGATTTTATTGTACTAGTAAACTACACAGCTTGGATCTTTCTGTAAATGTATCAAAGCACGCAGTGTCTACATAGAGTGTGCTACACATGCTTCCTAATAGGACTGACGAAAATTATCGCCAGTATTTCCACCCAACCAGGTATATTAATAATATTATGTTTGATATCAGGTTCTAAGAATATCTTGGGTAAAGAAAAGAACAAATGCATTCATACTTTAAGAGCTGAATATTGAAGAGGGTTGGCTAGTAAAGACAATAAAACAAAGAAAATTGAAATATTTTGGTCACTTGAAACGTCATGGAAGTCTAGAGAGAACAATAATGGAGGGGTATATGCCTGGGAAGAGAGGAAGAGGAAGGCCAAGGAGAAGATGGGTGCAGGATGTGGCAGATGATCTCCAGATGGGTGTATCAGACGCAGGACATCTTGCTCATGATAGGAAGGTTTTCCGGAGGGTTGTTATGGCAGCGAGGTTCCGCGAGGGACATGCTACTGAATGAATGAATGAATGTTAGATATAGGAGTAAGAGGTGGCTCCAGTTTTAGTTAATGTCAACTGTCAAGAATAGAGTTTCTGTCTATCGTTCTTGGTTGGGATGCTAGTGAAGTTTTATGTTTTTAATTTTGCTCGTGAAACTATCACAGCTGGATAGAGATTAAAATAACAAATCCAACGATACCTTAATGAAGCCTGTAGGTCAGTTCTAAGCGGGGATATTAACATTTTGTGGCAGATACCACCATGGACCGCCCGTGTGTCACCGGGGCCCTCACGGGAAGCAAAGAATAGTGACACTGCACCCTACCAGGCATGTCGTAAGAGGCGACTAAGGGTAGGGGTTGGGCTTGAGGTTGGCTACCTTCATCCTGTAAAAACCATAGCCAACAAAAAACCAACCAACCATGGATAAGTCAAAAAAAAGAGAAGCAAATAAAATCCAGCCAACCAAGATGAGGGGAGGCTCTTCAAATAGAAGAAGTATGACACTGTTGTGGAGAAAGCCAGTAAGGAGTCCGGATCGTTGACTTACCTCCTCTCAGCTAGGAAAAACCTCCAGAATTGGCACCTGGAATGTTAGAACTCTCTATGATATAGGGAGAACAAATGGAAGTAGCAAAGGAAATGAAACATTATAGAATTAGTATTTTGGGGTTATGTGAAAACTAGATGGACTGGGGACAGGGAAAAGTATTTCTTAATTCAGGAGAAACTATTTTGTTCTCAGGACACACGGAGGAAAATTCGCCGCACAGTGAAGGAGTGGCCCTGATGCTATCAAAAGAAGCAGACAGGGCACTAATAGAATGGGAAGCTGTGAGTCCCAGAATAATAAGAGCATCTTTTAGAACAGTAAAAACAGAAGGTGAACATGTCTGGTAATACAGTGTTATGCACCAACAAATGATAAAGATGCATCTGTTAAGGAAGACTTTTACATGCAGCTTCAAAATATTATAAATAATGAAAGAAAGGGCAACTTAAAAATTTTGATGGGTGACCTGAATGCTAAGATAGGATCAGACAACACAGGTTATGAAGAAATTTATGTGGGAGATATGGTCTAGGAGTAATGAATGAAAATGGAGAATTGTTCACAAATTTCTGTGCAGATAACCAGTATGTTATTGGTGGAAGTATTTTTCCCCATAAAAGTATACACAAGGCAACATGGGAATCACCAGACCATAAGACAACTAATCAATTGACCACATATGTATTAACAAAAACGTTTAGATCATCCCTTACGATGTTAGGGCTTTCAGAGGTGCCGATGTATTTACTGACCATTTCCTGGTGATAAGTAAAAATCAAGTTGAAACTAAAAAAGATATATAACATCTTATAATCATAGAAAACTAATATAATGTAGGCTTTCTCAAGAGATAAAGAAATTAAGGAACAGTTCTCAATTACGGTCTCTAATAAGTACCAGGTGTTGCAGCAGTTAGCTGAAGATGTCAACACAGAAGTCTGCTGGGATCAGATTAAAGGGAATCTGGAATGAATCTTTGCGTAGAAGTTCTTGGCAAGAAAGAAAGGAAACATAAAGCATGGATAACACCCAAAAACCATTAAACTGATTGAAGAAAGGAAAAGTAAAAAGGCAGAATTAAACAATAGCAAAACTAGAGCTGCTAAAGCTAGAGCTCAGGAGAATTACACAGAAGCCAACAAGGAAGTTAGGAGGCACATAAGGGCAGATAAAGTGAAATATCTAAATGATCTAGCACAAGAAGCAGAGACAGCAGCAGCAAAAAGGAAACCTCAGAGGAACTTTACAGTAACACAAGAAAATTAGTAGGTAAATATAGTCAGCCAACTGGATCAATCAAAAATAGTCAAGGAAAGGTACTTACTAACACTAAAGATCAAATGGACAGATGGGTTGAATATTTTGAAATGCTTCTAAATAGACCAGGCCCAGAGGTTCCCCTAGATATCCAGCCTTTAGAAATGGAACTGGATATCAACTGTGAGATACCATCCAAAGAGGAAATTAGAAAAGCTATAAATCTTCTTAAGGAAGGAAAGGCGTCAGGCCCAGATGGTATCCCAGCTGAAGCCATCAGGACCAACATAAACACATCAACAGAATTGCTACATAGATTATTCAGTAAAGTCTGGGAGACCGAAGAAATGATGAAACGATACCATGTCTGGGGAAACTAAAGCTTATAACCATTACATAAAAGAGGTTTCAGCAACTTCTCCACCAACTCCCCCCTACCTCCCGATTTTTTTGACCAACAATTTGTAAGGCGGATTTGGGTGTCTGGTGGGGGCGGTTATTGAGACAGCGCCCCCTGGCGTTTGGGCAGCAGCTCAACACATAAACCAAGATACACGATCAGATTGGTACCACTGGAATCGGAACTCTTTGCTTGCTGCTGAAGATGGGGACGGAGCGCTTATGGGAGTGTCCCGAGTTCTATGATGTCGATTCTCAATTCAACATTCGGCGTTTAGGCAGCATAAGAAAGTGCTGATAACTAGCGCTATTAAACTAATTACATGCTTCATGTCTACCACATTCAATCCCATTACTACGTCTATGTGGAGGGGAGAGGGCGGCTGAGCCGTTCTATAATTTTTGAGGGTAGGGTTGCTTAAGTCTTGTTCAACTGCACAATAATAATACTAATGACAATATTATTTTAAAAAAAGAAGAATTATCATCATTGTTATTATGTGCTGGATGGCAAATAAATATAATAATGCGTTAAAAATAACATTAAATGTATGAACAAGAAAAATATTAAGTAGAATTATTTTGGAAAGATTAAAAGATGCTATTGATAAAATGCTAAGAGATGAGCAGGCAGGTTTTCGGTCAAACAGATCCTGTACTGATCAGATAGCCACATTACATATTATAATAGAGCAAAGCATTGAACTGAACTCACCACTTTACATTGGATTTATAGACTATGAAAAAGCATTTGACAGCATTGATAGGGAATCTCTCTGGAAGTTGATGGGGCACTATAGAATCCCACAGAAAATTATCAACTTAGTAAAGGCAACATATAAAGACATGAAATGTCGAGTTCTTCATGAGGGAAAGCTAACAGATGCATTTGAAATAAAAACAGGTGTGCGACAAGGATGTCTTTTGTCACCTCTCTTATTTTTACTGGCCTTAGACTGGACAATGAAAACAGTAACTGCTAACACCAAGAATGGAATTCAGTGGACCCCTACAAAACAGCTTGATGATCTGGACTTCGCTGATGATATTGCTCTTCTGTCCCATTCACGGAATCAGATACAAGATAAATTAAATATACTTAATGCGAGATCACAGCAGCTTGGTCTGAAAATCCATAAAGGAAAGACAAAGATAATGAGAATAAATAGTAATGTGGTTTCTCTTAATGGCACCCCACTCCAAGACGTGGAGTCGTACACCTATTTAGGCAGTAATGTAGATAAAGATGGAGGAACTGATAGAGATATTAAAATTAGAATACAAAAGGCAAGAGGGGCTTTCATAGCACTAGGGAATTTGTGGAGGTCAAAAGAAATTAAAAGAAATACTAAACTAAAAATTTTTAATTCTAATGTCAAATCAGTACTATTGTATGGGGCGGAAACATGGAGAACAACCAAGGCAATTACTAATAAATTAGAGACATTCATTAACTAGTGCCTGCGCAGAATAGAGGAAATAAAATGGTATGATAGAATAACTAATGTAGAACTTTGGGAGAGAACTAAACAGGCTCCAGTGGACCAGAGGTGAGGAAAAAACGCTGGCGTTGGATAGGGCACACACTGAGAAAACAGGAGAGCAGCATAACTAGAATGTCTTGCATTGGAACCCCACAGGGGCATAGGAATAAAGGAAGGCCAAAAAACACATGGAGAAGAGAGCTGGAGAATGAGGTTAGAAAGATTGGGAGGACATGGGGAGAGCTCCATGCAATGGCGAAGGATAGAACGACTTGGCGTGAGTTGGTTGAGGGTCTATGCTCCATTGGGGGATAGAAGAAGAAGACCACCATGGACAAATTTACGCTCTCCTCCGAACCTCTAACCGATATTATGGCGGCCAAACAAATACCCTAACAGGGCCTCAGTCCTGTGTAGAATTCGGACTTCCTGCCGAGGAACAAATCACGGCAAAACTAAGATCGGCTCCAAATAAGCAAATGGGCTCTCTTTTGAATAACGGTCCCAAATGATCTACGCAGAAAGTGAACCCAAACAGAGCCTCATAACGTCCTGTCCTACAAATATTTGAAAAATTAGGGACGAGAGGTGTAAGGAAAAGGGCAAAGTCTATTACTTACTGAAAAAGTAAATCCTTTATATGTGAAAATTGTAGCCCAGAAGTTCCCAATACTCCGCGAATATCTGTTCTGTCTCGCTGTCCTCCATTTTAACTGAGCACGGCTTGTCCACGATTCTCGTTCTGGGTGAGACATGATGTGAATGCGCGGTTTAATGTACGCACATGTCGCCTCGGGACAACGTCAAACCAGCAGCCGCCACGATGGCGCTATACTATCCCGACCACCACTTGACCGTGGTGAATGCGAGCACTCTGGTACTTCCGACAGAAGAAGTAGCTCCTGTAAATTGTAGACTTTATTTTTCGGCGACTATAGTGCCACCTCCAAGAGTATACCCCGCGCCGCTACGCGCGGCGCGGAAGGGGCTGAACTAGATGGCCAGGACTCACGAGCAAATGCATTGGAGGAAGCTGCAGGAGCTGCGGTAGCTGCTGCTCGTGAGTCCTAGCCATCTAGTTTAGCCCCTTCCGTGCCGCGCGTAGCGTCGTGGGGGATACTCTCGGAGGTAGCACTGTAGTCGGCGAAAAGTGGTCCGCAACTTACATATAACTTTGGCCCTGCCGTAGGATAGCACTATCGGCAGTATTCTCGCGTGTCGCTAATTTTTTTTTCTGCAGTTAATCCTAGTTTTGCCGCCGTGTAATCACCGTAAAGATATCCGTTGCGTTTCGCGACAATGTCATGCGCAATGAATCCTACTTTTGACATGGTTAAATCGCCGCAAAAGACATGCAAATTTTAGATATTAGTGAGGCTCTGTTTGGGTTTACTTTCTGCGTAGATCATTTGGGACCGTTATTTAAAGGAGAGCCAACAAATGCTTTTCTTCTTCCTCTTCTTCTTTCGTTCGCCTGAAATAAGTTGTCTAAATCAGCAGTTTTGTCTCTTGTATAAATTTCACTGTCATTGTTAGTTCATTCAGTGGTCCATAGAGTTTACGTTCCACAGTTGTTCTTTCTGGCCAAAATGCTGCCTTAATGTGTCAAATTCGATGCAGTCCTGGAGTACATGCTCTGCTGTCTGGGGCAAATTTCCACAGGTGCACATGGCTGATACACCTATCTTAAATTTTGTGTACATGTGGTTACGTAATCGGTTGTGCCCTGTTCTGAGGCTGATGATAATGACTTGTTCTGGTCTGTCCATAATAAAATAGTCGTCTTGTGCTGGGGCTGGTGGTTTCCTGATCGATTTAATGATTCTTTTCTTTTGGTGGTATGTGACTGGTACATCCGGCTGCTCTTTTGTCGCACATTCTCCTGCCAGTTGATCAGCTTTCTCATTTCCAGGCACTCCACAATGAGACGGTATCCACTGCATTACAACTCTTCACTGAAGGCTGAGCTGTGTCAGCAGTGTTTGCAATTCTGGTAGTTTCCTAGATTGGAGTTCTTCAAGTACTGATTTAGCATCTGTCAGCATTACCACGTACTGTGAGCAAAGATTAGTATTTAGCAGTTTCTCTGTTGCTATCTTGATAGCTTGAGTTTCTGCTTCATAGTTATGGCAGTACTTCCCAGTTGGTACACTGGACTTATCCCTAGTACCATCTGGTAATTCGATGTACACTCCAGCACCACCATTTCTAACTGCACTTTCTGCGGACCCATCTGTATAGACTCTGACCCATTGTTCTTGTTGGTATTCTTCATCAATATAACTGAGTGTGGCCATTCTGCGTTGTACACTATCTTGCTCTTTCTTGTCAAATATCCCTTTCACATTTGTCTGGATTTGTACTGTTAGTTTGCATTTTTCTCTTCATGGGGTTTGTTCCGGAATTCTTTTAAGTGGGCAACCAATTTCTGGAAGGTCAGGAGTTTGTCTACATATTCTTTTTGCTTGGTGTATAAAGCTGCTTCTTTTTAACCATCCCAAGGCTAGGTTCTTAAATCTATTTTCCATCGGGTGATGGCATACTGAGGAACTTTTCAGCTTGTATTTGCAACTTTGTATCTCTGCGTTCTCTCAGTGCCTGTGTTTTCCCAGCTTTCTCCATTTCTAATATGGGGGTAGATTTCATCCCTCCTGGGATGACTCTGAGCGCTTGATTTTGCACTTTGTCCAACTCCTTTAATGTGGTACTAGATGCTGAACACCATGCTGTTGACCCATTTTCCAAGTGTGGAAGTATGCTCTGCTTGTATACTTTATTGAGTATTTTCCCATTGGCTCCCCATGTGGTTCCACTTAGTTTTCTTAGTATTGCTGTCTTCCTCCTGGCTTTGGTTGATGCCTTGTTGATATGTTTTCTCCATGTCAAGCTGTCATCAAATGTGACTCCTAGGTATGTGGGCTCTTTATCATCTCTTGGGGGTATTCCGTTTATTTTGATGATGCCCGCTTTTTGCTTTGGGGAGAGGGTGAAGAGTGTGGTGCTACATTTGTCTGTGTTGATGCTGACACCCCATCTATTCGCCCATGCCTCAAGTGCATTTGTAGCCCGCTGTAGTGTTTTTGTGGCTATTGTTGCATGTTCATTGGTGCACTACAGTACCAGGTCGTCGGCAAACATTGCCATTTTGATTCCATTTGGTATCTCAGCAACCAGGTCGTTGATGAATAAGAGGAAAAGTGTGGGCGACAGGACACCACCTTGAGGGACGCCTTGTCGTAGTAGAACTTTTTTACTTTTAAAACCATCTACCTGTGCCCGGGCTCTTCTGTTATGTAGATATGCTTTAATCCAATTGTACATTTTTCCATTTATTTTATAGTTTCTCAATTTCTTCAAGAGGCGCATTACAGCAATCAGGATGCCACGCACACACGCCATGGAAATATAATACAAATGCTCTAACAGGGTCTCAGCGATATGTTAATTGCGGACCTGTTTCTGTGACTATGCCGCACCTCGGACAGTATCCCCTGCGCCCCCACACCATGGCTCGGTTACTGATCATCTCTTCAACAGGGACACCTAGCAGCACAAAGCAGATCTTTCCGAAAGAGAAAGAAGAACAATCTTTTTCATGTGGTTATTGTTTACACAGGTTGTTGTTTTTTTGTCAGAGGAGCAACTGGGTGAGCCGCTACAATGTTGAGCTCTCATGCAGGAGACTCGGGTTCGACCCCCCGGTAAGGTGATGGAGTTTTTCTGTTGTTTGCAGAATTAAACATCCTAATCTGTACAGTCCATGGTGACAGCACTAGCCATGTGGCCTAAATCCTCAGGCTCATGACCCGCCCCCACCCCCTTATAAAAAAAAGTAAAGGACCCTTTTCCACGCCATCCGGCGTATAGGGCATATAGGGCTAGACCTATATTTTTATAGAAAAATCGGCACAAGATGGGTGATGTGGTCAGCATCACGCCGGCCGCCTTTACTTTCCCGGGACTGCACCCGGTACCCACTCAGGGCTGGGTCGACCGGGGAGCCAAGGTCATTTTTGAAAAAAAGTCCGGCTCCGCCAGGGAGTGAACCCACAACCTTCCGATCCACGACGAGCGTCTAACCGCTCGGCCACGGCGATTCCCCCCTGGCTGTTGTGTGGTTTCTCTAGGCAAATTTACATCCAGAATTTTGCATTGCCTACTGGACGGTCGGCCCACTGATACCACTGTCGAAACACTGCCGTAAAAAATATGGTAAGTACAGACAGTAGTGACAGTTGTTTGGGCACCTTTCCATCTTTCCGGACAGTAATCTAATATATTGTTATAGGAAGACAAGGAAATCACAGCCCATAGCAAAGGCGAGTGTGACTAGCAAGACCCACTAACATGAAATAAAAAGTCTTCCACAATGATATCATGTGATCAGGGCCATTACTTCCTAACATGTGTTTAGTGTGCTTTTTTTCAAATGCTCCGCTCTTAAACCCTCCCAGTCCATGCAGTGTAGTCTAAGACATCCAATCAAGTTATTTCATATTATCTTACAGATTACAAACACATGTTGTATGGAGGGGTGTGGAAGCATGTGGTATCATATCCCCCAGACAGCTTACCGGATGTTGTTCAGGCAAGTAAGGTAAGTCTTGAGACTTCAAACTGGGCAGAGGGAAAAGAATTAGAGATTGAGATGAATAGTTTTGGGAACAAATAAAAGCAATTACAGGAGACAACATGGAATAAGAGCAGTTGGCAGGAGATGGTTGAGAGTTCATGTTTTGCTGAGGAACAAAAGGCAGAAGACAAAAGATGGTAAGTTTTTTTTGTTTTTGTTTTCAACATTTTCAGTACCAAAGGATGCACCATGTTTGACTGGATTTTATCATGTGGGTCAGTCAAAACAATGTTTTGCACATTTTATGTTTAGTTAGGGTATAGTAAAACACCAGATAACAGACCAGTCTCCTGTAGGGGTTGTGTATTTAACTGATGTGGATGTAGTAGAGCCATGATGTTGTTGTTGCCATTACCTCCTTTGGGATTCAGCTATAACCTTCTGGGACTGAAGTGGTTTATGACCCCTCCCTGCTTCCCTAGAATGTAAAGAAAGATCAAATCTGACTATACGATGGTGTAAAGTAAGTAAGCTGAAATGTTGCTACATCTTGAGGCATATTTGGTACACAGGTCTAGCCACATGCTTTTGTAAATTAACTGGAACTCACCGAGTTCATGTGATCAGGGCCCCAGTAGCTACCTTTACTTTTCTGTTGTAGTTTTAAGTATTTTATTGTCGTTAGACTGCAACGCAATGCCCAGAGGAAATAAATGTTGCATATTTACTTTTATAATGGTTTTCTTTTATTTTTGTCAGCATAAATATTTTTTGTTATGTTAATCAAGTGTCATCTTCACAGTTAAGTTGGCTGCAGGGGAATCTCCAACACACTCTGTCTCTTGTCATAGTAGTACACTTTCTCAGACTGCTGTTTGTGTATCTCTTGATGTCCTCCCACTTGTATCATCATCTGCCTCTTGCTCTCATACCTTCAACTTGCCCCTCACGTATAGCTAATAAAAAAATGTTATGTTTTTCCTGTGGCTCGTATATTTTGAATATCCTTACCCGGAAAGAACTGCAGGTTACACTGGGCTGGTGTGGCCATTATAGGTACCCTAATTATAACTTCCTTGGAGGCTGAATGAGGTATCTGGGCTAGCCCTGTTGGTCTGCGACCAGCACTAAGATTGTTTTTGGTCTTACTGTGTCATATATTCAAGACCCGGTAGTCTGCCTTCCAGATTGAGGTCTTCTGATCTCAAGGTGTCAGACTTTTGCAGCTAGCAGGTCAGAGAGGGTAAATTGTCACTCACACACAAATATTTAATTTGAGTCTGTTTTATTTCTTTCAGCAGTTCTGTTGCCACTCACAATTTTCTCACAACCTTTGTATGTTATTGCTTTTGTTTCCATTCTTCTGTATATCCGCATCTCTGGAGGGTCGGTTTCTTTTTCTGTTTGCTTGTATTTTGTACTACACAAATTGAATTACTTGTTTATCGTTTTGCAAGCCACACAAGCATAATGTTCTTAATTATTGTTTAGCTAGCACATATCATTTTTCTTATGTAAGAAAACATTAGACATATGGTGAATTGCTCTGTTTCAGCGTGCACTCTCATTTATCCACAAATGCTGTCTTGACATAGCTGCAGATAAAGTTACAGTGACTTGTTTAAACAAAATAGTAAGTTTCTAACTTTTTACTATGTGAACATTGCACAGATGAACTAGGCCTTAAAATGTGAAGTTCTAGAGCAAAAAAAAGTGTGACCTTAAAGCTTAACTCTCTCACTCCCAGATGGTAGTAACTTTCACTCTGTCTATTCCAAGTTGACATTCATTGGAATGACAATCATTGAACCTAAATACCATGTTTAACTAACACAGGTCTGGAACACAAAGAGTCAAAGTAACGGTGGGAATAAAATAGATTATCGTTACATAAGATCTTGTCAAAGTTAATTATTAAATTTATTATATATATTAAGTAATTAATAAACGTATAGCATGTTTCCAGGTACTGAAAGAGTTAACAAAAGTGGAAAATAGGAAAAACGCACACAAACAAAAGATGTTTCGAATGCAGCTTTTATAAACACAACAGTAAAGTAAAGGACCCTTTTCCATGTCTTCGGGCAAATTGGGCACATAGGGCTATACCTATATTTTTTAGGCAAATCGGCGCTTGGTGGGTGATTGTGGTCAGCAATCATGCCAGCTGCCTTTACTTCAGGACTTCAGCCCCCACTCAAGGCTGGGTCGACCTGGGAGCCAAAGTCATTTTTGGAAAAAGTCCAGCTCCGTCAGGCCCGAACCCATGACCTTCTGATCCGCAGGCGAGCGTCTAGCTGCTACACTATGGTGACTCTCAAAGTAAAGTCTGCTGCAGAAATGTCCTTTTGTTCCCCTCTCTCTGTGTTTCTCTCTCTCTCTCTCTCTCTCTCTCTCTCTCTCTCTCTCTCTCTCTCTCTCTCTCTCTCTCTCTCTCTCTCTCTCTCTCTCTCTCTGTATGTGTGTCTGTCTTCTGTCTGTGTGTTTGTTTGTTTGTTTCCCGTCACACCTTGGTTAAGCTTCTTAGTCACAGTTGAGTGGATTAATTACTTGATACAATCTTAACTACAGTCACTCTTGTTTTTACCAGAAAAACCACTAGTGCTGAGTTTACCAGATTGGGGCAATCGTTGGTTGTTCAGGAAATAATTATACCACTAATTCTTCTTCTTCGCCTTAACCAGCTGTAAACTGTGACGGAAAGTTCTGATTCTTCATCTGCTTCTAGACTGCAGTCCTGTTCCAGAACCTAACACTTATAAAAGCTATAAACAAAGAGACTTGGCTGAACAGATGGGCCATGGGAGATACTGGAAGAGAGGTTTATAGACACATGGCTAGCCCTGATCCTAATGACAGCATAAACCATTTAACAAGAAGGGACCAGGCTACCATCTTCAGACTTAGAACGCAACATACTCCACTCAATGGACACCTAAACACAATACAGCCACAACACTCTCTAGAGTGCCAGCTATGTAACTACCCCTATGAAACTGTTGACCATCATCTCTTTGAGTGCCCAAAACTCAACGAGACTAGAAGAATGCTACTCTCTTGTACAGAGGAAAAGAACAGCTTGTGAAAACATGTAATTTCCACTACATGGCATTGGGCCAAAGGGCGAAAGCTCATGCGCCGCTGGATCAATAACAGCAACAGAACCTAACTGTTGCATGTGCATCCATTTTACAGATCTGACTCATTTGTGTGCAGACTGTTGGTTCCTCTCCTCTCAGGCAGATGCACTCCGACTTTGAAGGAAGCTCCCTGTTGGTCGGCTCTTCCAACATGCTTTTGGGGAGGCAGTGGGTCCAGTCTTGTTTTCCCTGTAATAGGGTCCTGATACCCACACAGGGAATACCGCTAATTGTGACATGAACAATGGAATGGTGCAGCTCCAGATGATAAAGATAATATCCACACATTTATGAGTAAAATTTCAAGAAAAAAAATTATACTGAAGCATTTTCTCTTCCTATGCATTTGCCCTAAGGGGGCATTGGCATGTTTTGGTTTAGAGCTAGGCTGTGATATCTGCACCTTTGGGTCTCGACCTCTGATCTAAACTAAACTCTACACCTCCGATTTCGGCAAACCCCTAATTGTTCACCCACACATTTTTTTTTTTTTTTAGCATTTGTGTGGTGAAGGGGGTTTATGTAGAAACAATGTTATAATGACCTTAGCCTACTGTTTGTTCATATTAAGGTGGGCCATGTGATATAGGTTTACCTTAGTGTAGAAATTATATAGTATGTGTGGGGAAAGTATGAGATGTATTTATCCTAACACAGAAACCACAGAAATAACATGTGACATTTTAAATGACTAACATCTTTAAATTGTGTGATAGAGTAGGAATCACTCCAGCCATACAAGTTAAATGGACATGTATACAGCCACCTGTTTCAGGTGTGCGACTCTTGCTTGGTTTTGCACATAAACTAGGACCAGCTAACCTGGGGACTGGTATGGTCTAGTGTCAGATAGTCCCTGACACAGAACAGAAAAAAACATGTTTGATTTCTTGATGTGATTCATCTCATACCATTAACTTTGCCATAATGAATCTCATACCTAAGAAATCCAATCCAAAGTTTCAAGAAGATTCTGGAACTGAAAAAACAATTCCTCTATACAGTTAGTGAAAGCTAGACATGTGATACCCCTGGGACCCTTTACGTCCTGAGGAGGACCTAGATGTTTTTTTAAAAACATCACCCACACTTTGAGAAGTAGATAGTCAGTTTCAGAATTTTTTCTGAGGCTGGACGACAGACCGCTTGACAGAAGTTTTGAGGAAAGATGTTAAGCAACTTATTATAAGATTCTGTATGAGAAATTCCCAAGGAAACCGTAGAAGTTAGAAAGGAAGGCTGTGCGAGAAACAAGGTTGACCAACCTACACTGGAGCAGTATTACGACATGCTTTGAGATGAGACAGAGGGAAATTTGTCTTATCATTTATTAAGCTTTGTGGTGAAGGAGCTTTGTACACTGTGAGTCTCATACTGCATGTATACTTTTTGTATTGTTGCTGAATGTCCTGTCTGCAAGATCCCTTAAATTTAAAGAACTTAAATGATCATTAAATCATGGCTTAATGTATGTGTGCCTGCTCATTGTCATAGGATACCTCATATAGTTCTGCACAAAAACAGACTGTGTGCCTGGTGTAAAGATGAGGCTGTTTACGAACCAGCGGCCATATAGGCAGGTGCTGTCCCAATTAATTAAAATGATAGGTATGATGATGATGACTGGTATTTCACAATAAGTTTCAAACAAACAAAAATTTATCTATTTGTTGCAAACACTAAGCAGTTGTGAACTATCCTTCATTTTCAGGAACTATGGTGTTCACTGTCTGATCAGGGTCCACTTACTATAACAGAACATGTCAAAATGAGGAATGGGGATGAGTTTCCAGTTTCTGTTCCACTGTCTTTTGGTAGCACATACAATTTCCAGTTGACATATAAACAGAATGATTCCACACTAATAGTGCATCATGTAACAATAACTAAAACATTACAAATGGAACAATTCTACGTTTATGCTCATCTGTTTCACACTGCCAAAAGTTCATCTTGTGAGCATCGTTTAGAAGTTCCTACAAGTAAATATTCAGATTGTCAGATTGATCTCACAGTTTTGTCAAATTTAGCAGCAAACAAGCTGCTTAAAATGACTTCGGACCAGGTGTGTCATGTATCAAAAGAAGACCAGCATGGTTGCAAGAATGTGTTGCTTGAAGAGCAGATTGTGCCAGAGACCGGAGAGAGACTTTCTGACTTGCCAGCAACAAATTTAAAACATTATATTTCTGAAAAAGATCAAAGTAATACCAAAATATACAGACAGGGTCTCACTGTAATGACTTACAATATTTGGAATTTCAACACGTATGAATACAGTGGAAGATATCAGCAAAGAATAAGCCATATATCAAAGGTAAACTGTGGTTTTTATGTTAACTGATATCAGATTTATTTCTAACTGTGAGTAAAGTAGAGGACCCTTTTCCACACCTTCAGATGGATTGGGCATAAAGGCTAGACCTATATTTTATAGACCAATCGGCAATCTGGGGGTGATGTGGTCAACAAACTGCCAGTTTCTAACTACTGTTCAAAAATTTGTTGGTAACCATTTGTAGTTTTCTGCTTAAATTTAATTTAGAAATAACATATATTAATCAAATTAGTGGTTAATTTTTGTATTCCATTCGTTTAGCATAGTATAACATTTGTTTATGACCTAATGTATGTTTAGTATTTATAAATTAACTGTTTAGTAATTCACGTTCCATTGAATCACTGGGCGAAGAAATATGCTAGAGCTAGATAGGATGCACGTTGATCAAACCTGATAATAATATAGATTGCCCTTGCTTTCAAAGCCACAGGACCAGAGAAATGAATGGAAACCAATCACTCACAAGTATGAGAGAATGGGGTTAATAAGATAAGGATGACATGGGATATGCTGTTGGAACATGAAGTTAGCTGCATGACATAGTGATGAACAGGGAGATGTGCTGTGGTAACATGAAGTTAGCTGTATGACATGGTGAATGAACAGGGGGATGTGCTGTGGGAACGTGAAGTTAGCTGTATGACATGGTGAATGAACATGGGGATGTGCTGTGGGAACGTGAAGTTAGCTGCATGACATGGTGAATGAACAGGGGGATGTGCTGTGGTAACATGAAGTTAGCTGTATGACATGGTGAATGAAGAACAGAATGGCTTTGAGTTTGGATGAGGAGCTGGAAAAAAAAAGATAAGGACAGAAGACAAAAGACAGCTAAATAACTAATTTCAAATAAATTATAAAAAGTTTATTTTGCTTATTTTTAGTTATCCTTTGTTTACCATTATATTTCTTTAGTAGCATGAGATTTGTTTAGTATAACCCAGAAATATATCTCTTTATTTCTGATTTTGTATTTTCATTATTTGTTTTTAATTATTTTGTTTTGTTCATGATTTACTAATAGATGATTTTTTGAAAGCGTTTGTGGTAAACAGGTGCTGAAGGAAGCCAGTCCGGATATTGTTGCATTCCAGGAAGTCAGACTGGAAACTCCTCTTGGTGGAAGATTAGGACCATGTCAGATGGATCATCTGATTTCACTGATGCCATACTATCAGGTACTTTCCTGTTTTTGTGAAACACTTAAGAGAAAGCAAAGGGGAGTATACGAGAAAGAGAGTGGAAGGAAAAGACAAAATGATGAACCAACTTTTTACCTTTTCATGTCTCGTGTAATGCCATGATGCTAAATTGTCCATCATCTTCTCTCTTGCTCTGCCCCAAAGTTTTATACTTTTCATCTCAAAAAGTAAAGTCATGTGTTTTGAATCTATTATTATGGCTGCTAGAGCTCAGGCTCCAGGTTACAGTGCTAAATAGATCTGTTTAAGTAAGAAGATTACCAGGCAAAATTATGTATAACCATGTGTAAATGAAGGCAAAACACAAATGATTGTCTCCATAACATCTGACAACTGTCTTCCAGGCAGACAAGCTAAATGAATTGTTTCTCATTGTTTGGGGTTATATTCCTCAGTTTGTCTACCAGCCAGCACAGCTGCAAGGAAACAGTTTGGAACAGGGAAGGACAGAAGAGGGAGTGGCAATATTTTCTAAATATCCTATCATCCATCATGATTATTTGCTTTTATTCAGGTACTTGTTCTCCGTTTTACTGATGTTAATGTGCAATTGTTCTTGTTTAATCTTTGCTTCTAGTAAATTACTGAGGGTGTGAATGAGAGAACACATTATGAATGTAATGTAAGTAAAGAACCATTCAGCACAGCGGCAAGGAAATAGTTCAGATGAGGGAGTAGTACAAATTTTTTAATATCCCCCTGTCATCCACCATGACTGTTTGCTTTTATTTATTTACATCTTTGCTTCTAGTCATGCTGCTGTTTTGAGAAATGAACAGGCAGGTAGATTGGCTGGTTCTGCATCTCTTGGTGGTAAATTGATGCATGATAAGCTAGTCGTTGTAAGAGCCATTTGGGTTTATTCCAAAAACAGTGTGGAGACACAAAAAGGTCATCACAGTTTCAAGAGAACGGTGCAGCGAGGGGTAACCAGGGTAATCTGACCCACACTGAACACTGAGCTGAGGGGTGACACAGACATACAGTCAGACTGTTACTGGTACCATCGGTCAGACTGTTACTGGTACCATCGGAATTAGAACTCTACACTTGCTGCTGAAGATGAGGATGGAGCATTTATGGGAATATCCAGAGTGCCGTGATGTCAGTTCCTAACTCATATCCTATAACTCATCTTTGCTTCAGGTAATTTACTGAGGCTCTGAACGGGATGTAAGTAAAGTGAAGGACTTTTTTCCAAGCTTTGAGATGTATGTGGTGCTAGCCTTTTTCTTTTCCTGCTACCCGTTTTAGGCTGGGTTGATCTGGGAAGCCAGTGACAGGTTTTAGGCATCCTTTTCTTAATGGGAATTTGAATGCAAGCCAGCAGGAAGTAACTTAGCAACTCTGCTGCTGCAGCTGTAACTTCAGGAAAATAATCAACTCTAATATTTTTTTTTTTTTTCAAAATTTGTTTTTGTAACATTTAAAGAAAGATAAAAATGAATATTTATTCATGGTAAATAGGTTTAATTTTGGTTTCAGCTCTTTTTTCACAGGTTGAAATTTTGATGAAATCAACCCTGACTTCTTTTCTTAAATTATTGGTATATTGTGTTCTCCAAATAGTGGAAAAAGTCATACAATTTTGATGATTAGCAGTAGTATGTAAGCACTAAAAAAAGGGAAATTTTGTAAATCATTCTTTGAAACAGAACTGAGGTAGTTTAGTTTTTTTTTGACCTTTTCTGTTTGCATTCATCTAGATAGAAAATGCAGACAAGAAAGTCCAGCCATTGTTGAGGCAGAGGTGCAGTCATTGATTTTCAAGAATTCTCTACAGGGGGATGTTGTAATTTAAATGATATGTCTGTAATTCACCATGTGAGAAGCTTCTGGGCTTTTATGGCCCAGGCTGGAGTTCCAATTATGAAGCAAGATTCATGTGCTATTGCCTTGACCACAAGTAGTCTAACTATGGAGGTCATGGCAGTGACCAAAGCTATAGCATTCAAAGTGGATGCTAGGCACGGTCACTGTTTAGAGTCATAGCAAGTTTTTGCTTCTGTCAGATGGTGGCCGTTGCATTTTTGCTACATTTGTAGACTGAAAGGATATAGTTTCGTTGCCCAGCTACTGAGTTAAGTGCATGGTGCGACCCTGTGAGCTACGGATTTCATTTGGAATCTTCTTCTACTGTGACCAATGTGGTGTTGTGAATTGTAAATTCAGGAAATGGCGCGTGGCCTGTCATCGCAATATTGATGGTGCTCTTATGTGATTAAAATTGATCGCATGTGCAGCTGCTGATTTGTTGGTTAACTCTGCTACCGACGATGATGAACTGTATTTATAATGTTGAACTGTTTGTGTTATGTTAGCACTTCTGATGGCTACCGTATGGTTTTAATGCGTGTGTATGCTAGTACATATACTGAGACAGCAGTCTGTCAGTCTCTCCACAAGGTACTTTGATGAACATTCTGTGTGTTTTTCCTTGGCACGGAGCGGAGCAACTATAAGGGTGACCCATTTGCTGTGAAGATGAAACTAACTTTACCATTACAGACCTTTTCCCAGTGATTCAGTGAGCATGCTCAGGAAGAAAGAGAAGAGCTAGATCCAAAGACAGTGGCAGGAGTCTCTAAAGCGGTCAGAGCTGACACATATCAGTTTCATGTTTGTGCCAGTGCACGCAGGCATGCGAAGAAATGAGCAAGCTGATCGGCTTGCAGATAAAGCTACTGTGGAGGGCGGACAAGCCATAGACCATGCTGATTTTCTGAATGCTCTACGAGAAGTGAAATGTTGGTGAGAACCAAGTGATGACTGAATCTGCAACAATGACCAGACTGCACGCTGTGGGACTTACTCAGGAGACGAATCAAAAAGTGCATTACACATAACACGGAGCATTGTATGAAGTATAAAAGTGGAGGTGTAATGGAGACTATCATTGGTATACAAAGCTTATCTCAATATATGTATAAACCTCTAATCCTGTGTCAAATATACTCCCCCTTTTTTTCATTTCCTCTTCCTCTCTTTCCTCCTTAATTCCCTCTTTCTTTCCCTCTTCATGTCTTGCTCATTCTTTCAATTTTCCGTCTTCTTCTTTCTCACTTTGTTCCTCTCTTTGTCTCACTCTTTATTTTCCATGCTATCTCTTTCCCCTTGCCCTCTTCCTTTCTCTCTCCCCCCTCTCTCTGCCTCTTTCTCTCACTTTCTCTGTGACTCCTGTTTCTCACTTTCTTCTTTCTGGCTGTCTCAAATATTATCTTTTTTGTCTTCATATAATGATAATTCTTACATTCCAACAGAAATAAAAGCAATTCTGCTGACATGAATCAAAGAATATGTCTCCATGCAGTGATACTTGTCCCGTCATTTGGAGAGGTGAAAATAAATCAAGTTTTTCATTTTTGTTGTATTTTTCTAAAGTTATAACTCTGTATCGACATACTGTAAAAATTCCTATAATTAAGTTATTATGACCTAGTTTATTTTTATTTGTACCTTTGTTCGGTTCTGGAACCACATTTTGGAAGAAAAAAGATTAGGTGATGGTCATTGAAAGGAAAAGGAGTAAATATAAGATATACCTAAGGCCTTGTAATATGTTCAACAAATAAGGGAAGTGTGTATGGTTTTTTTTATGTGTGTGTGTGTGCGTATATGTATGTATGTATGTATATCTCACAATACCTGTTGCAAAATAACCATTTCGTCTTGTCGCTGTCCGAATGTCGAATAAAGTGCAGCAGGGGATGTCCAAGACCTGGCTTCATGAACCAGGTCAGGCCACCTTCCGAGATTGTATAGAAAGTAATGGGCCAAAACAGTTGTCGACCAAGGACCTTTCTACTGATGATCGGCGGACCCCTGCTGTGCATGCTTCCCTGGGGAGTTATTCTTATGTGTGAGAAAGAGTGTGCGAGTGTGTGTATAGACACAGAGAGAGAGAAATTTGAAATGTAAATGTTTTTTTAGCATGGCCATATCTCTTGTTGTGTATTTTCTTGCGTATAAATATTATTTACAAACATTCTATGTTTGCAGGTACATGTTTTCAACACTCATTTCTCCCTTAGTCACGAGGCAAGAGAGGCAGCAGTCAAACAAATTCTACAATACATGAGTTGTTATGATGGTGGACTTGTTATATTTTTGGGAGATCTGAATGCAAGTCCCACGGAAACAGCAATTAAGTATGTCTTGCTTGCCAGTTCTAGGAAAAACATGATTTTGTGTTTCTTTGGCAGTTTGTAGAGTTGCTTCAGATAACTAACTATTCATCCTTCTTCTAAAGCAATCTCTAGTCATGAGCTTAATCCACTATTGGCCACAAACTGGGATGTTATCTGAAAGTTTCTTAGGTTTCCCCAAAGCTTAGTTGTCAGGTCTACTTGGTGTGACTACATGTTGCTTCACAGCTTCTCCAGGAGAGGACAGTCTTGGAAGGCATGATCTGGAGTTTGTTCAGCACGAAAATACTGCCGCCCTAACTAGCATGTCGTTAAAACGGATTGAGGTTTTTGTTTTTCAAAGTATGAGTATATCTGCCTGGGAGGCAAGGAACCAACAGTCTTCATACAAATAAGCGAGATCTGCAAAACTCATTTTCTGGGACAAGATAAAATCCAGAATGGACTAACAACCAGAACATTCTGCCAGAGTTTACAGGCGGTGATTGCGAAGAAGAAGAAGACTATCCTGCTTCATCTGTCTCAGTCCTCCTTTATCTTGTTTACTGCTGATCTTTCCAGTCATGATGTTCTTTGGTGCCTTGGTGACTCTCTTCTCTTCACCTGCACAAAGATTAACTTGTATCTTTCTTAAATTTACCTACAGTCTCTACTTTCAGAAGTATTTTCTGGGCATTTGTTATTTACTGTGTTGGAAATGTTTGCAATATGTGTCTCCAGGATCACACCTTTCTTTTCTCCATGCTGTTTCTGGTTTTTATGTTCACATTCCGAGATTCACTACCATATAGCAGAATAGCTTCAACATAATATTTCAGTACTCTGAAATTCATTGAAAATAACTTAATATTTGGGATATTTTATTCTTCTTAAATGCATTTTTTTTTTTTTATTGTACCCTAGGACTATTCTTCTCTTGGTAGACTATTACACCTACCACTGAAAACTGGAGTAATATTGGCCATGTCACCTGCTGAGTATTGCACAAAACACAAACATCTTTGCTCAAGTGACTTACTCTTAACAAAATTAGTAGCATATTATACATGGAAGTCGCAGTAGCTACTCGCCTCCTAGCCTGAAGGTCTTGAGTTTGAATCTGCATCATGGCAAATTTGTACAAATTCACTTTGTATGCCAGGTCACCCGTGCCTAAAGTGGGTACCAGGCAATGTCCTGGGAAGTAAAGACAGCCAGCATTATGTTGACCACATCACCTATTGGGGAGTCGTCATGATATAGCGATTAGATGCTCACCTATGGATCCAAAGGTTTTTTTTCAGGTCCTGACGGAGCTGGTCTTGTCAAAGATAACTTTGGCTCCCAGGTCAGCCCAGCTGTAAATGGGTACCAGGTGAAGTACTGGAAAGTAAAGGCAACTAGCATGATGTTGAGCACGTCACCCACTGAGTGCCTATAAAATATAGGTCTAGTCCTATGCTCAGTACACCAATAGACATATAAATGGGTTCTTTACCTTACTTAGTCACATCACCAATTAAAAAAAAGTAAAGATCCCTTTTCACGCCTTTTAGGCGCATCAGGCATTTGGGAAGAGCACTCATATTTTTACAGACCAATCGGCATTAGGTGGGTAATGTGGTCAGCATTACGCCGGTCGTCTTTGCTTTCCCAGGACATCCATCCTGGTACCCATTTTTTAGGCTGGGTCGACCTGCAACATCCCATACCATGATAAAAATCTACGCAGCCAGCAGTGGGTTTCGATCGCGGTACATTTAAATTACGAGTCGGACTCACATCGCCTAAGCCACGGACGCTGCTACATCACCAATTGGCGTTCCAATAATCCATTTTGACGATGTACTTGGAATTTAATTAGTTTGAATGAAGCACTGTAACATTTAGAGCTTGAAATCCGATTCTAAAACAAAGGATGTTTTACAATGGTGGCTTGTCGGGTCGACGATCAACAGCCTTAAGCCAAACTAGAGGTAAACACTTGCCCCAATCTTTGTCCAAAGCGGAAACAGTCCAGTTTAGTGCTGTTTAGTCTATAAAAATATGAGTCTAACATCATAAGTCTGATGCCCTTAAGGTGTGGTAAGGATTCTTTGCTTCACTGTAATATTAATGGCAGCTTTTCTGACATGATATCCACAGAATGCTGACCAATGGATCCGGATTACTGGACATATGGGAGCACTTGTATCCATCATCTGATGGTTTTACATTCAGCTGCTTAGAGGATAGTCTTTCCAAGAGGGTATTGTTTCTGTCACATTTGTTGGCATATGCCACTGACAATGTCATTTCTCCTCCAGTTGAATAATGAATTAAAAATAAGCTGTGACCAGTTTGAACATTCTTCTTCTCTGGTCCTGTTCTGCTTTCAGCCCCAGGTTTTGAAGAGGCATCAGATGCACACCATGGGATGTGCTACGTAAATGCTGGTGTTTACGGCCTCGAATATTCCATCTGTCCATCCTTTGTGTGGTTCAAACATTAAAAATAACTACACATATTTAAATACTTAAGATATAGTGATAGCTATGCCTGTGGCTGATGACTAGAAATAAAATAGCATGGGATATGTTTTTGTTAAATTTGATAATCTTACGAGTGAATGTCAGAATTCCAGTATGCATGCAGAAGTGAGCCTACCTTTTTCATACACTTTTAGATACCAGCCTTAGCAAATTTGTTCTTAATTGTTTTTCTCTATCATTTATACTCAGATCTCCTTTTTAATGTCCATAATAGAGACAGTATTTAGTTTCAGGTTTATGGTATTCCAAGACTGTGGTGAAAGCAGGATCCCAGGGTGTTATTTGTTATGATGAATATGCTTCTTTGATATGACATGATCAGTACATGACATGAGTGCAAGGTGAAGAAATCAGAGAAAAACTGGGCAACTGCTGGTGTAAAAAAAATATAATAGAAAGAAGATGACACTGTATTGGACACATTCTGAAATGAAGGAGACAAAGAACCACAAAACAAGCACTGAAATTGGTAGCAGATGGATTGATGTGTTGTGGATTGTGGGCATCCAAGGCAAATCCAGTGATTAATTCTTTCTTCTTCTTCTTCTGCGTTCGACATCAGTCATGCTACACATTGAGTCCCGTCTGGGTCAAAAATAGGATTGTGCGTTTAAGGTCGCCACCGGTGACCCATAGCTTCTCTTGCAATGTGGATCCCCTGGTCCAGATCCACAGTCTTTGCTGGGAGAGGTAAGGGCAGTACTGCAGTATGTGCTCAGGGGTCTGTCTTTCTGCTCCACAATCACAGGCAGCAGATTCTTTTATGCCTATCCTGTACAGGTGTGCTTGAAGACCACAGTGTCCAGTCCGAAGTCTAAAAATTGATGAATGAATGGTCAGAAGTGAGGCCAGAGGTGCCGGTCTGAATTAAATGCATAAAATCCAAAAGATATCACATGATAAAATGTAGGAGCATGCAACAGTGACAGTTGAATATAGTGAAGTATAATATAAAATATTATTCAAGAAATAAATAATTGTTTCGTTTGTGATACATAAATGAAGCTAATTATGATTCTTATGAATTTTGCTGAGGTTCCATATGTATTTCAAATGATGGAAATGTTAATCAGATGCTCAACCATTCTTTCTTGCAGATTGATTATATATTCATGAGGAAAACTAATGCAGTTTCAGTGCATAACGTGGAGGTTTTGGATGATAAAACAAGGTAAGTCTGGGTTTTTTACTTTTTCTATTAACCCTATCACCCAAAGAAAGCCATGTTTTTTATCATTTATGGGTTTTTGAGGATATTAGATAATTGGGCAATGGCCACTACACCTATATAACAACTTCTGTAATGGCTTTGACTTCATAGTAAGTAGAAAAGGGAAATTTTTCTTTTTTTTTTTTTTTTAACCTGAAAAAATTGTCAGGTATTATTTGATATTTTAAAAAAATCACATTTTTATTTTAATTGTGACATCATTGTAAGGTCATAATAGCCTCATAATTACATTAAATTTCTGCATGAAGCTTTATCAATAAAACCACTTCTTTCCTGGTTATAGGAAAGGAAAGCAATTAATTCTTTGCTCAGCTTGTTCTTGATTTTTTTTTTTAAATCACAAAAAATATTAATTTAAAATAAATTTATTTTAATTATTTTACAGCCGATAGCTGTGGATTGTCATGCTTGCCTGTTCAGTAGTCTAGAGGTTTGATTCCGTGGATTTTTATGAAAATTACCCAAGACTCGAAATTGCTTCTACTTTTTCTTCTCTTCCTCTAGTTTTTTAGGTAAAGTTTAAGAGAATTCTAAGAATGCGTTTCTTTTCAACGAAATTTTTGAAAAAGGTATTTTTTTTTTTTTTTTTAAGATTTACCAGCTGTTTCTACTTTCCAGAACGATAGTTGGTACCAGTTTTATACTGGTAGTGCAAATAATTATTTTTAAAAACAAATATCTGCTTTGAAAGGATTTAAACATGTGACCGGCTGCAATTCAGGCAAGTTTGCTATCCACTGGATTATTATAGCTCCCAGTCGGATTTTGCCTATGACATTTCTCCCTGTTATTGACATAATTTCTTTTCTTATTGTTGACGTAATATTTCCATTTTACTGTTGACATAATTGCTCCTTCTTATTGTTGGCATAATTTCTTTCTTGTCAACATAATTTTCTTGTTACTGTTGGCGTGCTTCAATTTTATGTTAACCTAATTTGTCTTTCTTATTGGTGACATAATTTTTCTTTCTTATTGTTTTCACTAAAAGTCTATGGTTAAGCACCAGCAAGGAGATAAAAATTAGAATTTTGAGAGCAAGCATCTTCCCTGTGGCTACATACGGATGTGAGTCGTGGACTATCTCTCAGTCCTTAAGAAAGAGAATAGGGGCTTTTGAGCTGAAATGCTATAGAAAGATTCTCAGAATATCTTGGACAAAGAAGATGAGAAATATTGACATCTTAAAAGATCTGAACATCAAGGAAGATTGGCTAATAAACAGCATCCTTTCTCGAAAGCTGAAATATTTTAGTCATATCAAGCACCACGACGGATTGGAAAAATTATAGCAGAAGGCATGGTACCAGGAAGGAGGGGCAGAGGCCGACTGACACGAAGATGGGCACAGGATATAAGTGACTCCTTGAGTGTGAAAGTTCATGAGGCGGGGGAACTGGCAAGAGACCGAGTTTCTTACAGGCAGACTGTGATAAAAGCGACGTTCTGCAAAGGACCTGCTACATGATGATTGTTTTCATTTCTCCATTCTGCTTTTGCACATTAAAAAAGTGGTTGACAGAGTATGTTGTGGTTTACAGCAAGGCTGCAGTATCTGCCTTTTTCAGGCCGCCAAAACATCAAATTTCAACAAACCCCTAATTTGTCGCCTTTTACTACATGCTTGTTGGGGGAGCAGTGGGTCAACCCCCCCCCCCCCCCCCCCTCATCCCCCGAGGAACCCAAACAGTGGATTTGTCTCCTTATTGTTGATGTAATTTCTCTTTTTTCTTGTTAATTTCTCCTCATTGGCACTGATATTCTCTACTGTTTTCAGATCTGCTGCTGCATCGGACCACAGAGCTGTGATGGCAACATTTGTGTTGAAGGAAGGTGATGCCACATAGAACAGGCTTACCTACCAAGTGTTTTTATAAACTGTTTAGTATGATTGTCATTGGAGATTTTGATTCTGGTGTGTATAAATTAGTCATGACATAGTCATCACAGAGTTTGATATTTTAATTGTTTCGGTTATTGGGGATTCTAATTATCTGAATTGCATTTTTTTAAATTGTACTTAAATAAGGGGTTTGTTGATGTAGATATGCAGGTCCAAAAGGCATAGATATCTCATCCTAGCTTAAAACCACAACATGAAAGTGTCAGTAACAGTTTTTTGGGTGAATTAAAAATAAAAATTTTTTAAAAGATATTAACTGTGATCGTCATTTGGAACAAATGAAATGTGTTTGAATAGCAGAATTATGCTAGTTTTTATTGAAAAACTTCATTTTCTTTATTAAATTATTTGTCATTCAGGAATTTCACTGTGTTGATTATATTAATCATCATAGAGAAATTGTAATATGTTACTTGTATTATTTAACCTAGGAAAAAAGGAAGTTGTTGCATTAATTGTTATCTAAGAAAGTTAAAAAAACTGAAAACTTGAAGGGCTATATTTGTATTCATAGTTATGAAAATGTTATGTGCCATCTGATTGTATAGTGTACTCATACTGCTGCAAATTATTAAAATGAATTGATGAAACCTAGATAGTTTCATGTTTTAAAATTTATCTACATTTCCTTAAAATTAAAAAAACGAAACATTTGACTTTTACTTTGAATTGTGTTTTTATTCCATATGACACGGTCCTTCTCCAAGCATGCTGGTGTTTTGGGAAACAACCAAACAGATAGATTTGCTGGTTGTGCACCACTCGGTGGTAAAATGGCGCATGATGAGCTGGAGTTTGCAAGGGTCCTTTGGGAGTGAGCGAACAGTGCAGAGGCACAAACACAGATCATCACTGTCTGAGGAAAAGGATGCAGAGAGGCGTAACCAGTGGATCTGACCCATGTTTAACACTCACTGGAAAGGCGAGACAGGTTTACAGTCAGACTGTTACTGGTGCTATCGATATTGGAACTCTGTGCTTGCTGCTGAAGATGGAGACAGAGTGCTTATGGGATGTCCTGAGTGCTGTGATGTTGATTCTTAAATAAACATTTAACATTTGCAGAATGGTCTGCTAAATACATCGCACAAAACAAACTTTGTAGCTCCAGCAACCATCTCCAGGAATCTGTCAAAATTGCACCAAATGATGTAGTCTGTGAAATGAACTCATACCTTTCACAGTCTACTGCTTAAACAGTTTGCAGCAGAGATTTGTTGGTCTTTTATCATGTCACTGACAACAGGTTGTAGCCCAGTTTGTCTTGCACTTTTCGGGTGGCTTTCCTCCCAGATATTCTGCTGTAAAACCTCTCACATGCAGTTTGGTCTAGCCGCATTCTCACTAGATGGCTGAACCATTTCAATCTTTGTCAATATAATTAGGATGCCGTCTTATTCCAAATTTCTCTTCAATGTTATTAATAACCCTGTTCTTTCTAGTGTTGTTAGTGACAGAGTATGAAAGACAGCACATTTTACCAGTAGTTATTTTCTGTTCTAGTGGCCTACTCATTCACATTTGTCACTGACATTATAAAAGTAGGGGTGAAGATGCTGTTAATCTGTTGCTGTGAGGGAGACATTTTGGTGACAGATTTGTTAAACCACCTTAACAGATTTTCATGTCAAAAGAAATGTGTGTGGTAATTTACACTATTGCCATGTTTGTTTGTTTGTTTTAGTATCCAGAAGCCATGAGTTGTTAACCCTTAGGCTCGGTATTATGGGTATCGCAACCTTTCGGCCTTGATTCCATTGTAAATACTGTAAATCTGGGAGAAATGTGGCTTTTCTGTCTACCCCGGGAGTGAACCCGTACCACAAGAGTTTGTCACCCGGTCTCCACCCAATCCGGTTTAGCCAACTACGCGAGAGTGCACACTATTGCCATATACTGGTTGTCATATCTAAACTCTTAGTCACAAGCAACATGTGATGTGTCAGTGGCTCTTCCACCATCTAATGTTTTTTCTAACTTGTTGGACTGGATTTATATTTAGTAGTCTAAGGAAATCTGGTTTTTACAATAGCCACTACAAACACAAAGCTAGCCATTTGAAAGGCTGATGTAGCATGTTGTAACAAAATGGGCACAGCGCATTAATGTCTGTGGTTAAATGCAGTAAGAGAAAGGCTGCTGTAGCCATGTTGCAACAAAACTGCATTATCATCTGTGATTGAATGCAAAAGGAGTTAAAAGGCTGATGTAAGTTTACAGTAATGCACCTAATGAGATGCAGCGAATTATGTCAGTCAGTAATTTGTATCTTCTTTGTTAATATTTTACAACAGGAAAACAACTTTTTCCTTTTTTTTTAATGGGTTGAAAATGGCTTAAAGTCTTTTTACAAAAGATCTTCAATCCTTCTGTCAGAAAACTTAGGAGGCCGGTGTATCATAGTTTTGTCTTCATTGAAGTATTTTCACAGAACGTGGAATACAAGATTATTAATGCAGAACTCAGGTATGTTCAAGACCAAAGTCCAGTAGTGGATGAACAATCAAAACTTTTCGCGTGTGGTTAAAACTGGTGAATGCTAAGAAGATTTTCTAAGGCATATTTTCACAGAAATCGGAACAAAAGGAAAAGACAGTTCCCATAACAGTTACTGCTATTGGTATGTGGTATGTCAGACCCTCACACAATCTACACATTCATATATAAAGTAGGGGTGGCCATCACCATCTATAAACAAATGCAACACAATTATATTCCTTCAACACAAAATGAGGACAATGCTACAAACAAACAAATGTGAAGGTGTCTCTGTTATATAACAAACAAACAAACATTTATTTTTTTCTTTCCCATGTTTTATTTCACATTAAAAAACACATCATGTAGAAACTAATACGTCCTGACACCACTAAATATAACAAAATCAAATGACTACAGTATTATTTTATCAGCGCATTATTGTTTAACAGACAATAACAGCATCAGCGACTGCGCTTAAAACAAGAATACAGTTGATGTGTTTAAAAACAAACATAAATGACTGATATATCTTCGTTATCAGCATCATCTTTTTGTGCCATTATGCGTCACACCGGCTGTTCTATTCCTTTATGTCCTGAGCAGTTGTTTCAATATTACGGAGGAAATCTAGCCCAGCATCCCTGGTCTCCATTATCAATGTTCATCTTAGGGTTTCTTTTAGACATTCAGATTTCCTCAATTCATTTGTTTCCATTTAAGTGCCCGTCTGGTGACTGTATTTCTCACACTCTGTATATTTACATATAAAATATAGTAAGCAAAGAAGGGTGAGACCCACCAGAGAAACAGTGACTACTTAATAGACTCACAAACACATACATAAACTAACCTACACAAATGTATTCATTTAATAGACCTCAGGTACAGTGATAAAGATGGAATCATCTCTACAGATATACAGCTGGTACTGTCAAATAGTGGCCACGCTGCCTTTGGGAGCCACCTGTTGTTACATCAGCCAGAGCAGAATAGGAGTTGTTAGCCTAAAAACACTTGGAGACATACTCAGGAAGAGATCGGAGCACTTATGGTGATGCGCAATGAAGATGATCCCAAAAATTAACAATGAACTGCCAATCACCACACACAAAAAAAGGAATACAGCTGGTCATCGTGGACAAGGCTCTGGCCTCATCAAGTAATATCCTTAAAGATTTAACAGAGTTCTAGAAACTATATGTGAGGGGAAAATTTAAGCAGACAGGCAACGGATAGATGGTGACACAAGAAAATATCAAGCGATGGATGAACAGCAGTGAGAGTGCACAAGCCAACTGAGAAATGGAGTGTTTAAGATCCACTGTGGTCAACTTTCATTGTTTAGGCCGCAACCTTAGTGACTGACTACAGGGTATAAACTGATATTTCTCTAAAGTTCACTTCTAGCTCTGAAATCATTGCAACAGTAGTAGTTCCCTTTTGTCTGTCTCAAGAAACCTATTCATATTTTCTACTATTAGTTCAGTCACTAGTTTGTAGGAGTATGTGTCAGTCTATTTTTCAGTAAACATTGTCAGTGTATCTGTCATTTCATGCTTTAGTGCATGCAGCAAAAAATATAAACTTCCACTGAAGTCTTGAGTGTATCTGCCTAAGATATCTGCATACACTAATTGGCACTCAGCGGGTGATGTAGTCAACACCATGTGCCAGCCATCAGATCAGGAGCACTTCATAGATTTTTGGTCCAGGATTTTTGTCTGTGCAGGGTAATGAGCAGACCGACAGATTAGCTGCTGCCACTCCTATGGGTGGTTAGCTACTTTATGACAAAGCAGACGTGGTAAAGGCTCTCGTGGATCAAAGGGACAGTGCAACACAACAGAGAATCCATTCACTGAAAGACTAACAATGATTTCATCCTTTAAGAATCCACTACAATATCAGACAATAAGAACACACTAAAATATGTCATTAGACAGTATAGTAACTAAGAGAAGATGGAAATGGCTTGGCCACGTTATGAGAAAGAACCTTGATATAGCTGCCATAACAGCTCTCACATGGATCCCAGAGGGAAAGATAATAAAGGGGCGCCCAAAAACAACATGGAGACGAATGATGGAAAGTGACCTAAATGCGGCATCTCTGACATGGAAAACTACACTGAAGATTGCACAGGACAGGAAAGCATGGAAAGTCCTCTCTGAAGCCTCATGTGCCACTAGGCATTAAAAGAATTGAAAATATGTCATAGGAGAAAATGATCAGACAAGCACAACAATACACACCTGAGTTAGATAAAGATGAACATGTCAGAAATATATCTCAAACAATTAAATGCAGCAGATGGAATCTTCAAATACCACAAGATACATGACATTTTACAATCAAAAGCATTTTACTAACAAGACATAATGGTGAATTTCAAACAAAATGATGAATAAAGTTTTGTGATAAAGGAAAAGAAAAATATAGAGAAAAAATTTTGAAAATCACTGATTTTAAATAACTCAGTTTAAAGTTTGATTAGCTGTATTTTAATAAACTTAAAAATATAGTGTCTGTATTTTTTTTAAACACAAATTCTCAATCTTTCTGACTGTAAACAAAAGAGCCCAATTTCCATATTCTACTAATATAAAATATTTGTAACAGTCTGCACTTATTTCTTTCTTAACCTCTGCTCAAAATGATACATGACTAAAACTTTAACTTCCCCGAACCATGAAAAAATGTGGTAACTTCTGCCCGCATTTAAATAGCCAAGTATTTGCGACTGAAGGAAAAACTTGTATTTGAATGCATGTGAGTGGTCCCTAGCAGAATTACTCCAATTCATAAAGCTCCTTAGACAGAACTGGAAAAAGTCTGTTACTTATTTCTGTAGGGTTCGGTCAATCCAGGAATCTTGTGACTGGCAAAATCTCCATGTCAGGAATGCCGGTAAAGATGACTTACTTCCCATGTTTATTAGTCTGGAGAAAAAATGTTAATGTGTTTACATTCATAATTCCAACATAACAACTTGCTAGTCAAATGCATCCGAACACTTTGCATTGATATCAGCAGTTTTAGTGTTGAACCATTCAGAAAACACTAGCAAACACTGAGTGTTAAATTGTCTAGAAACACTTTTTAAAAAGCCAACAATTGGTGCTGCTGGTATCTGATATGCAAGGTCCTGTAGAGCAGGGCTATTCAACATGACTTTACTCAGGGGCCACAATTTTTAAAATGGTGATCGTCACGGCCCTGAGGCCTGAGCCCTTGCATCGAAAGATCATTAATACAACACAATTAACAATGATCCGCAGGACCACTTTCTAGGCCGTGGGCCAGATTTTGCCAGCGGGCCAGATTTTGCCAGTGGGCCTCCAGCTGAATAGCCTTGCTGTAAAGGTTATGCAAATAACTTAAATGTAAAACCGTTATTTCTTTCAAAATAATTTTCTATCTCTAGTTAGAAGACAAGACTGTTTGGACATGGAGATTTTGATTGCTTGGGTTCTGTGGTTAAAAAAAAAACTATTATCATTGCCTGGGGTTCTGTGATTAGAAGACATGACTGTTTGGACATGGAGATTTTGACTGCTTGGGTTCTGTGGTTAAAGGACTTTTCACTGCTGGGGTTCTGTGGTTAGAAGACATGACTGTTTGGACATGGAGATTTTAGTTGCTTGGGTTCTCTGGTTAAAAAGACTGTTATCATTGCCTGGGGTTATGCCTTTAAATGACATGACTACTTGGATTGTATGGCTAGAATATTTATGACTGGGTTATGTTGGACTTTATGGCCTGCAAGACTTATCTCTTTGAATACCAAGGAACTCAACATATATTCACTGGCTACACTATACATCGAAAACAATTTCTTTACTGTTCCTAACCCTTATCTTATTTTCCAGCTGTTATAATAACACATTTTCTCCCAAAGCTGTATTTATTTAACTTTATGAGAGAGAAAAAAAACTGTTGCTTGAGGAAACACAAAAAAGGTAGCATAGACACTCTAATTCACAGAAATGGTTATGGCAGCGTGAGTTGTCTGGCTAGGCGTCATGACTGAGTTCTGTGGTTAGACTATATAGCTAGAAGTCTTACGAAAGCATGGGCTGTATGGTTATAAGTCATGACTGTCTAAGTTCTGTGGCTAGAAAACATGACTACTCGGATTGTACGACTAGGAGACTAATGATAGTGTGGGAGTCATGACTGTTTGATTCCTGTGGCCAGAAGACATGACTGCCTGGATTGTGCGGCTAGGAGACTTAGATAGCATGGGTTGTGTTCTTTGGTTAGAAGACGTATATGTGTGTGTGTGTGTGTGTGTGTGTGTGTGTGATTTATGGCTTGAAGACTTTTGATAGTGTGGGTTGTGTGGCTAGGAATCATTTACCACTTTTTGCTCGACAGGGGTCAACCAACAAAAATGTGGACACAGGATGTTGGAGACATACAGGGCATAAAAAAAAAGCATGAGGCAGGGAAAGTGGCAAAAGGCTAGAAACAAAGTTGCCAGTAGTCACCAGAAAGTTTCTGAAAGGGTGGCGGTAGTCACCGTAAAGTGTATTACAATAGCACGGAAAAAGAATGATGTCTAGAAAAAAGGTGCTGGTACTGCATACCGTTGCATACCACCAGAAAATAAGCCCCGGGTGTACCAACTTGAGTTTGTAATGTTTCTTAGGTTACCTGTTAACTATAATATGTTAAGCGGCAAAGGAATGTTCTTCAGTGATACACTGATTCTGCCAGACTCTTGCCTTCAATTTGTCTGATTGCTCTCTGTGAAACAAGCCTTCTGTCAGACTTTTCTACCTTCAACCTGTTTAAACTGTTCTAAGTGGAAACAAAGAATATGTCATGTTTATAACTTTAACTTGCCTAACTCTAGTCTCAGTGACACACTCATTCTATAAAATTCCCACCTTTATCTTGTCTAACAATGCTCTCAGTGACACACCAATTCTGTCATATGTTTTACCTTTAACCAGTCTAGCACTACTCTGATGGACACGTCATATTTTTCAACTTGTTTCTCTAACTCTATGGCACATCTATTTTGTCAACACTTATACCTTCAGTCTATCCAATTCTGCTCTTGGTGGCAAGCTCATTTCGTCACATTTCATAACTTTTCTAACACTGCCCACAAAAAATAGGTCATGTTTTTTTCTTCAACTTGTCTAACTCTGCTTTCAGTGGCAGACTCATTCTGTCATATTCTCACCTTCAACTTGTCTAACTGCTTTCAGTGGCAGACTCATTCTGTCATATTCTCACCTTCAACTTGTCTAACTCTGCTTTCAGTGGCAGACTCATTCTGTCATATTCTCACCTTCATCTTGTCTAACTCTGCCCTCAATGACAACAAACAAAGAATCTGTCATATTTCTTACCTTCAACATGTCTAACTGCTTTCAGTGGCAGACTCATTCTGTCATATTTTTACCTTCATCTTTTCTAACACTGCCCTCAATGACAACAAACAAAGAATCTGTCACATTTCTTACCTTCAACTTGTCTAACTCTGCTTTCAGTGGCAGACTCATTCTGTCATATTCTTACCTTCAACTTGTCTAACTCTGCCCTCAATGACAACAAACAAAGAATCTGTCATATTTCTTACCTTCAACTTGTCTAACTGCTTTCAGTGGCAGACTCATTCTGTCATATTCTTACCTTCAACTTGTCTAACTCTGCCCTCAATGACAACAAACAAAGAATCTGACATATTTCTTACCTTCAACTTGTCTAACTCTGCTTTCAAGGCATGGTTCTTGGACTTCTCCTTTTCAAGTTCTGCAGTTAAATCAGCCACCTGTCACAGGTTAGATCAATTAATTAGATATTGAAAATTTCTAATGGTCATTTTAAAACTATTTAATTAAACATTTTAAATCAATTAATCATGAAGTATTTCAGACTTGCAGGTTTTGTGAATCTCACTTATCAATGTATTCTAAAGTGTCTGCCTTGTGCCACTCTCTTTAATTTCACTGCATTGGTAAACCTGTATCTGTTTTCTAAATTTTGTCTCCCCCAACCCCACCCTGCGCCGCATCTGTGGCTTTGGCATTGCCAGTCTGTAATTCCAACGTACCACGATCAAAATCCACTGCTAGCTGCATGGATTTTCATCATGGAATTGGGTGTCGCAGGTCGACCCAGCCTAAAATGGGTACCAGGATGTATGTCCTGGGGAAGTAAAGATGGTCGGCGTAATGCTGACCACATTACCCACCTAGTGCCAATTGGTCTGTAAACATATGGGTGCTTTTCCCAAATGCCTGATGGGCCTAAAGGCATGAAAAGGGATCTTTACTTTTTTACCTACCCCAACCCCACAGCAAAAGTGGTAAATACAGGCAGTAATTGACAGTTTTTTATTTTTTTAGATACACTAACTAATCAACATGTAATACTGCTGTGTGTAAAATTACTCATAAATTAAAAAGTTTTAAAGTTTGCAAAATTCAAGAACACTTTACAGCTGCAATAAGCAAATGCTTTTATTGTCACAATCAGACCATTACCTGATCTGTCAATTCATCTTTAACAGCAGTCAGTTCATCAACTTGAAGTAACACCTGAGCCTTGTCTTTCACTGTAAATAAAACGGTGACCAATTAATAAGTCATGAGTTTTCATCACTGGAGTCTGTTATTACAACAATCAGAACTGGTTTATATTTACCAGTTCAACCTCTTTTCTCTAATCCCTGTTCTGTCTTCGGACATCAGGTTTTGAAGAGGCATCTGGTGGAAAGGAAGCCTTAGTGTGAGATGATGCTAGTATCCAACAGCCTCAGATGCCTCCATCCATTCCACAGTTAATAACTTGTGCCACTCTCTTCAAACTGCATTGGTAGACTTGCATCTGCTTTATCAATGCTGTTTTTAGTCACATCCTTTACCATTTTCTCCAGTACTATGCCTTCCAGTACTCTTTCCTTATATATACTGAGGTATGTAGGTAAAATATCCCTCTCTACTACATTAAGCCAGCTGTCTTGGTGTAGTGGCTAGATGCTCGCCTGTGGATAGGAAGGTCCTGGTGGAGCCAAACATTTCAAAAATGACATTGGCTCATAGCCAGCCTTAAATGGGCACCAAGTAAAAACTGGGGAAGTAAAGATGGCTGGCAGGATGGTGACCATATCATCAACCAAGTTGGTGGGTTGGTCTATAAAATAACATGGTAGCTCTATTGTCGATTTTGTCTGAAGGCATGTAAAAGGTTTCTTTTTTTGTCACATTCTAAAACAAGCAGAATGAGATGCCTTGTGAAGAAATGAACCCAACAATTACCCAGTAGTGAGTCTGTTGTATGCATTTTTATGCTCAAGATGTATTAAACGTCCTGGGTCCTCCCTCATGTTGGTAGACCGCTGCCTCTTAATTCTAGAAACCAAATCTATTTTATGTTCTTTCTTAACTACTATGATGCTTATTTGGCCAAAGCACTTCAATATCTGATTCTCCTTCATAACAAAACAAAAAATTTTTTCAAGGTTACTGTCTGCAAATTTCAAGGACTTTTGCCTCCTTTGAACTTGTCCAGGTCTTTTAAATGCCTTAAAAGGGCAAGCTGTCTTTCAAGGATTGTGCAAGGTTTCAAGGGCCACTACGAGCCCTGAACAGAACACTTACTTTCTCCTTGTGCTAATATGACACACAGCTGCTTGTTTCTTTTCTTGACTTGCTTCAATTCATCCTGGGGAGACAAAGAGTTAATAATCTCACCTGGCAGATTGACATTTAGGTTTCCATGTTCTTTCATGATTACAGAAAACTAAATTAGTGGATTTGAAATGCCTGCAGAAGTCGAATGATATGTCGGCCAAAGGTGCAAGCCTCCCAGCTATGCTGTTAACACGCACACTGTATTTACATCCTTAGATGAACGCAGCAGAAGAAGAAGAAGAAAAAGAAGACACACCATGAAGTTAATTTACAGTTTAAAAAATGCTTGGCAGGAACCAAGGGCAAAACATATGACAAGACAGTGAAAAAGGATTGAATATAATCCTTAGAACAGACCCACAGCCATCATCAAATTGCCTTGCAGTAAAATCTGGAGGAAGGAAGCATGATAAAGGCTATCCTTTACCACTCCTCGCAGCTCCCTCCATGTAGTTTTAGTATTCCAGGCGCCTTTTCTGAAGATTTTCCTAGGTGAAAGGAGATAGGTCTCAGATCCAAACTTCTTTCAGCGCCCTCTATACCCCCATCGTTATTGAGCCTGGGGAGGCACAAGCAACACAGTGGCTAAATGCCTGCCTACCAGCTTAATATATGATGTGAAAGCGTTAGAAGACAGGTTGATGGTAAAGAGCTTCTACATCGACATGGAATGACCATAGCTTCTGCTACCCATCACATAATGGATTGCATATTGTTCCTCCCCACAACACTTAACGGCAAAAGTGGAAACTGATGATGATGATAATTCTGATGATACTGAGCTTAAGTATTCATGGTTGCACTTCTGGCGCAGTTGCCATGAATTGTAAAGGTTAGGTTTTTATTTTTGCCACTAACAGGAAAAACATTTTCTTACAGAGAGTTCAAACCCAGTTCTGCTGCAGGAGACCCCTGCATTTTAACCATTCAGCCAGCCACTCCTTTTATAACAGGACTACCAGAGATTTATCCAAGACATTGGCTAGAAAGAAAGCTGATTTTACCACCAACTAAAATTGCTATAAACTTATAAATGTGCAAACATATAACCTTTCTCATGGTAATATGTGCATGATATTAACTCCAAACTGCATGGTCCCAAACAGAGCTTACCTCCATAGATTCAACTTTAGCTTTTATTTGTTGCAGCTCTTCATCCTTCTTCTCCAGATCAGCTTTTAACTTCGCCACAATTACACTGTCAGAAGTGTATTGCTGAAAAGAGATTCTAAATTTTAAATACATTGGTAAAATGTACATGCTTTTCTGTTATGTACAACATAAAAATAATCACTATCGTGTCTTGATGTCCTTCTGGAGCACAGGGCCATAAAAGCTGTTATCTACAAAAATCAAGGAAAATAGACCATATATCCAAGTATGAATAGCATACTGCTATTTCAACTGTGCTGGCAAATTGTGTTGTGGTTTACATCCAGGCTGCAATATCTGCACGTTATGACCCATCACAACTGATTTCAGTAAAACCCAACTTAGTTGCCTCTTACAACATGCTTGCTAAAGAGCAATGAGCTTTTTTCTATTTTTTCCCTATACAGAATGAAGTACCAGAACTCCCAAGGGGAGGAATAGCTTATGATCAATATTATCTTCTTCTTCTTTTTAGCATTCACCCCCCCCCCCCCCCCTCTTCCCATGGAGCCCTGACACCAATATGGAAAAAGTGACCGAATCAGACCAGCTGTGTTTACTTCAAGCCATCAAGTTTACATCATGATGTTCTCCTGGCAGGGTTGGGTCAGTCTTCCACTTCTGAGGACTAAAACCAGACCACTGTATTCTAGTAAGCAAGTTTCCTGTCATGGCTCATAACATAAACTGATTAAACTGTATCATATTCATCATAAAATACCATTGCATCATTATCATGTTGTACCCGTATATGTCACACAGGGCTTGCTGTCTACTCCTCTGTGCCAATTTATCCTGTGCAATCCTTTCAATCACGGATGGGATCAAGTCCAGCACCTTTGATTCTTCTGATCAACATACATTTTAGGGTTTCTCTTGGACATCCTTGTTTCCTCATCCATTTGTGAGAATACCCATCACTGCCTGCCAGAAAATTCTTGGCCGCTGCCAATTTCCCTGCCTCCAACATTTTCATGCAAAATATGTCTCCAATGTCTTGTTTCCATCTTCAAATGTATCAATCCCTGCTTATTTTTCCAATAGCTATGCACTGTTTCTGCTAAACCACTGCAGCACATCATCATAAGGCCAGTAAAGTTGCCTTTCTCGTTAAACCTGCGGCTCAGTGCAGACAATTAGGACAAGCGTTTTTTTCAGGTGTGCTTTCGCTGAATGTTTGTTGACCTCACTCTACCTGCAAGGCAGCAGGTGTGCATCCCCCTTTTCCTCTTCCTTAAACTGAAAGGCAACCAGCAACTTTTGACTACTGCCTAATGCATTTACTTTGCGGGTGCGAACTTCAAGATCATGCTGGGACTGACTTTTTTGTTTCTTTTTATCCAGGCAGGACAGTGAAGGACATTTTGTGTGATTTCCACTGGCACAGAAACAGCTGCTGTGGGGCAACCCAGTGAAGTTGAAACCACATCTAACAACTAAACTATTGTCACCACAGCTCTTGGAATCAATGAAGCACACAAGTGACATATAAGAGAATAAGTGTTTAACATGGATGAAGTATGTCAGTTTCCCCAAACATGATGTTTATGAGCAGCATTTTTCAGATCTTGTAAAAAGTTAATATTTTTCTTCTGCTTGATTAACGGTGATCTAAGAAGGTTTCTGCACAATTTAAGTTCATAAATTTATCATGAAAATGAAAATGTTGAAAAAAAAATGACAACCTTCCGATACTCTTCTTGAATTTTCTCATGCTTCAAAATTTGTTCAGCGTCCTCCTGAATGGAATTAAAAAACTTTGGGTCCTGTTGTGATGGAGGCAATGATGTCTGAACCTGCGGGACCACAGGATGGCCATTTACTTCATCTGCAACAACAAGATCACTGAGTTAACTCTTTCAGTGCCAAAGAACTCACCATCTGTTCACTAGATACTCAATAAATGGTACCATTTCTAAACGGTTCCCGGTTCATTTTTCTGCTTTGTTAATCCATCATTTTCACCTGTTACTGTAACATCTGTTTCTTCTTCTGTGCGTTCACTAGCTATGAGCTCCAGCAGAAAGGTCTAGCTGTTCGTCAACTTCTGAACTTTAGACTTATTTCAGAACTTCACTTTTGTGTGCACATCTGTTTGACAGATTTGGTTTATTTGTGTGCAGACTGCTAATACGTACCTCTCAGGCAGATCCACTGTCTTTGAAGGAATTGTTGGGGGGATGGGGGGAGGGGGTGGACAATGGGTCTATTCTTTTTCCCCCAACAATTGGGCACTAGAACCCACATGGGGACTTCTGTTTAAAAACAGTATTTTCAAATGCCTAAAGATTTACAAACTATAGTTCTATGGAGCCATAATTATTAGAGGGTCAATATTTTTTCGAAGGAATGGACTCCTTTTTCTTCTTCTCTTCCACCTTGTACCTCATTGAAGTGTCGAGGGGAGATGTAACATTCGTTGATGAGCTCTGTCAAGAGCACTATTAAGACTGATTTTCTCTGTAAGGCTGTTCTCAATGCCATCACTCCATTTTTTCCGAGGTCTTCCAATCGCTCTATACCCGTTGTAATGTGTTAGTGTGGCTCACTGTGGCAGATAGTACCAGGACATTGTCGTTAGGTGTCCAAACCACTTTATTTATTGTTCTATGATGACCTGTAAGACTGGCTTTATTCCTAGCATTTGTCCGATTACTTGATTTTGTATTCTGTCTTTCCTTGAAACTCCTGCAGCTCTTCTAAGGCATTTCATCTCTGTTGTCACAATTTTAAGTTCATTGAAGGATGTAAGCGTCCACATTTGGCACTGATAGCATAGTGTTGGCCAAAAAATAGTTCTGATAAGATTCACTTTAGTAGTCCGGGGTATCTGCTTGTGTGTCAACAGGAAGATAGTTGCCCCATTACTTGATTAACTTTGGCACATCTCGAGCTAATTTCTCCGTCCAGTTTTCCGTCAGATGTGAAAATTGCTCCCAAATACTTAAATTCCTCTGTTTGTCTTAAGGTGTTGTTTTTTAATTTTATTTCTAATTTGTCTTCCTATCACCACTGTCTCTGTCTTCGTAGTGACTGGACTCAAGAATTGCTAACAACTAGCAAGACTGCTGGAAAGAGAGCAATAGGAAGGTAAAGGGATAAATACATGGATGGCCTGGCCAGACGGATGGGGCAAGTCAAAAACACTGAACTGCTCCGTGACTCTGGTGATTGTGTGAGATGCCAAAACATAACAGCCTAGGCTTACTGGCATGCCACACGATGATGAGAGCAACAGTTTTATGATGTCAAGTGTTGCAGTGACAAATGCCTAGGACTGAAAGAGTCAATGACAATAGTCTACTCCAGAAGTCATGCCCAACTCAGAAAATCTGTAACTGTAACCATTTGGTGTAAGCTGTTGAAATCTGGCATGCCAGTCTGTTCTTCTTCTTCTTCATCATGTTCACCAGCTGTACACTCTGGCGGAAAGTTCTGGTTGTTCGACCACTTCTGAACTGCAGTCCTACTCCAGAACCTGAGTGTTGGATGTGCATCAGTTTTACAGATCTGATTCACTTGAATGCAGTCTGCTGGTTCCTTGCCTCTCAGACATGCTTTTGGGTAGGCAGTGGGTCTATTGTTGTTTTCCCCACAATGGGGCTCAGAAACCCACACAGGGAAGCAGCCTGTTAATAATTATGTCCTTGTGATGATATTCTAATAATGTAAACAAACATCTAGTTTTCATATTGCCTTATTTTCGGTACATGAAAAAAAACAGTCACTGATTAAAAGCAAACAATCTGCATGGTTTGTGTCCTGAAAAAACGCTTGCAATTATTATTTAAGCATCATCAATATGAAAACCTTGTTACCTTCAGAGTCATCAGAAGCAACCGGCCTGTCTGGTGGAAGCTGTTTGAACTGCTCTAAAGACATAGGTTGTGGTTTTTCTTTTTGCTTCTTCTTCTTCCTTCCTTCTCTTGTAGTCGGTACTTCCAAACCAGCATCAATTCTTTCTTTCAACTTCTTAGCCTCCTTGTGTTATAGAAACATAAAGCTGAAGTAACAAATTGTATATACTTTTACACACACACAATTATACATATTCTGATAGCTTGCTGTCTTTTTATATAGTTAAAAATTACAGTAATGTATCATTGATTTATATTTTTTATGTATATTATCATATTCAAAATGATGAGGATCATCCATTTAATTAGCACATAAATGAAATCATGAAGTTATGTTGAGAAGGGCTGTAGGAGTGATTAAAGGAGATAAAATCAGAAGAGAGGTCATAAGAGAAAATGTTGGCAAGGAACGAATTCAAAAATTACATAAACAGACAGCAAATCAAATGGTCTGCCCATTTAGAATGTCTTCCGATGCCATACTAAAAGAGGAGAAGGAGTAGAGCATGAGGTAGACCAAGATGGAAAGACAACATCAGAGAAACTCTACAACAGCATGTGTCTATGGTGGAGGCGACCAGGCAAGCAAGAAGCAGAACCTTATATTCCCCTCGACACCCAAAGCGGTAAAAGAGGAAGCGAAGAAGAAGACAGTTAAACGATGCAAATGAAACTGTTAAGAGAAGTTGCAGATATTGCAATCTTATGGCTTCAAAAATAAGAAAAAACACTGACAGTTAGCTATAAGTTAACTGTCTTCATAGTCCAGAAAACTGATTACAAAAACTGAGATGCATCATAAGTTTCGATAGCTTGGCATGCACTAGAGGCCTATACTCCAATGCAGCATTGTGGCACAGAGGTTAGTTCACCCGTTTGGTCAGACAACTTCCTTCCTCACTGCTATAAATACCCATCAGATGCATTTTGTTTTGTACATGGTACACTTTTAGGTTTGATCTGAGTCCCCTCAAAATGGGTAGTAAAACAATTTTCTAGAATTGTCAGGGGAGAAGGAAAGGTGATGAGGAATGCCATTGGCCATCCACCTGTTGGGACTTTTAAAAAAAGTTAAGTCCAAAGACTTCACACCCCAATGGCAGCATCTTCTATGGTGATAACCTTTACATTCACTCCAGTGAAGAATGAAGCACAAAAAAGAAACACTGTCATACCTGCATCTCTGTGTGGGTTCTGAGATCCCATTGTAGGGGGGGGGGGGGGGGGGGAAGAGACCCATGCCCTCCTAATAAGCATGATTTAAAAATAAATTAATTAAGGGTGTTTCCTTCGAAGTAAGAGTGCATCTGCCTGAGAGGAAAGGAACCAACAGTGTGCATTAAAAAAAGCAGATATGAAAAATGGATGTGCATGCAATACTCAAGTTCTGGAACAGGACTGAAGTCCAGAAATGAGCAAACAAACAACCAGAACTTTCCAGTGGCCTTTATAGCTGGTGTATGCCAAGACAAGAAGAGGAAGTCATACCTGCTGTTTCTTCTCAGCTTCAAGTCGACTTTGAAGCAAAGCCTTTTCCAAGTCATCTTTGAACTGTTCTTCCACTGCCTATGATGTTCAAAAAATGGTCTGAGTTAGGGCAAGAATATTTTGCACAGACAATAAAAGAAAATATTTCTGCACAGTAAAAATGCTTTGTGGGTTCCAAATAAAGATCTTTCTAGTTATACTATTACCAGGTTTCTCATTATGTGCCATATCCAGGCCCAGCATACTTTCCTCACATCTTGGTTTTCTGCAGTTTGTCCCCAAGCACATTTGTGGTTTTATCATACTATTGTAGTCTCATTCTGTTCTGCATAGTCACTTTCTAATTAAAGTTTGTAGTGTTAATAGAGTTAATCTTCCTGAACATCAAGGAAGATTGGCTAATAATCAGCATCCTGTCTCAGAAGCTAAAATATTTCGGTCATATCAAGCGCCACGACGGATTGGACAAAATAATAGCAGAAGGCATGGTACCAGAAAGGAGGGGCGGGAGCCGACCAACATGAAGAAGATTGGCACAGGATATAAGTGACTCCTTGAGTATGAAAGTACGTGAGGCGGGAGAGATGGCGAGAGACTGAGTTTCTTTCAAGCAGACCGTGATGAGACCGACGTTCTGCAAGGGACCTGCTACATGATGAAGATGAGTGAGTAATGGTTTTAGTTGTCTTCTTTGTCTGAATGATACTGCCATACTGATCACTTCTTTTTCTTCAGCATTCCTAACCCTAGCTGTTTACTGCTGCAGTTATCACCTGCCTCCATTCATCTCTGTTACTGGTCTTCTCTTTCCAACATTTTTGTCTATCATGAAAATCTTATATAACCATGGATTAGTTTAAAAAAAAAAATTTGTATTCACAGAATACCCCTAAATGTTGTTTTTAGCTACAAATTGATATCATTACCTCCTAAACCTTTACCCAGGCATAGATTCGACCAATAACATTATCTGTGTTTGTTTTTATAAACATATAACTGTGCAAAAGTTTTTTTTTTAAAAAAAAGTGACATTTATGGGAAACTGGACCCAAACGCAAGTGTCGGTATTGCACATCTCATGGTGATAGGGTTTCCAAAAAAATTTCCAGGGTGGCCATTTCAAACCTTTTAAGTGGGAGTTGGCTCAGCTGAAAAATGGATAGCACAAAAGTTCAAGAATTTTATGGGAATCGTCTAGGAAGCAAAGGTGTCAAGAAATGGAACTGGTCACTTTCTTCATATTATGAAAGAATAAAGGCTAAACACACTAAACCCCAAAGGACGCATCTGCTACAAGACTACCATTTCATTTTCTGGCTAGGCAGATTGAGTGACACTGCCGCACATCCTGAGATCATTCAAGGTTCAGCACACCACATCATCCATGATGTGCCACAGTACCGCAAAATTTCTGCAAGGTGGGTGCCAGGGCAGCTTACTTCAGAATTTAAACAAAGAAGCACTGATGTTTGTCGAGAACTGCGGTCTTTGGAAGCAGAAGGTGGTGTTGTGCTATAATGAATTATCACTGGGGAAGAAACTTGGCATCACTACAACCAGTTGGAAAAAAAGAGTGATACTTCTTGGCGCCATCCCTCCTCGCCTGTTTGAACAACGCTGCTCCTCTTTGATGCATGTCAAAAATGATTACAGCCATCTTTAAACTGTCATTATGATGTCATCCTGTTTGTCTGCACAATGATACCATGTGCTTAACTCTACTGATATTCATAACAACAATACTGACAGGCTTCAAGACAGCGGCACGGCCATTGTAATTGTTATCAAAATGTTAAGATTGTTATTTCAAGACCCTTCCTTTTTTTTTTAAATACCTGTTTTATATGTCCCCAGTATATGGCAGTTTTCAGATGTACATGTTTTGCCGAAGATATAGATTTCTTGAAGACCTTGACTATAAATGTACGTATCACGGCACTCCAGCAATCAACAGATGGAGTTATGCAATAGAAAATTATTCTAGATACATATTTTTTAGAAGTGAAATGTAACTCGGATGTGAAACTCTATAAAAAAAATATGAACTAATATAGCAAACTACAATGTCATTCACATAATACCTCCTTATCATGTTCCTTCCATGAGTTCCATGCTTTTCCCTCATCTCCCCCATCTCCAGCAACATTTTTATGTGGATGGCCTTTTCCTCCACTACCTCCTCCAACTTTCCCGAATGCCAGGTTCTTCAGCTGAAATATATTTACAGTTATACTTCCATCCGGAATATAACTAGGCCTGATAAGAAACACTAATGGAACACAAACGGAGGCAAAAAGAACATGCTAGGTTTTGTTGCATAAAGAGTTGCCTATGAGTTTTGCTATGAACCCCTTGTTCTCCTTCTGCCTTTCAACACAGTGCCATCTGTCTAGAGATAATCACATGACTAGAACACTACATAACTCTGACTGTCAGCTGGAAACCAACCCCCATCCTATACCCCAATTAAAAAATATTTTCAAGAGTGCACACATATCTAACTGTGTCTTCGGCTTTTCAACATATTCCTCTTTTCGGTCCGTGACCCTTAGTTCGTTCTAGGGTTTCATGCAGAAAGTATTTCTTGTCTGTGACTTGCCTGCAGCATTCTGAGCTTATCTGTAATAGTAGGCAGTGTAAGTATATCTTGCATCCAATGACTGATGTGAGTAGGAAAAAAGAATTTAACACACCCCTATACTCTTCCTGCCACAAGATACCTCCTATGCTTGATTAGTTTCCATATGTATAATTAAGGTTGGATACACTTTCCAAGAAAGCATTCATACATTTTGCTTAACCTCCTTCACCTGGATCTAGACACCCGGCCATGGCAGCATAAAAAAGTAATGAGCGAGCAGACCAAAACATGCAGGGAAAAAGCATAGACAGAGCAGACAGCATCCAAGTTGTACGGACTAGGTTAGTAGATGAGGACACATCTCTGACACTTAACATGATTTCGTGACCTGGGAGTAAAGCATGGTGAAGCATGCCTATGCCACCTTCGAGGCCGAGATAGGAGACATTATAATCAACTCCTCGTGGAAACTTTGTAGTGGCTGCTGCATCAGAGGTGTAAGCTTATAAGGAAATGCCCAATGTGTAGTGACATCAATTATGATAACATAAAAGAAACACTTTAAATGGACCCCATATTCCATTATGGACAATGGTAATCTCAGTATGCAATGTTACCCAGATGCATGTGATCACTACAAAGTTTGGGGCTAATTAACACTACTAACTCTTTTAGCCTCAGAAAGTTTCACAGTACATGTCATAGGGAGACTTCTTCTTCTTCGGTTCACCTACTGTAAACTCACGAGGAAAATTCTGCTTGTTTGTCCACTTCTGGACTTTAGACTTGTTCCAGAACCTGAGTATCACATGTAGATATGTTTTACAGACCTAACTTATTTGTATACAGACTGTTGGTTCCTTGCCTCTCAGGCAGATGCACTCCGACTGTGAAGGAAACCCCCAGTTAACTGACTCTTACGACATTCTTGTTTTCCCCACAATGGGGCCTCGGAGCCCAAACGGGGAATATAGATATAACAGTGAACAATAGATATAAAGAAAGTATGAATATATTACTGTCACAGATGTAATTGAACATTTCCAGAGTTGACTTTAGCTTTTTAATCTTCTTGGCATTCACTGGCTGTAAACTCTGGTGAAATTTCTAGTTGTTTGCGCACTTCTGGCCTGTTTTCTAAATTTTGCTTATCTGTATACAGACTGCTGGTTCCTCTTAGCAGATGCACCCCAACACTGAAGGATACCCCTAATTAGTTTACTCTTACAACATGCGTGTTAGGGAGGCAGTGGTTGTATTTTTCTTTCCCTGTAAATGAGCACCGGAACCCACATGAGAAGTGTGTTTAGCTAGGTTTCTATATAAAGCTTAGGCCAAGCATGAGATCATACATCACATTAGGTATCAGTTATGTTACATAGCTGTTCTGTTGCATGATACATATCTTAAAATTTTAGTGAACAAACTAGGAAGAATTTGGAAGCTGTGGTTTCTGAGACGAATGTTACGAATACTTTGGACGGCCAGAGTAACTAATAATGATTGCTAATGAAAGAAGATCTCTATTTACAAAAACAATAAGAAAGAGACAAACACTGTTCTTTGGCCACATAATGAGAAGAGAGACTTTGGAGAACATTGCGACAATTGGAAAGATCAGTGGAAAAAGGGGCAAGGGCAGACAAAAACACCCTAACAGAGCCTCAGTCACGTGTCAACTGCCCACTTCCGGCGACCTAATTTGCAGTTGCAGTTTTCCAGCAACTACCGCCACCGCCGAGAGTATCCCCCACGCTGCTCGCGCTGCGTGGATTGGTGCTAAACTTGATGGCTGGGACTCACGAGCAGCCGCTTCCGCATCTCCTGCAGCTTTGCTCGTGAGTCCTAGCCATCTAGTTTAGCCCCAATCCACGCCGCATGTGGGATACTCTTAGCGGTGGCAGTAGTCGCCGGAAAACAGCAAATTAGGTCGCCGGAAGTGCGCAATTGACACGTGACTGAGGCCCTGTTTTTGGCCGCCATCTTTTGTGTCCATTATTCGGAGGATAGCCGAGTATTTCAGCCTGCCTTGAAAACAATATGATAAACTCTAATACTCAGCTCACTGAAGAGACTCAAAATTGTATCATTCTACACTTTGACATGCAAAGGCCAAAGGTCCAAAGCCTAACCATAACTAAGGAGGTGTCTGGATGTTTAAATAATTTTTATAGATCTTTAATACTTTAAATATTTTTATACAGATGAGACATTTACATTTCTAGTTTGTATAGGTAATTTCTATTACATCCTAAACAATTTTTATTTTACTGTTTATTTTAAGGTTAATTATTCATAATACGGTGCAAATATAATTTTTGACTGAAACAACTATAATATAATAAAAATGACACTACTCAGCTAAAATCAAAAATGAAACCAAATCATTATGAAACAATGAAAATAAGTTGAAAGGTGGTAATATAATAATCACAGAAACCTTTTCTGTCTCGTTGGCTTCCTTTTTCTTTTTATTCTTTTTCTTTGCAGCAGCCGTGCTATTGGCGTTTTTCTCTTGTTTAGGTTTCATTGACTGTTTGCTTTCATTCTCATCGTCGTCTTCAATACGCAAACAAGCAAATCGTGAGCTGGACACAGCAATGCCAGACCTGTTCGCCATTTTGAAACAAAGTAAACTTTATGGTAGCGGGCCTCAATTCTGTTCAACTCAGCGAAATAAAAATAGCAGTTATATCCCCTGTTCTATATATCGACGCTACACATAACAAACGTTATAATGGTATTCGATTGTAATAAAACCCTCATGCAGAACGTCACTCACGGCATCCTAATACAGGGGTGCCGAAACCTAACGGCCCAGGCATCTTGAGTCCCCCATTTTACAAAAAAAATTTGGAGGGAGAGGGATATAATCGCCTGGACACCCCCTTCTCCCCACGCAAACCATCCAACAAATGTGCAAGGGTGGCTGAGTGAGTGATTGAGTGACGTTCAACCCAACCAGGACGATACAACTAGCGACAAACACATGGTGACACAAAGTGCCACGATTCGAAGGAGAATCGCCCCGACGCAGTCCCAGAAACCCCAATCAGTCGGTAGGTTATATGTGGGACCCTCGTTGGCAGCCGCGGTGGGATTTAAAATAACCCCAAAAAATGCGTCCCATATTAGGGCGGATTACCACAAAGACATAATGGTTGCCCTAACCATGTATAGACTTTGGATAATCTCGCCCTAATATTGGACGCAATTTTTTTGGAGCAGCCATACAGGAACATTTCACCAAAGGCATGGGGCGTCAGATAATCAACATAGAATGGGCGTGATTTTACTCTTTAAAAGAGCTTCTGGTGAGGAGATCGGAGCACCTATGAATCTGTCCGGAGTTTGTGATAATAGTCCTCACTAATCAAGGCTAATAATTTTTATTGCAACGTCTACTTTTTCACCAATCATGCTTTGCTGATAACAGAACCAGTAACTTGTGAACCAAGCTTTGTTCACTGTAACCTACAAATTACGCAATCGATCGATCAGTTCGTTTCTCCCGGGTTGCTGCCTAAAGGTCTGTTATATAATACTGAGAGAAAAGAATCTCAGTCTGCGTGACATACCAACAAGGCAGATCCTAGATAAACCGTTTAACCTGAAAACAAGTTATAATTAGGGTACCCATAACGGCTACATCACCCACCAAGCGCCGATTGGTCTATAAAAATTTAGGTCAAGCCCTATATTCCTAATACGCCTAAAGGCTTAGAAAAGGGACTTTCGACTCATAACGGATACACTAGTCAGTAACTTGAAGCCCTGTGTAGTTAAGGACTAGCGGTAAAAGAGTAAGGTGAGAGTATCGACTTCATTGCACCGGGTTATATCTCATATGGCTCAGTCTCTCTCCGCAGAACAGCTAGCCGCCTGCCAAAAGCATCTCACAGAGTACGACATTCACTGCTCCGGCAACGATCCCTTTTAATAATGCACTCGTAAACTGAACGGAGACCCAAGGACTTAAATTATACAATAAAACTGACTTGTTGGCGCAGTTTCTGACCGGCCGGGTGGTTATTGTGTTGAAATCCCAACTGAACCGATATTTTTTGACGGAGTTGGATTCTCCTCTGATAAAAACTGTCTTCTTCTTCTTCTTCTTCTTCTTCTTCTTCTTCTTCTTCTTCTTCTTCTTCTTCTTCTTCTTCTTCTTCTTCTTCTTCTTCTTCTTCTTCTTCTTCTTCTTCTTCTTCTTAGGCTGGAATATCTGCTCCCGACAGCTTCTTTTACAGCTTCCTTCTGCTTATTCTTCTTCTTCTTCTTCTTCTTCTTCTTCTTCTTCTCCAAGTCCTTTTGAGAAAAAAAAAGAAAAGCTTGACTTTCAGACTGCTGCTAGCTTCTTCTAACAGTTCCGCCTATATTTTTGGTCTACTTCTCCTATCTGTCTTCTTCTTGAACGCAGTTTTAACGTTGTTTACACTTAGGCTGGATTTTCTGCTCCCGACAGCCCAAAACATCCTTTTACAGCAAACCCATATTTAGTCGCCTTTTATGACATGCTTATAAAAAAAGGCATAGGGTCTATTCTTTTTACCACGAAAATGTGACCTACCGGAACTAGTACGTGAAAATTCAATCTTTAAAAGAAAGGTAGCAGCTCGCTGATATACTTTTCGTTCGTTTTTATATCTTTCCATGTTGTAGTCTAGAACAAGGCTGTTCTGCTGGCGCCCCGCAGGCCAGCTCTGGCCAGCAAAGTCTGGCAAGTGGCCCTCGGGTTGTGTTATGTATTAATGATCTTTCTATGGTGGGGCCGGGCCTTTTGGTCCGTGACAATGCCCATTTTCAAAATGTTGGCCCCTGAGTAAACCTAGTTAAATAGCTATGTTCTAGAGAATAAGTTAGTTACGTATCCTTTATAGGACGAAGAATCAACACCAACATTTTTGGTTGTTGTAGTTTTTTTAGGCACATTTGACCTTCAGTAGTTTGCCATTGCCTTCTCAACGGTCAGCTCTCAGTACGGCTGTCGAAATTAACGCAAGACAAATAGTATGCAGCTGGAAAATAGATAAATTGTTAAAAGAAAAGTTATTTTAGAAACCTTTATGGGGTGTCGTAGAGCCAACTCCAGCATTTTTGGCTGTTCGTGATTTCAATAGGCAATTGTATATTATGTAGCTTGTCATTGCTCACTAAACGATCGGCACTCGACACCAATGTTGAAGCCAGCGCAAGGTGGTCTGCTGCCAAATAGTCCGTAGCTGGAATCGAATCTGGCACTTCTGAGTTGCGAATCGTGCTCGCAAAGCCTAAGGACAGACTCTGCATTCGAATTAAGTTATATAGTTAGTTAGTTTATCCTCATTGCACGTCGAACCATAAGTGCTGGTATCCCCTGCTCAGTAAATCCCACAGCGTGTAGCGGCTAACTACACCAGTTCTATGTTGGTTTATTCTTATTCTTTGGCTAGCCACGTAATGTTCTTGTTTGGCAACACCACGTTTAACATGTTGCTCTTGCAGTCTGACCATGGTTGCAGATTCAAAGTTCTCAGTTGGCTCATGCAAACGTCTTAACTCTCTTAGAGCATTCAGTATATCAGCCTGGTCCATGGCTTGTCCGGCTTTTACAATAGCCTTACCTGCAAGCCTATCAGCTTTCTCCTTTCCTTGTACCCCCACATGTCCTGGCACGAAAATGAAACTAATCCTTGTCAGCCGTGAATTCTGTAGAGCCACCAACCACTGCCTTTGGACCCAGTCCGTCTCTATCTTCCCGAGCATACTCATCGAGTCACTGAGAAAGCATGCCCCAGTGAAAGTCTAGGTCTCTAGCCATGTTACTGCTTCAGTCACAGCCATAACCTCCATTGTCAGACTACTTGTAGTTACGGCAAAAGCTCCAGAATCTTCCTTCACAACTCTCCCTCCAAACTGAGCGTGAAAGCCCACGAGCGTCTAATGGCGGATTACAGAACCATCTGTGTAAATGACAGCATCACCCTCTAGAGCGTTCTCGAAAATAAAGGCTTGAACTTCTGCTTCCACAGCAGCCGGACTCTGTTGTCTGCATTTTCTGTCAGGTTGGATGCAAACAGAAAATGATGTACAGCACTCTGAAGTCACTTGCACCCACTCCTCAAATGAACATACTTGTAAAATAATGTCCTCGGCTTGATCCATCCATGATTTGCCTCTTTTTAACCTGCTGCCTTTTATCTTCTTGATTTGACTATGTAATGGATGCTGTGTGTCCACCTTGACAGTGAGTTAGGCACAAGCTCGGGCAATTTGTATGATGTCTTTAATGGTTGGAAAATCGAGAAGGTAGATCATCGCTCTGCATACTGTATCTCTTGTACACCCAAGTATAATACGCATAGCATCGTTCTGTATCCTTTCCATCCTGTCCATCTGCTTATGGCTGAGAGTCAGGATCGCCGTCGTGTATTCAAAAACAGAAAGGACCAGATCCTGGTATAGAAGACATAGATGACGCTGCTCACAGTTTGCCGCCGCCATCACTCTCATCGCAGCCAGACCCCGCTTGGTTTTTATTATAATCTGATCAATGTGCTCAGTATAAGCAAGGCTTCGATCAAGATGTATCCCAAGGTAACACGTAAATCAAGTGCCCATTCCGAAATATCGGGTTAGCACCACAACTCAAATACTTCTCGTGGATTGGAAGTTGGTCCGTTACTTTTTCATGCAGTATTATTATTTAGAAACGAATTGCGGAGGTGGTGAAATGCCCAACGTTGTTATTGTTATGGTTTGTTTTTATACTATGTGAGTACTTAACATCAAAGACGATTGACTAGCAAGCAGCTTCTTGTTTCGAAAACTGAAGCATCGAAAACTGAAGGCAGACTAGAAAGAATAGAAGCAGAAGGCATGATGTCAAGAAAAAGGGACAGGGGTCGACCAGCACGAAGATGGGCACCTGATATAAGGGACACTTTTGGTAGGAAAGTACTTGAGGCTGTAGTGTTGGCGAGATATCTAGTTTACTGCAGGCAGGCTGTGATGAGGGCGACGTTCTGCGGAAGACCTACTACGTGATGGGACTATTGTTTGAGCAAACGGCAAGGAATGGTAAAAATATGGTAAGGAAAATAATTGAACAGGACACGGACAGACAACTGCCGACCAGGGGTGCCGTAACCTAGGGGTGTAGGTTCTGTGAGACCCCAAACCCCAACAATTTTAGAAGAGGCTGAGCTCTTTCTTCTTTTCTTCTTCTTGTTCACCAGCTGTGAATTCCGGCGGTAAGTCACGGTTGTTCGTCCAAAATGGACTTTTGGCTTTTACCTTGACCTGAGTTTTGCGTCTACATCCGTTTTACTGGCTTATTTGTTTGCAGTACTCGTTCCCCGCCTCTCCGGCAGATGTACTCCGTCTTCGGAGGAAGACGTCAAGCCTATTTCTAGGTTGACTGTGGCCATTGTTTTGTGTGGGTCGAGATGTTGCCTTATTTGTGTGGTGTCCTCTTTGACTTTTAACAGGTGTGGCCCCCGGCATGTCGTCCATAAGGCAGCTCTATGTAGAGTTTTCAGCACTCAAGGGAAGGCAGGGGCAGATCATGGGCATTCCCCGCCATCCAAGGAGGCTTCCATAAATGCAGAGCCGAAGCATGACGCTCTGGTTCTGGGCTTACCCAAGGAATCGTCACGTCCTGCCCGTGACTGCTTAACCTCACAACCGTGTATTGAGCTTCCCGCGCTACAAGGCTGCGCTCTCCAGAGATCAGCGGGGAGCAGCCCGCAGGTCTAGGACGTTTGTGGCCACACAAATAGGTACATTCTTTTTCATCTTACGTTAGACACCTTTAACGTTGTTTCAGCTGTGCCCTCAGCACGACAGAATGGAGAAGCAAAATGCGTCAGGCGTGGCTTCACCTGTTTGGTTCCAACACTCGGGCGAGTTGGACCAGTGGATACGGACATTCGGACTTTTTCCTAATCGGTATGAATTATGATCGTCGGACTCTGAGCTTGCATGTGTGCCGTGGGGTATAACTTTGTCGGACATTATTTCCAAGCCAGCATATGAAAAGTTGCTGCCGTGGTGTACCTCAGCGCGGTGACGACGACACTGAGGATTGAGGATGTACGTGGGTAGCATCTTGCTGCGAGAAGTCGCCCACAAGAGATGTTACTCGTCTTGGCTGCGGGTAAATCTCTCGGTCAGGGTTGAGTCTCAGCAGCATGGTTTTGAATTCCCTCCCGAATTTTAACAAAGAGTTGTCATTTGATGGTACATTTAGCAAGCAACTTTGAGTTTTGTTAGACTTTTCACCCAAGCGTTTGGGGGAGGGCTGGTGAGAGCCAGAAAGGACACTACACCTCTAGGGGCCGCCAGCTCCGAGATCCCCTGCCAACTCTGTTAATGCTCATTTGAGACATTATCCGTGGCGCACGACGGGGACGTGCAACAGGAGTCTTGCATGAGGTTCCGTAAAACCAGAATAGTGAAGGACTGGCGCCCGAGTGGGGTACGGAGTATCTCCTTATACACCTCACATCAGACTTAACTTTGCCTCATGCCTGTGACCGAAATCACCGCGCCACGAGCTCTTTCGAACCCCTAGACAATTCGTAAGGTGAGTAACTGACCCCTTAACCAAGAATAGAAGCTCTGGTTATTAGACATTTGCTTATACATTGAGTATTTTCCCCCTTATTTCTTTATAGCTATTTGTCATTCAGCAAATAATTGTTATCATAATCATCGTTAAAGTAAAGGATCATTGTCCATGTCTTTCGATGTTAAAGGCATATAAGGCTAGATCTATATTTTACAGACCTATGGGCACTCCGTGGGTGATGTGGTCACTATCACGCCGGCCTCCTTTACTTCCCATGTCTGGTGCCTATTTAAGGCTGAGTCGACCCCTTTATCAGTGTTATCAACTTAACGAAGGTTTAGTCTTTGAACTCTCCTCGCCCCCTCCCCCACGCCGTTACAAAATGTATAATTGGGTAGAACCCTTGGTCCCCCACCCAGCTTTTCTCTTCCCCTCTTGTTATCTTTGTGTTGGTGCCCCGATACAAAAATAGTTGTAAAGCAACGTCAAACACACCCCTCCCCCTCTCGAAAGCCGCCGTCTAGATGTTCGCCTGCGGACCCGAAGGTCGTGGGTCGGGCTGGACTATTTTCTTGGGAAATAAAGGCGGTCGGCGTGATGTTGATCCCATCACCCACCGAGTACCGATGAAACATAGGTCTAGCCCTATATGCCCAAGACACATGAAGGCACCGCAAAAGGTCCTTTACTTTTATTCCCCCCCCCCCACCGGGTCTGTGACTTAGGCGTTGCAAATGTGCCTCGTTATTACGAGGTGCTGGTTTCGTTCCCAGCGGCAGGTCATTTGGCAGCAGACCTCCTTTATATTTGTCTCAGCAGTAGTATCAAGATCCGAACTGTCAGTGTCAACGGGGAACTGCTTAACCTAAATTGTCTAGTGAAATCTCAAACAGCTAAACAATGCAATCTTTTGCTTCTGCGGCATCCTTTAAAGGCGGTGTTATTCAGTCTGTTTACACCCGCTCACCAAAACAGCGTACATTACTTCGCTGTCCACCTGATAGCTAACCAAACACAGAAATAAAAGTGGATAACAGTTTATTTGTTAAGTCCGTTTTTAGCCAACATGTAGTCACACAGTGTCAGCTGTCTGGTAGTATTATTTTGTCTGCTGGTCAAAGATATACAAATGATAAGGTCTCTGTCTTTAATATGCTATGATTAAAAGAGTTGAGTAATCAGAAATCAATGCATGCTTGTTACAAATCTGAGGTTTTTGGTGTTCTTGTCAGGTGTGTTGATAAATTCTTCCATGTCACTGATCTTATAGTGATCCAACAGCATCATATGTGTAGGCTGACGTTAAATGTGTATTGGGTTACCTGTGATTTTAATAGTAGAGAGCTGCAACAGGGCACTGGCTAAGGTGCTTGCATTTTGGTCTAGCAGACAAGTCCTTGAATCAGTGTCCTGCAACCCTGATTATAGACTGTATTGACCTGGCAGCCAAGGTCAGTTTAAAAAAATCTGCAATGATGCTGATTCGAACCCAAGACATTTGGGCCTGCAGGCCACTATACTACCTCTGGTCAGTGCACAGTTTTATACTAACATTATAGTTCTTCGGGAGGCAGTAGCCCGAAGGCAACTTATCACAAACATCAGAACGAGACAGTCACCGTTTTTCGGCCATGTTATGAGAAGAGGGAAAATAGAACATGTTGTGACCACTCGAAAGATCTGTGGAAGGAGGGATAGAGGAAGACAACGAGAGAAGATGCTTGACAGTCTTGTTGCATGGCATTGAGGTGTGTCCTTTCCTGAGGGGTAAAATAATATGACCTGCCCATGTTGGTCAAGTAAATGGAAGTCATCTCTGGCCAGATTCTATTTATGTCTGATAGACTGGATGGCCTTTTTTTACTGACTTTTTTTCTCTAAGCAAGTTATTGCATTTTCTTCCTGTTTACATTCTCCTCTTTTCTTAGCAAGTTTATCCTCACAGTGGGATGGCACTCACTGGAGTAGTCTCATTTGGGCAGCCACCTTTGCCGCTCTTGCATCTATCTGGTACAGTAGTAGATGTGAGAATGTTTTTCTTAGAATTCAAGTTGCCTCTTTAGATTTCTTGTACAGTTGTTCAAGTTTTAAAAATTTGCTGTATAATTTCTTTGCAAGATAGGGTTACATTTTATGTGAGCATTGTTGAGCATAATTCAATGGTAATTTCTAAACTTATTGCTTTTACTTTAATTTTTTAAATAAATTTTCATGAATTGCTCCCATGTCGATCCAGTCTAAAGTGGACACCAGGTAATATCCTAGCACACTAAGTCCAGTGTGCCAACGATAGAAAAATGGACTTTATATAAGTATAAATATATGTGTATGTGTGTATATATATGTGCCATTCATTAATATCTGTAGGTATTTCAAGTGTAGTGTTAGTTAAAACATACATTTTTATTTCAGAGCATACAAGGACCAACAGCTACTTTAGGCAGTAGACAGTTAAGCAGCACTACAGTAAGTATTCATTTACATCATTAGTTATATGACAATTTCATTTTCAATACATCCATAGTTGTATTCTAGAAATATGGAAGGCAGAAAAATTCTAAGCAGGTCACAAGATGTAGTGGCAGTAATCTGTCAGGGTTTTGCTTTATTCTAATATCTTGTTCATTTTGCTGTGGGGACATTTTTGATGTTCTTGATAATTCATCAACACCTTCTGCTTTCACCCTAAAAATTGCAGCTGGCAGGTTGTATTGTGGCTTATAGCTATACTGCATATCTGTGCTTTTCACCCCCACACATCAAATTTCAGAAAATCTCTAATTAGTTACCTTATACAACATGCTTGTTAGGGGGCAGTGAGTCCCTCGCCCAATGGGACCCTATTACCCACTAGTGGATATGGATAATGAAAGGAGGATTGACTGTGGCCTCAGTTTTAAATCATTGTTTGGATCCTAAAATGTACGGGTTCAACTAGAACACGAAACAATGCCAGCATATTCCTTTAAAAAAAGTGTGTGTGTGTGGAAACAGTGGGGAATCAGACGTCAAGATTAGACATCACCGTCTTGACGTTTTGGCTAGAAGAGCATTATTAACAAGGTGATAGTAGATAGTAAATTTTTAGTAAAACTGTCATTTTTTGTTATAATTGCAGAACTTGAAAGAGGTTTTGGAGAAAATCATCCCAGAGAAACAGAAAGAGGTTATTGAGTTTAGAAAACAGCATGGAAATACCAAAGTTGGAGAAGTTACAGTTGATATGGTAAGGATGATTGATGTACATTTGCTGAACATTTTGTTTTAAAAATCTGTTTAACTCATTCTAAGACGTGTTTTGTTCATTAGCTTTTATGTGGTAGATGTAAGCAAAGGGAGAAAGCTAGTATTTTTTAAGACTACATAAATAATTGGCAACAGTCAGATAATACCACATCAAGTCAAGTGTTTTTTTTATGACAACTACAGAAATGTAAATATCTGGGCTAGACAACATGCATTGAAAGATGATTTACAGATAAAGAACAGAATAGGACAGGCCAGAACTGCCTTTTATGAAAGAAAATTGTGTGCAATAACTCATGTCATTGGAGGTTAGAAAGAATTCTTGCATGATATATAGAGCCAGTTTTAACATATGGCTGTGAATCCAAGCTGAACAGTATTGAGGCCTCAGTGATGTGGTTTTACAGAAGAACCCTTAGAATTCCTTGGACAGCTAAGAAGTGAAACCCAGATGTTTTGAAACAGGAGTGTGCTAGAAGACAACTCATCACAAACAGAGAGAGACAGTCATCATTTTTTGGTCATGTTATGACAAGAGGGGGAACTAGAACATGTTATGACCACTGGAAAGATCTGTGGAAAGAGAGACAGAGGGAGACAGTGTGAGAAGATCCTTGACAGCCTTTTGTCATGGCATGGAAGTGTGTCAGCACATGAACTTGTACTCGCAATTGTGGAGAAGAATGGAAACCCACGCCAGTCGGCAAGGCACTTAATGATTATTAAACTTGGTTTAAACATCTGTTATGAAAGCCTCTGCCAGAAGGTCTCTTTTGGTTACTGGTAACCGGTGATATCCCCACACAGGAGCAAGCTGCAGCCATTACAAAGGTTATAATATTGCATGGTTGTGTGTAAAACATATTGTCTACACTTGTTTAGTAATAACAGTAACTTATCTGGGTGCTTTATTCAACTCCACACATGGCTTGTCTTATTTCTTCATTACATTAACCTACTTATCATTTCTGGACTTAAATCTTGCTCCAAAACTTGAGTTTTGCATGCACATCCATTTCACAGATCTGACTTATTTGTATGCACTTTTGTTTCCTCATCAGACAGGTATACTCAGACTGTTTATAAAAACACCCTAATTATTTGACTTTTCCCCGACATGGTTGGGAAGGGGGACAGTGGGTCTATCCCCCACCCCATTTGGCCTCTTGCCCAGGGGCGCACACAGGGATCACAATTATAATAATACTTTCTCTTTAATAAGGTTGAATTAATTGAATAGATGCAAGATTTATTATTGTTATTTAATTATGGCTTTGTATAAAGTAGGTTTATTTAGTACTGCCTGAGTGACAACATAAACTCAAAAGGAAAGAACAAACATAAGTTTTTAGGCTTCATTCAGGACACTGGTCTTAGAGCACACCTGCACAGGATAGACATAAAAGAATCTGCTGCCTGCGATTGTGGAGCAGAAAGACACTCCTGAGCATTTAATGCAGGACTGCCTAAACTACTTCCAGCAAAGACTGGATCTTGTCCATGGGAGCTCAGTACAAGAGAAGCTGTGCGGGACCAGTGGCGACCTCAGATGCACAACCCTATTTGTGATTAAATGTTTGGCACGTTTTTCCTGAAAAGTTTGATAGGAAAAAAAATTGAAGAAAAAAAAGCTCAGTGTTTTGACTTAGTCATTTGTAAATATGCACAACTGCAATTTTGAACAGATGACAAAAACAGCAAGTTTTAAGGGATGAGGCCCCATACAAGTACTGTGCAGGAGGCCAAAGAATAATAATAAACCAACACAAAACTTATATCAACTGCCAAACACTGAGAGATATACTGAGGATGGTGTTTGAGCACTTATAGGCTGAATTGTCCGGATGATCTGCCAAGTAATATATTTCTAAATAGGTCAGGGTCTGAAGAATATATGAAGATTAGTATCAGACACATTCGTTGAAGCTTAAATACCTGTTTACTAAACACATTTCTTTAAATACAGATGTTCTGTAATTGCAGTGTTATTGTTAAATGTTGTCTCTCTTGACATTAATAAAATGTCATTAATTTTATACATTACCCTTATATTTATATTACAGTGTTTCCACCCTGTGTTTGTTGTCCATGCTTAATTTATATGGCTGTCAGTTGTGGCTGTATTGTTGTTTAAAATTGTGTTTTTCTTTACAATATCCAGGAATGGAATGAGCGGGCAGAGATCCCCAACCATGTCATCACAATGCTGAACAATTTTCCCAGCAAGTTGCATCCAATGTCACAGTTCAGTGCAGCTGTTACGGCCATGAACTCAGAAAGCAAATTTGCCAAGGCATATTCGGAAGGTGTTCACAAATCGAAATACTGGGAGGTAACAGACTACAGTTTCATTGAGCTGTTTTTTGTGAAAGAAAGCATTTGAGTATAAAAGCAGGTTTTGTTTAAAGGAAAAAGACTAGATAAGGGTCATATTTGGTTAATAAACATGGAAATACACCTAGTCTCTTTTCGGTTTTAGGAATTCTGAAATTGAGGCTAAATAGATCACTCACTTTTGCCTGGTAAGAATCATAAAAGAAAAATCGCCAATTTTTTCCCATATTTCATTTTAAAAAAAGCATCCTTATTATTTTCTGAAACTCAAGAACTGAAAGAAATTAGCAGTCTTTGTAATTTTTTATGAAAAATTTAGGGAATCAAACTCGTGGACCATCAAGAAGACAGGCAAGCATGAAGGCCACAGCTTCTTTGCCACCGTCAGGTTGATAAAATAAGAAATTTTCATTTTCCTCCGCTTCAGATAAACTGTTTAGAGCACAAGTAATTTTTGTCCTTGACTGGAATAACTCGAACGTAATAAAGAATTACCTTTTTGTTCCCTTCGATAAACGAAAACAATGGTTTTGTTGAAAATACAGTGTGAGCAAAGAGACATCACTGTGAATCTATAATTACATCAGTTAAAGAGCTATTTTTCACCCCTGATATCTCTGTCTTGTTGTTGTAAATATAGTCATACCCACCACCTCTACAGATTATGCAGTTGCAGCCAGTATCAAAGCTGTTACATAGGCGTAGTGGCCACTGCCCAAAGACTTCTTGTCATCAAAACTCAAATATTATGTATGCTAATGAGTCGAGAAAGAAGATTTAAGTGTACAGGATCACTTTTGTTGCATTTATGTTGTCGGTATTGTTGTACATTGGTTTATTTCAGTGTAGCTTAAGGGTAAAAGCAAGTTCATAGCAGGCACTGCAGTTAGGGTGTTTGGCCTTGATATATTTTAGACGCACACGCGATATAGAAATTGTTGGTCGATCGTAGTTGGCCTTCACTGAACTTTATAAATAAATTCACTTCTGATAATGGTCAGCGCGAAGCGCATTTTAAAATGAGATTAAACTTTATTTGCTCTTGAGAGATGTATTACTAATTACTTTATAAACTCAGCCAACCTGCTTCTTCTTATGCATACATTCCAATTATTTGAGCTCATGTTTTGTAATTTTTTTAAAAATAAATATTTTGATCTTACATTTTTGTTTGTTTCTGTAGCTTTGTTATGAAGACTCCATGGACTTGATTGCCAAACTTCCCACTGTGGCAGCAATCATTTATCGCAACCTGTATAGGGATGGTAACCCACCAGACCCCATTGACAAGAAGAAAGATTGGAGTTGGAACTACTGTTCAATGCTGGGATTTGACAATCCAGAATTTGTGGAACTGATGCGTCTGTATCTGACCATTCACACGTAAGTTTTTTGGTTGTCTTCATTGTTAACCTTATATCTTTTTACGTTGCGGCTCTCTGGTTGAGAAAATAGTGAAATAATCTCACAGTCCAATCCTCGACATGAGGACCATTTTCCATGCCCTCAAGCTTATATAACATATAACGCTAAACATATATTTTACTGACCAGGCGGCACTCAGTGCATGATTTGGTCAACATCAGGCCAGGAATTTACGTGGTACCCATTTGAGGCGGGGTCCACCTGGAAGCCAACAGTTCAGATTCTGTCGTGGGTGGCTAAAAATTTAATTTTTGCAGCCTTTTGACAGTGGTGCGAGAGTCGCAGTGTGAAAACGATTGAGACCTCCCTATGTAATATTCCCAAGGACAGCATTGTGGAGACGGCACACACAAAAATGTTTTTCTGGTATGCAGTCAGATGCCCTTCTACAAATTTTTTGACTTTTCTTTTTCACTTCCTCTTTTACTACTTTGGATTTTAAAGATATAAAAGGTCTGTTTCAACATCTGTAGCTTTGGTGCTGCAGACAATTTGGCAGCAAGACTGCCTTGCATTGCTTTCAACAGTGGTATTGATAGCTAATCGTTCAGAAAGCAGTGGCAAACTACTGAATGTAAATTGGCCTAGAAAAACCACAACAGCCAAAAAATGTTGCGGTTGGTTCTGCAACGTCCTGTAAAGGAAATGTAACTAACTAGACTCTATTTATATAAATCTATTGCCGGCTCACTGGGCCTAATGCAACTTCACCTGAGTCTCATTGGCCAGGATGGCCATTATGACCACTGTATCTGCCTGTGTTGGGGGTTTCCACGACGAAGTGATCATGACATTTGTCACATGCTCTGAAGGTCGTGGGTTCATTTCACGGCTGTGTTATTCAGTTCACAAATGCAATTTTTGCAGAGATTCCTGGGGATTGTCGCTGGAGCTATGGAATTTGTGCTTTGTACAAAGCTCTCGGCAGGTGGCTAGCCTTTCTGTGGAGGGAGATCAAGCCATATAGCATATAACACGGTGCAGTGAAGTTGATCCTCTCGACTTTTTTCCTTTAAACTTTTTAACTGCCTATTGGCACAGGGCGCATAATATGTTTTATTTAGAGTAGGTTGTTGGTTACAAGTCCTTTGCATGATGTTGCAAAAACCAACCCTAATATATATAAAATACCTTGCTATATGAAATTGTGTTTTAATAACAGTCTGCATTGTAGGGCTGTTCAGCTAAGTTTAATCAGGGACCCACATATTGAACACAGGTATCATCAAGAGGCAGGGGCCTGAGCACTAGCATAGAAAGATCATTAATGCAGTACAGCGGGCAGTGATCCGCGGGCCATTTGCTAGGCCTTCATGGGCTTGATCTGGCCCACGGCCGCCAGTTGAATAGCCCTGCTTTAATGTATATCCTTTAATTTTTTTCTGCTGCTAGTAATGCTTTGTATTGATTTTGACAGCAGTGTTGAGCAACAATTGTTCATTCAGCAATGGCAAACTACTGAACATAAAATTGCCTAACTAAACAGCAAACAAATGCTAGGCTTGGTTTAATTTTTAGCCAGTGAGCTATTAAATCATGTTATGCCTGCTGAATAAGTAAAATAAACCAATTTGCAGGCACAATGTGCCTCTTTTGTTAGTGATAAAACGTCGCAAGCAAGTTTGGTTAGGGTCGTGGTGAGACATGTTTCGATTGTTAAGACTATAGTAGAAGAAGATGGCGACAAAGAAGAACCTGGAATGACATCATGAAGGAGACAGGACTCAATTATTATACACTTGTTCAATAATTATACACTTGTTCAACAAGTGGAAGACAAAAGATAGTGGGTTTCGTGTGGTTGTGCTTTCATTGATACACCTCTATGACCTGAACGGGTCAAGTATTTATTGCTTTTATTCAATGCTATTGTGACTTAGTAATAAGATTTTTTTTTAAAAACTATTAGTAATACAGAAAGTAAACTTATGCATTTATCCATTCTTCCAGTGATCATGAAGGAGGCAATGTGAGTGCTCACGCTTGCCATCTGGTTGGCAGTGCATTGTCAGATCCATATCTGTCTTTTGCAGCAGGCTTGAACGGCCTTGCTGGCCCATTGCATGGCTTGGCCAACCAGGTAAGAGATTACAATCCTAACCTTAGAATGCAGTCCTTTTTTTGCAACTCTATTTATAAATTATAAGTTTTCCAGAATATTACCAAACACCCACTGTGACAGTAGGGTAAACAAGTCAGTGACACTTAATTGGTGAAAACAACTTGACTGAGCATGGGATAAGCAAGTGATTCAAGCGAGCAAGAGAGACATTTGAACTCTGAGGGGAAAGGAGATGTGTTTGGACCCTTGTAATAAACAGACTTGTGCAAGAGTTTGGTGTAGAATAGTATAATGTTATATTCTTTGATGCAGTTTACTGTTAAAATGTGTGCTTTGCTACCTGTTTAGGCATTAAATGATACTGTTAATGCAAATTACCACTGTCAGTAATCAATTAATGACAGGATATAGATTTATATTCAGTGAGTTGTATGGTTTTTTTATATTTTTTATTATCTAGGAGGTTTTAGTCTGGACAACCAAGCTTCAGGAGGCTCTGGGTGGTGAAGTAACTGATGAACAGCTGAGAGACTTTATCTGGAAGACACTGAAATCTGGACAGGTAGGGTCAAGGCCTAATGTGGGTGAATGTATAAGTGTGGGACTGGTGGCATCATAACATATGCTGTTTTATTGGTGCACTGATGTCTCAACAAAGCTTAAATTTAAAAAAGGGTGATCTCTGAGGGAAGTCATCAAGCCGTTTACTTCGCACTCTGGAAGTCATGGGTTTGTTTCACAGACGAATCATTCAGGTCACAATGCAGTTTTTATGAAGGCCCCATAGGGGGATCATCACTGGAGCTATCTAATTTAGCTTCGTATAGCTTTCTCTGCACGCAAGCAGCCATTCAGCAGATCGAGAGGCCTGGCTGTTTGGGAAAACCCAATGTAGTGAAATTCATCTTCTTTGCTTTGCTTTTACATTACCTTCATAAAAAGGAACCAATTGCAGTGTACATTCAGCTCTACTGTGTGGCACAGAAGCCAGAACAGTGAATTCATAAGTTGAGCTGAGGTTCTAGAGATGTGAATATATTACAAAATATGTTGTTTCATGGAAATAAAAATCATTCAAATAAATATTGAGAGACCGTGAATGAAAAATACATCGACAAAATAAAAAAGACCAGTGATTACATTAAAAGACATAATACTCTTATACAAAACCATGCTTTAGAGAAAAATTCAAGGAAAGCCTTCACGAGGTGGACTGATACATGTGGAATTAAAATATCAAGAAGTGGGTGAACAGAAATTGTCAAGAGTTTACAACCAGAAGGAGAGACAAGAGTATTAGAGATCCATAGCGTCCTTCATTCAAGTGCTCAAATATGTTTGTCTTTAAAAAAAACATATGGAGGGAGGGGGTATCTTTTTGAAAAGTATTATTTATTCATACAATATTTTTAGTCATTGTTTTAATATTGTGTAACACAAAACAAATGGAAACAGTTTATAAACTACTGCTCATCTTGATAAAGAATTTTGTATTTTGTTCATGAATTAAGCAATTCTTAAAGCATTATAAAATGTACAAGTATTAATTTTTTTTAAGGATTAACACAAAAAAGACTTAATGTACTGAATATTATTAACATCCATTGAAGACGAGAGTTCCTCAATTCCACAGTACCTGTGAGCAAGCCACCACTTCTTTCATACATATGTTCAGTTGGTTTTTACTATATATGGTCCCGTCCTTTTGGTATGCACTATACCACATGCTCACACACACACACACACAGCTAGTAACCTACACATCCTTGCTGTGATGTTTCCTCTTTTGCTTGACTTAAAAATGAATGTTGTCTGTTTTTTGGTTTTGTGAAATAGGTGGTTCCTGGTTACGGTCATGCTGTACTACGTAAAACAGACCCTCGCTACACCTGTCAACGAGAATTTGCCTTGAAACACCTGCCTAATGACCCCCTGTTTAAATTAGTTTCTCAGTTGTACAAAGTGGTTCCTGATATTCTCATCGAGCAAGGAAAGGCCAAGAATCCATGGCCCAATGTTGATGCTCACAGTGGTGTTTTGCTGCAGGTAATTTAAATTAATTTTCTTTAATTATTTACTGCAGAATCCATTGAATCAGGAGGTGAGGAAAAGAAGCTGGCATTGGATAAGATTGACACACACAAAAATCAGATAATAATATAACTAGAATGTATTTTCACTGGGACCCGGAGGATCAGAAGAATTATAATAAGTAAAGGAACCTTTTGCACAATTTCAGGTATACAGAGCTAGACTTGTATTTTCATAGCCATAGAACAGAATGGCTGAAATTGGACCAGTTGCTGCTACATAGAGACTGGCTGAGATAAGGCCTAGGTTGTTATAACACTTAACAGACCAGCTGCAATTAGACCTAGGTTGCTATAGCGCTTACAGACCGGCTGTGATTAGAGCTAGATGTCTATACTGCACATTGGCTGAACTTAGGTTAGATTGCCATCGCACATACAGACTGGCTGAGTTTAGGCCAAGATAAGCTGGCATGTATAGACTGGCTGTGATTAGGCCTATATTGCTGGCGCATACAGACCAGCTGAGATTAGCCCTAGGTTACTATAGCACATACCTACTGGCTGAGATAGGCGGATTTGAATAAAGGACCAGCAAACTAGCAGGCAAGCATTTTAGCCACTGCACTTCCCCAGCACTTCTTTGCAGTCGCCATATTTTTTGTACATCATTTTTATAAGTCTGGAATCAGTGTATTTATGAGGCTTAACTCTTTAAAGACCAGGCTATTCACTATATAAAAAAAAAGAGTTTGTTGTGTATCCTTACAGAAGGTTGCAAAACCAACCCCAGCATTTTTTTTTTTTGCTGTAGTGGTTTTTCTAGGTAAACTTGACATTCAGTAGTTGGCCATTGCTTACTGAACAGTCAGCTCTCTGTACCATTGTTGACACCAACACAGGATAAACAGTCCGCAGTTGGGATCGAACACAGCACCACAGCATTTTGAAGCACGTTCACAACACCTAAGCCACAGATGCCGGCTACTCACATTTATGTTTTTTTTTTTCTAAATATTGCATGCATTGATTAATCACTTCTATTCCTTTCTTGTTTAACCCCTTCTACCCCAGCTATTTCTGCAACTCCTTATGTCTTATTGTTGCATACTGTTAACCTATTCTTCTTCTTATTCTTCTTGTGTGCTTACCGGTGGTAAACAACGTTCATGTTGTTTGTCTGCTTTTGGGCTTTGGTCTTGTTTCAAAACTTCAGTTGTGCGTGTACTTCCTTTTTACAGATCTAACTTACTATTGGTTCCTCACCTCTTAGCCACTTATAGTCCGACTTAAAAAGATACACTTCTGATTGGTACACTTTTATGACATCATTGTCAGGGGCACAGTGGGTCTATTTCTTTCCCCCCCCCCCTTTTTCCCCCAATGAGATCCCAGAATCCACTTGGGGTACTTGAGATTGCAAACACCTTAAGTTTACAATTATTTACGTTACAGCTTTTTGGGACTGAAAAAATAGACCTGTAAAACTTTCACTGTATAATTAACATATTGTGTTTTTCTTCTACTTTTCAGTACTACGGACTGAAAGAAATGAACTACTACACTGTTATGTTTGGAGTGTCCAGAGCCTTGGGTGTTCTGGCATCATTGATTTGGGATCGTGCTTTTGGTCTGCCAATTGAACGACCGAAGTCCTTTGATACGCCCCACCTGAAGAAGCTAGTGGGTGCCAAGTGAAATGGAAACTGAGATTATTTGTGAACTTTACACCTCTTTCCCCCACAGCAGAAGATATTTTAGCAGTTTTATATTGACATTAATCTTTGGTACAACAGTGGAATGTTTATATGTTTTTATTTGCTGTAGTATTCAGGTTAATCTTTTGGAGTAAATACGACTGAAGTAGGGAGTGCATTTTATATTGTGTGTTTTAATGTGTAGTTTGAAATCTTCAGATGAAAGTCATTTCTTTAAACTCCTTCTTTGTTTTTAAATTCTTCAGTTGATCTCACTAGCTTTTTCAGAGATTTATGTTGTCTTCCTGTGCATTGTAGAAGGTATTTAGTGGGGCCAGTTCAAATGTGTGATTATGTTCAATGAATGTCATTTGTTAGTGTAACAATTTCATGTAGTATTATTACCTTGTAGCTGATACTGTAACCATTCGTTTTTTTGTACACATAAGGGCTTATCTTTGGCATCTTTATAGTTGATATCACCTGTGTGTTTTGTCTTTTAAAAACGGTTCACGGAGAAAAGGACTGTAATAGTTTTATACGTTTTACTCATTGTGAAAATAATTTGCTTTGTAGCGGTTAAATAAAAATTTACACAAGAAAAGGTTAAGGAAGAAAAGCATTGATGTTAAAATATTGGACACTTCAGTACTGAAGATTAAAATAGTTTTTCTTTTTGTGTGGAGAGATTACAGTTCCTTTTAAATCTGTATCATTTTCTTTATTTTATATAACCTATCTTGTTACCTCTACACATTTTTACTCCCCCTGTCTTTTGAAGGCACATCTAATTTTGGTTATGGATATGGCTGAATTTCATTTGTAAACATTATAAGGGTTGAATGATATGTATTTAGAAAATTATTGGATAAATCTGTAGTTTAATGTAAGAATTATATTTATTGAACAATTCATGACAAGAAACTAGTTGTTTCAAGGGCACTGTAGTACAGAAGCTTGCTGTTATTTAAAAGATACAAGCCCCCCCCAAAAAAATATGTGGTTTCTTGCAGTATATTTTTGTTGTCACTTACCAAGTTTTGGTCTTCAGATAGTTAGTATATTAATTAGGTGCAGAAAATCTTGTTATTCTTAGATTTATCATATCTGATATTAGCATGTAGACTATGCCAGAAGATCAGTAAATTAAGTTATATCAAATGTGGCTAAGGCTTTTAACAAAAATATTTCCCTTTTATGTGATTTATTTTATAGTTATTTCTGCAGCACATAATTTTGTATATTGTTTTAGGCAAAGATGCAGATATTATATTACCTATGTAATGTATTGGATGGCTAAAAATTAATAAGTGAAGCATGTGATGTGCAGTTATGTAGAGAGAAAAAAGGAATGAGCATGAAAAACAATTATGTATATTTCAGTGGGCATGTCCAGCAAGTATTAAGAGCCATTGTTACCTTTAGTTGAAGTTCATAAACTATTGCTAGATTCTGGATTGTCCAGATTTTACAGAGAGCTGCTTGTGCTTTGGGTTTTTTATGCATAAGTTATGCAAGCAAAGAACTATAGTTTTCGGTCATTCAACAATGAATGTTAGCATGTGAATTCACACATGTCTATATATCATTCTGCTGTCGCACACTAGATAGTGTATTTGACAAATGTGATGTTGCTGGTTTGTACTGGTATGTCCAGTCCTACAGCTGGAAGACAACTTGTCTTCAGAAATGTCAGTTTTACCTGTGTGTGTACATTGTCCACAATGCTGATCTGTGCTGTGCCCTGCCAAGTAAATTATGCTGTTCATGTTGTGACACTAGGAGAGCTGACTACTTGAGATTCTTCTGTTCATTCTCACTTGAAGTGGATGTCACCGTGGTATTACATTATTGTCATCTTTAATTTCTCTCAGTAATTCACTTTTCATTCACAGTCTTTCCTGAACCTCTGTATTTGTTATTGTTTCCATGAAATACCAGCTATTCTGTTGTATACTGAACACAAAAATTGTCTATTGAAATCACTGACAGCTAAAACAAAAAAAGGCTGGTTATGCAGTGTCCTCTAAAGGATACACAATTAACAGGTTTTTTTTGTTTCCCATTTTAAAAAAAGTTAAATCAACTCATTCCAAACATCTTAGTACCAAATAGGATACGTTTATCTTTATCTGAGAAATATCTGGGAATTACAGTATTGCTGGTTTTCTTATTGGTCTTTAAAGCCCAGTGTTTGGCATCTAGTAATTTGTCTTGAGTTTCCAACATCTTTATTTCCCAGAAGCTAAGTGAACTTAGTACAAGAACAGGGAGTCCAAGTCTGAGTAATTGTGGTAATGTATGTTCAAATTGATTGTTAGTGTCATGACATTTTTATTGTAAATACAAGAATGTGTCTCACATCTTTCACAGTTCACTCATATTTTTAAGTAGAATGTGATGAATACACTGTGGAATTTTGTGTTGTATGGTACATATTACCCAGGATTCAATATCTTTTCTATTTGTCATGAGTCTGATTCGCTTAGAGCAACTTGAATATCATATCAGTTTTAGATCAGTCAAAGTTCAGTGTTGAGCAGAATCATTAAATTGATCAAGATAGCCCATGTTTTTTTTTTAATGCCAAAGGCAGATAGTGAACAGATGTCTGCATCTTTTTTTTTTTGGATACCTGTAGTCAGTTATTGGAATAAACTCTGAAACAGTTTTTCTTCATAATTTGTTATTTTGAACCAATCATAGTTATGTACATCTGTTGATTTGAATTTTTCTTTTACAAAGCATGTCTCTGAGATTAAATTAATATCTGGCACAGGTATTTAATGAACATACTTAATGTTACTGAATAGCAGCGATACAGTGAGATTGTTGCTTGCTATTGAGTGTTCAGAATCTCACAGCCAAAATGCTGAACAAAAAATAACCTTTTTGACTTTTATGGGAATGAACATGTAGAGCAGAGAAAAGAGCGCACCCGCCTGGTTTACACAGAATCCATTAAGTTTGACTGGGTGTGTGGGAATGGGGATAGAAGGCTTTGTCATAAAGATTTCACTTCTTCTTTGCTAGATTACCTTGGTAATCTTAGTTTCAGCTTCATAGCAAACGTGCCACCCCCATAATTGCTCAGCTTCTGTGATATCGAAAAACAGATTGTCTGTCACTGTTCCTTGTGGAAAAATTAACACAGACTGCAGTTTCAGCATATTCACAGCATATACATGTATTAAAATCATTAGGCAGCCGCCAGAAGGGTTAACACAAACAGTCTGACATTAGAAATGCAGTTAGTCATCAACAGATTTATATGGCACATGTTCTATTGTCCATGAAACATAGTTTGTAATCCTAGTGCTTAACACATAAGTCTGCACATCCAGAAACTAGCAGAATTATTTTCCTAAACTAGTATGTCTGGCATTGATCAAGCCTTATAGCTCAGTTACCATGTCATTTTTGAAAATATTGTGTGGGGGAGATGACAGTTGGTAAGTTTATTCCATTCCATATTATGGCTTGGTATATCTGAAGGCCTCTCTTTTTTGGCAGTATATGCTGGAAACACCCTTTGATGCAGTGCCAGTTTCTGCTAAAGTGGCTGTCCTAATTTGATTCATTGTTGAGGATGCTGTTATGTGTGGTCTGTTGCTGTGCACTCTCCATGTAATCCAACAGTAACACATTCAAGGGTTTAAAATCTGGTTATTAAAGTGAGGGTGGAAACCACCCCCCTCCCCCCTTCCCCTCCCCCAAGCTTGATAGAATCTGCATGGAGTATAAAAAACCTGAAAAATCACAGAATATTCTCACGTTTTCACTTCATACCAAGACAGGTCTGTCTTTATCTTTACTGGCTTTCAAAAGGATGGTTGGTGTGTTGTGTGTGTTGTGGTTTACGCTAGGTTAAAATACATGCCCCTTTCAGCCCAACACATCTCAATTCAGCAAACCCTTAATTAGTCACCTTATTAATGACATGCTTATTGAGGGGCAGTGGCTTTCTTCTTTTTTCTCCCACAGTAGGTCCCCAGGACCCATATGAAGCCTTTGTATGTGTACATTCTTCTTTGTCCCTGAGTGGAGTTTGTCACACATCTGTCTGATTCTGGCTTGTGGTTGTGTGAGGTTTCGTTAGGTAGACAGATTCCATGCAAGTTGAAACACCTTATCTACCCATGACTAGGGTGAGAACCTACCACAGGGCTATTCCACTAAGTTTACTTAGGGTTGCAAATTACTGGACGTAAAGTTGCCTAGAAAAACTACAACAGGCAAAAAATGCTGGGGTTGTTTCTACAACATCCTGTAAAGGATACACATCTGCCTTTTTTTTTTTTTTAAACTAAGGGAGCCCACATTTTGAAATTTATTATAACATGGGACTGGGGTGTGAGCCTCCGCATAGGAAGATTAAATACAACTGGCAGTGATCCGCAGGCCTATGTTAAGCCTCCACGGGCCAGATTGGGCTGCTAGTTGAATAGTCCTACCATGTTTCCCCTAAGGACATGACACACTTTTTTTTCCAAAAATGTAGGGTCTAAAAACAGTGCGTCTTATACCGAAGTGGTAGATATTAAGTAATAATTTGCTCCCACCCACCCCCACTACGTTTCTCAATTTCGAGTTCCAAAATCAAGGTGCATCATATACATCGGGTTGTCTTATACTTGGGAACATATGGTAATTTAGCGATGATGCAGCTTAAGGCCTTCTCCTTATGATGCCCAGCCATCATTGGATTTTTAACTTTCTCACTGGTCCAGTTTTTCATGCGTCTCTGAGATTTGGTATCTAGTTTTGCTACCAACAGGTTATGGGGGAATACATGAGATACTGTTAGAAACAAGCCTTTGTTTGTCTCGCCGATGGCGAGAATCTGAGCCATACATGGAAGATTTGGGAGGGAAAAAACACATGTATTTGAATGAAAAATGATCTACACAAACAGAAGCTTCATTTGGAAAGGTAATTTCCAAAATAGCTTGGTATGGTTAATATTTCAATGTGTCAGTTTCCAGAATGAGGAAAGCTGAGTATTTTCTTGTAGCTGTCTGAATGACAGTTTGTGAGGTTATATGTTTTATCTGTCATTTTCCCCTAATGATAAGGATGTTACAGTTTGTAGTTTTTATGAATTCACATCATATTATAGGTAACTGTCTGACTTATTTAAAGTTAGTTTTACTGTGTCATTGTTTTTTTTTAGTGTAACCTGCAAGCAAGAGTGTAGTTTAGAACCCAGATCATTTACTTTAGTCTGACACTATATATTAGTGTAGAGATCAACCGATTGCATCTTAGTTTGACATTATAGATTTTACTCAGTTGTATCTCATTGTGACACAGATTAGAGTCTAGATCATTTACTCACATCTTAGTTTGACACAGATTGGAGTCTAGATCATTTACTCACATCTTAGTTTGACACAGATTGGAGTCTAGATCATTTACTCACATCTTAGTTTGACACAGATTAGAGTCTAGATCATTTACTTAGTTATATGTCAGTTGGAATTATAGGTCAGAGTTGGGTACACAGTTCAGATTATATATCTCCATGGTTTTAAAAGTGTAGTTTTTAGTCTTAATATCTACTTGATTACATCTTACTTTGAGACTTTAGTTTCGACTTCAGGTCATGCTGTTTTAAACCATGTTTGAACATATGCACTGAAAAGAAGAATACACAATTTGTATTTTTTTTTTCCAAATCTTTAGAGCTATTTACTTGTAGGGGTTTTATTTAATTTAAAAATTTTTTCTTGTTGAATATTCTTTTGTTGGTGTAATTTTTCAGGATATTATAGAATCTTTTGAAATAAATAATCATAATCTGCCTGTTGTGTGGTGTATTGCTTTATTAATGCACAGGTAATGATGAGCGGCTGGCCATATGGCTAGAATGCTGGGTTCTCGTGCCAAAGACCTGTGCTAGAATCTTCGATACAATGATGGAAGGTATTCTCTATGGGCAGAAATAATAATCCTAACGTGCACTGTTTATTGATCCTACACTGATCCTTCATATAATCAGTGCTGTGGGACGTTGGTAGTCATGTCTATCCACAACCTTCTGTCTCGTGTACTGTTAAATAGTTCTGACACGGAGGATCTTCCATGCTGGGATGTCAAACTGTCCAGCATCTGTTCTCTTGGTCTCCCTCTGCCTCTCTTCCATTCCAAACTTTCCCACCATCACAATGTACTCCTTTTCTTCTTCTTCTAACCCCAAACAATGGTAAAGTAGGACAGATAGTGAGTGATTGGTTCCTGTGTAAAGGTTGTCCCATAGCAGTGACTGAGAGGTTAGTGAGCATATGTCACAATCTTTGACATACCAGGTGAGTGATTAAAAAAACAAATGTTTTCATGGATTTCATAAAGTAGTATGCTCTTCTTCGGCAGAAAATTCTAGTTTTGTTCATCCACTTCTGGACTTTACTCTTAATGTGTAGCTTCAGTTTTGGCGTGCACATTTGTTTTACAGATTAGGCATATCTGTAAGCAAGCTTCTGCTTCCTCACCTCTGTCAGATGTCCTACGACTTCAAAGAACACACTGTAGAGGGAATTGGGGCCTACCATGGAATGTTTCCAAAGATGGCTTTGGATGCACATAACCACTGGAACCAACCTCCATGTGGTCCCCTGGTTCCCCTTCCCCCCCCCTTTTTTTTTTCTCTTCCAGATTCGCATTCTGTAGGATCAACATCTCAAGGATGAGAATCAGACAGCTACAAATCCCAGAAAACCCATTTGAACCATATAGACATATACCACAGTTATACTGAGATACAACAAGATGATTATGAAGAAACCTGTAGTTTGGAGATGCACAAATGTATTTATTGCAGTTACTGCAGCTAGAGGAGGGGGAAGTGTCATGCCTTCATATACAGTACAACCCTGATAAGGAGAACTCACAGGAGACTCAAGAAATAGTTCTTCTTATCAGAAATACTCTTATCCAGATAAGAGTTAAAAGTAAAAAATTGCATGAGATAAACAAATTGTGCTTCACACAAATTTATTCACATCTGATGCCACCTTGAGTGATTGGTTTGCACTGTATGACATACAAGGTTCCCTATATTGGTTCTCCATCATATTACACATGTTGTGTGTGTGTGGGTAGGCATGGGAACATCATACCCATCAAAGATGCAAACAGCTGTGAATGGAGAGAGAAGCAACAACAAAATTCATAATCAGTTTAAACCACCACTGATAACTGGCATCATGAGAGCTAATAGACTGAAATGGTTGGGGCATATTTAAATAATGTCAAATGACAGAGAAGTAAAAACTGTACACACGAGGGAGATGAATAGTCGTAGACCACGAGGGAGACCAAGAAGACGATGGAGAAATAATATCCAGACAGACCTGCAAACACTTGGTGTCACCAACTGGAAAGAGAAGGCCAACCAGTGAGATGAATGAAGGCAGGTGATATCTGCTGCAATGAACCTCAAGGGCTCGGAATGCTGAAGAAGATGGCAACATCATATTGATTAGTAACTATGGAATTGAGATGACTGAGAATTGTTGCAGAAGTTAGCAGAAGGGATACAATCGGGAAAAAAGTAACAAGAGAAAAAGACTTCACAGAGCCAGTTCTAAATTACATAGAAAAACCCCAAATCAAATGGTTTGTCCATTTGAAGAGTATGCACTTTGACGTCACACCATAGAAGGTATAAAATAATTGAGGAAAAGGGACTAGAGCAAGAACTAGATTGAAAGAAAACATGAGAGAAACTCTACAACGGCACGCATGTCTTTGATCAAGGTAACTAGAACAGCAAGACTGACTGACTTTCTACCCCACTAGGACATGACACAAGCGATAAATACCCGATAACACAAAGTGCCATTATGTGGATGAGAATCGCCGTGGAGAGGTCCGAGAAACCGCGTTCAGACAATTGGCCATATTTATGGCCTGGCTATATTGCTGCCCCTGGCAAAAGCAAGGGTGGGGCTTCAAAAAACAAGAAATTTCGTCCTAAAAAGGACGAAACTAAATGTTATGGAACAGCGTAAAGTAGTTCCTTATATCTTGACACTCAAAGCGGTACAGGAGGAAGTGAAGAAAAAGAAGAAATACTGGCTGAAAATACCTCTGCTATGGGGATTTTAGGCAGTTGTGTCCCTGTTACAATTACGAGCAAGAATACAAAAAAAGATCACTTAGCTGAAGTGTGTCTGAGAGAAATCCACATGTCTGTCTGGCAAATTAAAGCATGTGAGCCCAGGAAGTGAATACTAGTCAGAAAAAGCTGTGTTGGGTATTGTCCCCTAGGTGAGTTGGAGCCCCTTAGATACTGCTATTCTCGTTAGACGTATGGAGTATGTCAGTGGGTTGGCTAGACTTGATGGCTGCAACTTTCATGTCGATGACACACCGATGACCCTAAGAACTTAAATGCACTGGCACCGGTTTGAGGGCACCGTTTAGCAAAGCAGAAAGATGTTACCTGAACCAGTCAACCAGTTCACCAATGTATTTCGTACCAGATCTTTTGCAGAAGATGGCGTAAATTACATTTACAGCTTGTGCAATAGAATGCTTCATAAATGTGGAAAGTGACATTAGGGAATACCAAACTGTCTTTCTGGACCACATACGGACGAATCTTCCTTACTAGTCTGTGACAAAGACCGTGGCGCTGAGGTAGGACGCAGACACTTGACTAAAACGTCCTTAAAGTTACGATCGTGTATGTAGGTCACTAGAAGAAATTCAGAGAACGTCGTCTTGGTGACAGAGTCAGCATGTAGGACGGATAGGTACCCGTGGATCTGATTTTGGCACGGATGTTGTGAGGGTTTGTAAGTAAGTGAGAGGGTAAGTCAGTGTAGTCATGTTCAGGCTTGGGAGTGAGGGTCTCAGCACTGCTGATGACAGTGAGCGGTGAAAAGCAACAGATAAGATGCGTTCAGGACAGTAGTCTCGAAGGCGGGAGAAATCCGGTATTTTCAGGGTTTCTAATGGACTTCGTCCTCCTCCAAACAACCGAGTCTTACAAATGGTGTTGTTTGTGTTCACTGACTGTAAACCCCGGTGGAGAGACCTGGTTGTTCGTCCATTTCAGGACTTTGGCCCTGTTTCCGGACTTGGGTTTTTGCGAGTGCATCCCTTTTACAGATACTGCTCACTTGTATGCAAACTGTTGGTACCTTGCCTCTCAGGCAGATGCACTCCGACTTTAAAGGAAGCTCCCAATTAGTCGGCTCTTACGACATGCTTGTTGGGTTGATGTGGTACAAATGTTCACGAGACTAGGTCGACCCCCAGAAAGCATTGTTCGCTGAAAAATTTGTATCTGTATAAACACCAACTTAGAGAGAGTATTTCTATACATGGTTATAGGAAATGCTTATCCCCTGAACACTTTTTCGACAAAGAGAGAAAAGAAGCGTAGGTATCGTCTTCTTCTTCTCTATGTCCTCTTTTACCGCTTCGGGTGTCAATGTAGATATAAGGTCCTGCTTCGTGCTTTTCTGGCTGCCTCGACTATAGACACATTGAAGAGCTGCAGAGTTTCTCTGATGTTATCTTCCCATATTGTTCTTGGCCTACCTCTTGCTATGCATCCCTATCCTTTTTTGGTATATGCCTTGTATGGTATAGCACCAGACGGCATTCTCTCCAAGTGGACAACAAAATGATTTGCTGTCTTTCTATGTAATTTAGAACTGTTTCTGTGCCGACTGTATCTCGTGTGACCTCATTCTTGATTTTATCTCTTCTGATCACTCTCCTACAGTCTTTCTCAGACAACCCATTTCTATGGTTACTAATTTTCTTTTATGTTTTTTTGTGTGGCCACGTCTGGCACTGGCAGCATAGGGTGGGAATGGATATGTTTTGTATCAGATGTTTCTTTGTGTTGATTGGGATTGTCTTATGCTGTAACAGGGGAGCTGGCTGTCCCATTACTTGGTCTGTTTTACTGCATGAGATGTCAATTTTTTTCGTACAATTTACCATCTTCAGTGAATGTTGTTCCGAGATATTCAAAAGCGTAGGCATCACACCTTATAATTTGGAGGTGGTGGTGGAGGGGGGGATGCGTGCTGAAGGGGACTAAGCGCTAGGGTCTTGGACACTAATTCCCGTCCTCCGTGTGGGACTCAATTTTCCGGTATTTTAAACCCCCACCCAGGCTGTAGTCGGGGGTCCTAATATAACCTAATAGTTAAATGGGGTTTCTGGGTCCGAGTGCCCGAGTGATCCTCATCCGAATGGTGGTACTTAGTGTCATCGGGCGTTGGTCGCTAGTTGTACCGCCCAGGTGCGGTTGAACGACACACACTCTTGGAGACTCGAATTTGTGAACGGCAATTTCCAAAACAGAAACCTTGCCTTGAGAGCAAAAATGTGCAGAACAAACTATGGGGAACCATACAGAACCTGCAACTGACATGAGAGTTCACAGAGGCAGCCTACCTGATAATCTGACCTGAGCATACGAAACCGAACGCAAAAAAGCAGAAGAAAATAAACTGATTTTGCTGTTTTGAATGGTGATCCCTCGCCAAAGAGCAAGCTATAGAAATAGCTGCTTTAAACATCCGTGTTCTATTCTGTAAAACGTATCTAACGAGATGAAGCAAAATATTAAAAGCAGTTAATCGTACCTTCTATTGTTCTTGTCTTTATTAACTAAATTCACAATGGGGAAACATCGTTTTCAATGCTTTTAATCTGTTCATTTTTGTTAAATCCTGCCCATTACACTGTATCCGTGTATGTCACCTCGACAGACATTGTGTACGCTAAAGGGTTTTAAATACAGGTGTATCGAAAAGGCCCAAAATAGCGAGGCTTAGAGGGAATGGTGAAAGAGGGGATACATGGTACATTGTGACTGAAACGGCAGGTGTTCTCACTAACTGGCATTTATAAAAAAAAAACCTTCTCCGGCAGAAGAGCTGAAACAGTATCTGTTAATCTAAATATAAACACACACACACACAGTGTTAAAGTAATATTTCTTTTCTTCTTCATCTGCTTCATCTTCATCATCATCATCATCTTCTTCTTCTTCTTCTTCTTCTTCTTCTTCTTCTTCTTCTTCTTCTTCTTCTTCTTCTTCTTCTTCTTCTTCTTCTTCTTCTTCTTCTTCTCGTCCTCTTCTTCTTCTGTTTTTTTTTCATGTATAGGAGCGTTGGCACGTTGTGTTGTGGTTTACAGCTAGGCTGTGATATCTGCAAGTTTCGACCGAAACATCAAATTTCAACACTTCTAATTTGTCTCATTCTACAACATGATTTATGGTAAGAGCAGCAGAGGCCGGCCAGCACGAAGATGAGCACAGAGCATATGAGACACACTTGGCAAGAGAGTGCACGAGGCGGGTGAGCAGGAGAGGAACTGAGTTTCTCTTCCTTGTGCCGTGAATGGGAGCGACGTTTTGTATTGGACCTTCTACACAATGATTTTTATGGGACGTCACCCCTCCCCCCCCCCTAACTGGCTCCCTACCGTATAATAGGACTCTGTTACACATAGGGTGAAATATTAGGCTTGAAGAAAGGAAGAGTTAATATATCGACACCCATGTGAAAGTCATAGTTTGACAGGAGGAGTCAATGCACACAACAACCCGTGCACTGTTTCAGTAACATTTTGACAACACGAGTTAATGTAACCATACTGTGAGCTCAAGTAACAGTTTGACAGATGAGTTAATTTAGCCACGCTGATATTGTCAGTTATAATACTGAGTAAATATAACGACACAGACACTGTGCATTAAAGTAAGAGTGTGAGATGAGTTAATCTGAGCCACAAATATGATGTGTGTTAAAATAACTGTTTGAGTGTTCTTCTTCAGCGTTCCTTCTTGAAATGACGGCTTCCAAGTTGTGCTGTGGTTTATAGCTAGGCTACAATATGTACACCTTTCGGCCCATCCGATTTCAAGAAGCCTCTAATTCGTAGCTTTTTACAAAAATTCTTATTAAGGACAATGGGCTTATGCCCTCCTCCTGCTCCACCCCCCCCCCCCCCCAATGCTGTTCTGTAGCGTACACGGGGAGCCGAAATTAATTAATACAGCGACCTCCACTCGCCCATAAAGTATGAGCGAAATGAGGTATACAAAGATAAGGTGACAAATGAAGCAGAATAGGTTATAATTAGGAGACACTTTACATTCGTTTGTGTCATGAGAAAGAGAAAACCAGTTCGTCATGAAGGTGGCAGAGTTGGTGGGGGAAAGAGGCAGAGGGAGACCGAGAGGGAAAATGCCGGACAGTCTGACATCATGACGTGGAAGATCATCTGTGTCAGAGCTAAGTGAAAGTATGAATTACATTTAATGCCTCAGTCTGTTTATGTTTATTAATTACCTCCTTACATATTTTGGAGAGAAAAAGTTAAATGTAGATACATTTTAAAAAGTATTAGTAATTCATGTAATAAGATTGCTTTTGTTAAAGTGGGGTGAATCTTCACTGTACCGAGTTTTATTCCGCAGGGCTTGGTCTGTCTCTGAAAGGGACTGTTTACCTTCCAGTACGCCTCATAAAACATTCACACACACACACACACACAAACACACAAACACACACATATATATATATATATCCAGAGAGCCATTGTAGCTCAAGAATACTGGGTGTCCACCTACCTCACTGAGTCTCATTGAGTCGTTCCATGCAGGTTTAACGAACTGTAATTTTGAAATACTTATTGGCACCTAGAGAAACGACTGAAAAGCTTTCATATGCGATACCTAAGACGACTACTTAACATTAAGTGGTAAGACAAGACCACAAACACTGCTGTATTGGAAATGGCTGCAATGCATCTGCATGCTGTCTCATGTTTGGTAGAACACTCTCAGACTGCTGTTCCTCCATCACTTGATGTTGTCCTCATGCTCGTATTGTTGCCAACTTCTTGCTCTATTAGCCTCATTCTTTCCCCTCAGTATGGTTTTTTTTTAAAAAGCGTGTTATGCCTTTCATTAATGTGGCCAACTATTTTAATTGCCTCATTATGTTTTTCCTTGGCTGAATTGAACTCATCTACAAGTTTCGCAGAGCTGTACTGTAGCGAAAAAGATCAAAACGAAACCAACAAAACAGCTCATCATCATCATGTAGTTTTTTGAAGAACGTCGCTCTCATCACGGTCTGCCTGAAAGAAACTCAGTCTCTTGGCAGCTCTCCCGCCTCATGTACTTTCATAGTCAAGGAGTCACTTATATCCTATGCCCATATTCGTGTGGGTCGGCCCCTGCCCATCCGTCCTGGTACCATACCTTCTGCTATAATTTGTTGCAATCCGTTGTGGCGCTTTATATGACCAAAGTATTTCAGCTTCTGAGACAAGATGCTGTTTATAGCCAATCTTCCTTGATGTTCAGATCTTTCAAGATGTCTATATTTCTTCTCTTCTTTGTCCAAGATATTCTAAGAATCTTTCTATAGCATTTCAGGTCAAAAGCCCCTATTCTCTTTCTTGAGGACTGGGAGATAGTTCACGATTCACACCCGTTTGTTACAGGAAAGAAGCATGCTGTCAAAATTCTCCTTTTGATCTCCTTGCTGGTGCTTAACCATAGACATTTAAGACTGTTTAATCTTTGCATTGTTATGGCCATCCTCCTTTTAATTTCTATCAAACAGTCTCCATTGCTGTTTGTTACAGAGCCTAGATATTCAAAATTTGTGACATTTTTAATTTCTTCATTATTTTTTGTTATTTTTGGTGGCAGCCAGTTTTATCTGTGCACATTATTTTAGCTTTCTTTAAATTCAAGAACAAATGTTGATCTTCGCTGTGCTTTAGGACAGACAATATTAAATTTTCTATTTCCTTTAGGCTGTTCGACAGGAGGATTTTGTCATCGGCGTAGCGAAGTTCCGGAATAGGGTTGCCACCAATTTTGAGCGGATCATAACTGTCACAAGTCTGGTCATTTATGACATTTTTGACAAAACAGCTACTGTGCATAAAATAAAAACCGAAATGAAAATGACAGCCATTATAAAAGCACAAACCTACCTAATGGAGAAATCCATCCAGTTATCGAAGGTTGTGTCACACGGCATGGGCTATAGGGAGAAAAAGGGTTAATAAATAAAAAAAAAAAACGGCATGGGCTATAAGGTTAAAAAAGGTTAATTTAAAAAAAAAAAAAAACTTGTTGGAGCAGAACCAGGTCGTCATCATCATGTGCCTTGTCCCCAAGTGTAGGTTGTTATATTTCACCGTTTGACATAATCCATAGAATCACGAATCAGATTGTGTTTCTTGTCTTGCCCCATCCATATGGCTAAGCCATCCAGGTATTTAACTCTCTCTCTCTCTCTCTCTCTCTCTCTCTCTCTCTCTCTGTTGTAACCCACCAGGACATCACACAAGCGATAAACACCCGTTGACACAAAGTACTACCATGCGGATGAGAATCACCCGTGGAGAGGTTCCAGAAACCCTTTAACGCTACATTCAGGGCCCCCGGCAAAAGCCAGGTTGGGGCTTCAAATAACGAACAATTGCACCCCACATAGGCACGACTAACTACAATTTATCTTTGTGCCTTCCCCTTTCTTCCCCTTACTACACCAATTTATCTTTGTGCCTCCCCCTTTCTTCTCCTTACTACACCAATTTATCTTTGTGCCTCCCCCTTTCTTCTCCTTACTACACCAATTTATCTTTGTGCCTCCCCCTTTCTTCTCCTTACTACACCAATTTATCTTTGTGCCTCCCCCTTTCTTCTCCTTACTACACCAATTTATCTTTGTGCCTCCCCCTTTCTTCTCCTAACTACACCAATTTATGTTTGTGCCTCCCCCTTTCTTCTCCTTACTACACCAATTTATCTTTGTGCCTCCCCCTTTCTTCTCCTAACTACACCAATTTATCTTTGTGCCTCCCCCTTTCTTCTCCTTACTACACCAATTTATCTTTGTGCCTCCCCCTTTCTTCTCCTAACTACACCAATTTATCTTTGTGCCTCCCCCTTTCTTCTCCTAACTACACCAATTTATCTTTGTGCCTCCCCCTTTCTTCTCCTAACTACACTAATTTATCTTTGTGCCTCCCCCTTTCTTCTCCTTACTACACCAATTTATCTTTGTGCCTTCCCCTTTCTTCTCCTTACTACACCAATTTATCTTTGTGCCTCCTTCTTTCTTCTCCTTACTACACCAATTTATCTTTGTGCCTTCCCCTTTCTTCTCCTAACTACACCAATTTATCTTTGTGCCTCCCCCTTTCTTCTCCTTACTACACCAATTTATCTTTGTGCCTCCCCCTTTCTTCTCCTTACTACACCAATTTATCTTTGTGCCTCCCCCTTTCTTCTCCTTACTACACCAATTTATCTTTGTGCCTCCCCCTTTCTTCTCCTTACTACACCAATTTATCTTTGTGCCTCCCCCTTTCTTCTCCTTACTTCACCAATTTATCTTTGTGCCTCCCCCTTTCTTCTCCTTACTACACCAATTTATCTTTGTGCCTCCCCCCATTTCTTCTCTAATATATATATATATATAATATATATATATATATATATATATTTAAACAGTGACCATTTACATCTAATTTCTCTAACTGTTTTAATTATCGGATATCGCAGCCTAGCTGTGCCAAGTTCAATCTGCAATCCGACATTTTCCCAGACTGTACAAAAACCGATATTTTCCCAGACTGTACAAAAACCGATATTTTCCCAGACTGTACAAAAACCGATATTTTCCCAGACTGTACAAAAACTGTGACTTGTCAATTGTCAGGAGAAGATGCTGGGATTTACACATTCTTATTTCCGCAAACGACATCAAACGCACTAGAGCATAGGCACGTTGTTCTTTATAACGTGACATATTAAACAGCTCGTTAGTGATTAATTTGAAGGCCTTAAGTGATCACAAATGACAGACCCTAATCCCAGGATTAAGTATCGGTCTAACCATCCTAGTTCACAATCATTGAAGTGGTTTTACTGCGCTACAGCTTTCGAGGTACTTATACGTGAACTGACTGCATACACTTTCGCTGACTTGTGGTGTTAACTGGTGAAGGCCAGATTTGTGATATTTATAAATTAAATATCATTTCATTAATACAATGAACAGGGAGCTGCCGTGGTGTAACGGCTAGGCGCTCGCCTGTGAATCCGAAGCTCATAGTTTCGAATCCGAATGGAGCCGGACTATTTTCACAAATGAGCTTGGCTCCCAGGACGACCCAGCCTTGAATGGATAACAAGTAAAGTCCTTGACAGTTGGGAGGCCGGCGTGAAGCTGACCACAACACCGAGTGAAGATTTGTGTGGCAAATAAAATGCTAGCACTGTGTGCCCAATATGCCTAAAGGTGTGGACAGGTTTTATGAGTTACAGAACTGAAAAATAAAACAATGAAACTACATACAAAAGTAGGTGCCATCTACACAATAAAGTCTGGCTGCAGTGCACCCACTTCTAACTCATTAGCACAGAGCATGGGTGCTGGAACCCAGTGGCTTAGGCATCTTCAGCTCTCTTCCTCCCTAAATTGGTAAAGGCTAATCTGCCTCTACCACACATAGAAGTTCTCTGGCTGTTGTGTGGTTTCTCTAGGCAAATTTACATCCAGTAGTTTGCCATTGCCTTCTAGACGGTCGGCTTTCTTGATACCACTGTCGAAACCAACGCAAGGCGCATGGCACGCAGCTGGGAACGAACTCGGCATCCCGGCATTACGAAGCGTTCGCATCGACTAAGCCACAGAGCCGACTTAAAAATTATATACAACCTTTTACTTGAAATATATAATATAATATTTTTTTAATGCCATCAGCCCATTATTATTTTGTTTCTAAAACAAGATTTAGGCATCTTAAGGACCCCTTCGCCTAACATTTTGTAAGAATACTGAGCTCACCCCCCCCCCCCCAGCCCCCCCGGGGGGGGGGGGGGGCATCATTTCTTTGTGTCAGCTCCCCTGTTACCGAAGAACCATGCGAAGAACACAGTTCGTCGCTTTCGGAAAGTTGCGTATAATGTTCTTCTTTCACTAACGACTTCCAGACAATCATTGTTAAATCAGTTTATATGCCCACTACACTCACAACACTTTTCTCAGTAGCCACATATGAGTTGCCCCTAGGCTTCTCCGTGCATTTTCCTTCACGATGACAGTTTTATTGATATGCATCACGACAGGGCGGTCGACACAAAGAAAATACTTAGCAGAGCTCAGACCCCTTATATATTTTCTAGGGGTGAGTAGGGGGACTCAATACGCCTAAGTCTTATTCACGAGCTCATTGAAAATAATAATAATAGTAAATATTGTTATAATCATTTGCTGAATAGCAAATAATATTATAATGTAATTGGAATAATATGAAATGTGTCAATAAAAACTTAAAAAGAAAACCTCTACACATTTATCTTCATTGCAAACTTTCTAAAGAGAAAGGGGGAGAGACAATTATCTTCATTGCAAATTTTCTAAAGAGAAATGGGGAGAGACACTTATCTTCATTGCAAACTTTCTAAAGAGAAAGGGGGAGAGACACTTATCTTCATTGCAAATTTTCTAAAGAGAAAGGGAGAGAGACACTTATCTTCATTGCAAATTTTCTAAAGAGAAAGGGGGAGTGACATTTTTCTGTAGTGCAAATTTTCTAAAGAGAAAGGGGAAGAGACACTTATCTTCATTGCAAATGTTCTAAAGAGAAAGGGGAGAGATACTTATCTTCTTTGCAAATTTTATAAAGAGAAAGGGGTGAGAGATACTTATCTTCACTGCAAATTTTATAAAGAGAAAGGGGAGAGATACTTATCTTCTTTGCAAATTTTATAATGAGAAAGGGGGAGAGACACTTATCTTTATTGCAAATTTTCTAAAGAGAAAGGGGGAGAGACAATTATCTTCATTGCAAATTTTCTAAAGAGAAAGGGGGAGAGATACTTATCTTCTTTGCAAATTTTATAAAGAGATAGGGGGAGAGACACTTATCTTCATCGCAAATTTTCTAAAGCGAAAGGGGGAGAGATACTTATCTTCATTGCAAATTTTATAAAGAGAAAGGGGGAGAGACACTTATCTTTAATGCAAATTTTCTAAAGAGAAAGGGGGAGAGACAATTATTTTCATTGCAAATTTTCTTAAGAGAAAGGGGGAAAGACAATTATCTTTATTGAACATTTTCTAAAGAGAAAGGGGGAGAGACACTTATCTTCATTGCAAATTTTTTAAAGAGAAAGGTGGAGAGACACGGATCTTCATTGCAAATTTTCTAAAGAGAAAGGGGAGAGATACTTATCTGCTTTGCAAATTTTATAAAGAGAAAGGGGGAAGAGACACTTATCTTCACTGCAAATTTTCTAAAGAGAAAGGGGAGAGATACTTATCTTCTTTGCAAATTTTATAATGAGAAAGGGGGAGAGACACTTATCTTTATTGAAAATTTTCTAAAGAGAAAGGGAGAGAGACAATTATCTTCATTGCAAATTTTCTAAAGAGAAAGGGGGAGAGACACTTATCTTCATTGCAAACTTTCTAAAGAGAAAGGTGGAGAGACACTTATCTTTATTGCAAATTTTCTAAAGAGAAAGGGGGAGAGACACTGATATTCATTGCAAATTTTCTAAAGAGAAAGGGGGAGTGACATTTTTCTTTAGTGCAAATTTTCCAAAGAGAAAGGGGAAGAGACACTTATCTTCATTGCAAATTTTCTAAAGAGAAAGGGGAGAGATACTTATCTTCTTTGCAAATTTTATAAAGAGAAAGGGGTCAGAGACACTTATCTTCACTGCAAATTTTCTAAAGTGAAAGGGGAGAGATACTTATCTTCTTTGCAAATTTTATAATGAGACTGGGGGAGAGACACTTATCTTTATTGCAAATTTTCTAAAGAGAAAGGGGGAGAGACAATTATCTTCATTGCAAATTTTCTAAAGAGAAAGGGGGAGAGACACTTATCTTCATTGCAAACTTTCTAAAGAGAAAGGGAGAGAGACACTTATCTTCATTGCAAATTTTCTAAAGAGAAAGGGGGAGAGACACTGATCTTTATTGCAAATTTTCTAAAGAGAAAGGGGGAGTGACATTTTTCTTTAGTGCAAATTTTCTAAAGAGAAAGGAGGAAAGACACTTATCTTCATTGCAAATTTTCTAAAGAGAAGAAGCCAGAGACACTTATCTTCATTGCAAATTTTCTAAAGAGAAAGGGGGAGAGACACTGATCTTTATTGCAAATTTTCTAAAGAGAAAGGGGGAGTGACATTTTTCTTTAGTGCAAATTTTCTAAAGAGAAAGGGGGAAAGACACTTATCTTCATTGCAAATTTTCTAAAGAGAAGAAGCCAGAGACACTTATCTTCATTGCAAATTTTCTAAAGAGAAAGGGGGAGAGACACTGATCTTTATTGCAAATTTTCTAAAGAGAAAGGGGGAGTGACATTTTTCTTTAGTGCAAATTTTCTAAAGAGAAAGGGGGAAAGACACTTATCTTCATTGCAAATTTTCTAAAGAGAAGAAGCCGGAGACACTTATCTTCATTGCAAATTTTCTAAAGAGAAAGGGGGAGAGACACTGATCTTTATTGCAAATTTTCTAAAGAGAAAGGGGGAGTGACATTTTTCTTTAGTGCAAATTTTCTAAAGAGAAAGGGGGAAAGACACTTATCTTCATTGCAAATTTTCTAAAGAGAAGAAGCGAGAGACACTTATTTTCATTGCAAATTTTTTAAAGAGAAAGGGGGAAAGACACTTATCTTCATTTCACATTTCTTTAAAAAAAAAGGGGGGGGGGGCGGGTAAGCGAGTGCTCTCAGCGCCTTTCTCCCATACATTCTGGAAAAGTGGTGGGGGGCGGGTAAGCGGGAATGAGGAGTGAACAAATAGTTTTATATAAAACCCCTGTAATCTCTTCACATACAATGAAAATAACTTATAACAATGAATGCTGCTTTTTATCTTCTAATCTGCATTTATTGGTCCTTTATTAGTGTTGATTCCGCCTTAATCTGTTTCCTGATATTGTCACACACTTAGGAGTCTCTGTTGCTTAAAGTTTTTCGTATTCTCCTTGTCGCTAAAGTCCACGTTTGACATTGTTGAAACAACGTTGGTTCAAAGAAAAATCAACATAAGCTAACACTGAAATTAGAAATTGCTAAAGAAATCGAAGTGGTGCACCCTCGTATGGGTTCCGAGGCTCCATTATGGGGGGGGGGGGGGGAATAACAAGAATATACCCACTGCCCCCTTAACAGTCATGTCGTAAGAGTCGACTAAGTGGGGACGTCCTTTGAAGTCGGACTGATTGAAATGCAAGGAACCAGCATACAAATAAGCCTGGTTTGTAAAACGGATGCCCACACAACACGCAGGTACTGGAAGAACGCTAATGTTAAGACGTGGATAAGCAACCCAAACTTTCCGTTAGAGTTTAGAGCCAGTTAACACGAAGAAGCAGAAACAGAAATGGTATAGGTACTTGTAGGAGAGTGCAAGTTGACATTCATCATAGGCGCCCTAACCTGGCAGCTCAGTTGCCCCCTTAAGCCATCATAAATATATTTTAGGGAAGCAACATGGGTGGGGGTTAGTCAATCCTCTGCCCCCCCCCCCCCTCTTTCCCCACACGGGTGTGTACACACACACCCCTCCTCCATGCGACTCTTTTTATCCATACATGGAAATTCTGTTTGAAAGTGTTTATACGTTTCATAGCAGGTCAGAGATTATATTTATTTGTCATTCGGTCTAATATTAGTATTTTTATGTTTTAAAACTAGGATTAAGCTCATCGAGGCCTTCCTTTTTCTGCCTAGAAAATTTATAAGGTGGGGGAACAGGCGACTGAGTCATTCCCACCCCATCCCCGATGTTTTAAAGGTGTCGGCGTCGCTGGCTTGAATGTTACTATTCGTGTGTGCAAGTGAAATGTTTAAACAAATAAAGGTTCGGGCATAGCATTCCAATGTAGACAATGGGTGTTTTAGCAAAAATATGCAAATTTAAAAAGAAATAATCGCATTCTCGACCACGCCTACAGTCGAGGTAAACCGTTGGGAAGAAAAAATATATATATATAAAGCACCCGGATTCGATCTTTTAAGATAACGCGTTGGAAAGATAGGACAGTCAAATATAAATACAATGTATGACATAAACTGTTTAAAATAAAAAAATAAAAGTTCAAGTCAACAAAAAAGAAATTGTTGTAAGTAAGCATAAAAAAACCGAGTACTTACAGCTTTGATAGTTTATTTTGTTTTTTACTTTCTTGATTTTTGATTTTTGTTCATCAGATAGGATCATCATCATGTATCATGGCCAGCGGGAAATGCAATTTTGCTTCATAAAATATGAGTTAAGAGTTATGAGTTTGATTATCTTCAGAGCAGTCCGGTCACAGATAAAGGGGCTCAGATTCTCCTCTCAACATACTTATCAGCGTCGCGCTGTTAATAGTGCCAGTCCTATGTTGGTTAATAAGACTTCGTGTGTGTCCAGTGTGCTTCTTATGCTTGACTGTGCTGATCTTTACTCCCAGTTTTCGCATTCTTAGCAGTGATGTGGACACTTTGCTTCCAATATCCTCAGAACGTCCTTTCTCTCTAAGGGCAATGACAATGTTTGCGTGATCCGTGGGCCGGCCATCTTCAATTAATGCAGCACCTGCCAGTCTATCAGCTTTTTCATTACCAACAATGCCTGCATACCCAAGGACGAATATGAAGGTAACTGCATACACAGGAGAGTTTTGCAATGACTCAAACCACTGTTTGCCTAAACAGTCTTCCTCGACCCGCCGGATCATGCTCAAAGAATCACTCAGCTTCCCCATAAACATGAATCATCAGTGTTCATAAATTCGACCGTGGATAGTTTTCCGACCCAGCCTAAACTGGAAGCAAGAAATTATCAATCGAGGGCTATCATATATCAAGAGAGTCGCCGTGGTGTAGCGGCTAGACGCTCGCTTGCGGATCAGAAGGTTGTGGGTTCAGGTCCCGACAGAGGCGCACTTTTTTCAAAAATGACCTTGGCTCCCAGGGTGATCCAGCATTTAGTGGATGCCAGGCGCAGTCCTGGGACGAAAAGGCGGCTGGCGTTATTCTGATCACATCACCCACTAAGTGCCGTTGGTCTATAAAATATAGGTATGTTGTGTTATGTTATCACAATCGACGTCTCTGCACATTTGGCATTCCCATGCATGCTCAGTCCTCTGATGCAGCAGCCACTCCAAAGTACTTCTACTAATTGTTCCCATGAGAAGCTGGTTATATTGCCTCCTATTTCGGCCTCGAAGACAGCATAGACGTGCTTCACCATTCTTTACTCCCATGTCACGCAATCATGTTAGTGTCAACAATTCCTCATTATCCACAAGCCCAGTCCGTACAGTTTTGACGATATCTGCTCTGTTCAAGCTTCTTCCCATATGCCTTGGTGCAATTCTTGCCAGTTGGTCAGCTCGCTCATGTCCCTTTATGCCCGCATGAAAAGGTGTGTAGATCCAGGTCAGGGAGGTCAAGTGCGATTTTTGAATACGTTCTACCCATTCAGAGCGCATACCGTAGGTCTAACCCTATATGCCTAATACGCATGTAGGCGTGGAAAAGGGTCCTTTACATTTGTACTATCATACGCCAAATGCGCCAAAATTGTGAAAAGAGACCTTCTCTTACGCTTGCTGTGAGATTTCACAAAATGAAACTGACCGTCTGCTGTGAAATCGGCAGTTGAAAAAGAGGAGACCCGTGGTTTATTTAAAGAAAGGCGGAAATATTTCGGATACTGTGTTGTTACCACTGTTGCGCTTTGGGCACTGAATGCGACGTAGTCGTTTGGGCACCTGCAGTCTCTACTCATTACTGGCGTTTGATCAGGGTTAGAAGGATTGAATACTTTCAGTGTTGATTTCATTTAAGCCAGTTGACATAACAGAAGTTTCGCACGGAATACTTTATGTGAAAAGGTTTGAAGATAAAAATAGAAAACAATCTATTAAACTATTGAATAGGTTTTTCTATTTTATACACACACACACACATACACACACACACACACACACACACACACACACATACACACACACATACACACACACACACAGCATTGAGTGAGGCAATACAAATGTCAAATAGCATGTACAGATAATTACTGGCATCAACTTGAGCTCCTCATCACTTCCCCTTTCCATTTATAAAAAAAAATGTTTATAATGTTTCATTGTAGCTTTTAAACGTACAATGAAAGATGTTTCGAACTATTGTCGTATTTCACGTGTGTTTCAAATTAATTAGTTTTACATATGGAAGTGTCGGTTCTGTGGCTAAGTCGATGCGAACGCTTCGCTTCGTAATGCCGGGATGCCAGGTTCGATCCAAGCTGCGGGCAAGGCGCCTTGCGTAGGTTTCGACTTTGGTATCAAGAAAGCCGGCCGTTTAGAATCAATGGCAAACTACTGGGTGTAAATTGCCTAGAGAAACCACACAACAGCCACGGGCTGTCGGGGTTGGTTCTGCAACGTCCTGTAAAGGATACGCAACTAACATATGGAAGTAGAGTGTTGATAAGGACTCGGAAGTTTTGATGTCCGTTATGTGCTTATCTTTTTCTTCTTGGTGTTCACCGGCTGTACACTCTGATGGAAAGTTTTGGTTGTTCATCCATTTCTGAACTTTGGTCTCATATCACTAAAAATAGGGGTTTGCGTCCACAGCCATTTTACAGATCTGGCTTATTTGTATCCAGACTGTTCGTTCCTCGCCTATCTGGCGGATGCACTCCGATTTCGAAGGAAACGCCTCTAACTAACCGACCTGCCCGACATGTTTGTTAGGAAGACAGTTAGGAAGACAGTTAGGAAGACAGTTAGGAAGACAGTTAGGAAGACAGTTAGTAAGACAGTTAGGAAGACAGTTAGGAAGACAGTTAGTTAGGAAGACAGTTAGGAAGACAGTTAGGAAGACAGTTAGGAAGACAGTTAGGAAGACAGTTAGTAAGACAGTTAGGAAGACAGTTAGGAAGACAGTTAGGAAGACAGTTAGGAAGACAGTTAGTTAGGAAGACAGTTAGGAAGACAGTTAGGAAGACAGTTAGGAAGACAGTTAGGAAGACAGTTAGGAAGACAGTTAGGAAGACAGTTAGTTAGGAAGACAGTTAGCTAGGAAGACAGTTAGGAAGACAGTTAGGAAGACAGTTAGGAAGACAGTGTGTCTCCCCCGCCCCCCCCCCCCATCCCCATTCCCACCTAATGTGACCCTGGAATCCACACGGGCAGCTGTGTGCTTATGAATTACCAGGTTCGAATATCACATGGACAGTTAGGAAGACAGTTAGGAAGACAGTTAGGAAGACAGTTAGGAAGACAGTTAGGAAGACAGTTAGTTAGGAAGACAGTTAGCTAGGAAGACAGTTAGGAAGACAGTTAGGAAGACAGTTAGGAAGACAGTGTGTCTCCCCCGCCCCCCCCCCCATCCCCATTCCCACCTAATGTGACCCTGGAATCCACACGGGCAGCTGTGTGCTTATGAGTTACCAGGTTCGAATATCACATGGATAACTAGGTGGAAATCTAGTGGGGGGGGGGGGGGGATCTAGTAGGGGGAAAATCTAGTAGGGGGGAAATCTAGTAGGGGGGAAATCTAGAATGTTAGATCGTGCCACTCGTTGTATCAAAGCACAAGTGGCTTACTTTGAGTAAAATACAGGTTATATCTTCAACTGTTGGTTATTTTAATTTTTATGGAATTAATCTCATTTACTTCATTGTCGGACCTTGTAAATGCCTTGGTATACACACATAGACACACAGATATGTATACACATATAAATATATATATATATATATATATATATATATATATATATATATATATATATATATATATATATATATATATATATATATATATATATACATATACAATTTATAGAGTTCTGGCATAGTCGACTTATTTTTTAATTAGTTGTTACTAAACAAAGATTATAGTTTTATAAATTGAAAGTGACCTTGACGAAACGAGATGGCAGACGTGACCTTCACGTTTATTCTCGCACAGAAGTTTGTGTCTTGTGCACCTAGCATCTTGGAGCTGGTAATTACCTTTGTCGATAAATCTGTATGCAGATTGCTAGTTCCTTGCCTCTCATACCGACGTAGTCCGACTTCAAAGGAACTCCCCCCCCCATTAGTCACCTCTTACGACATGCTTGAAGGGGAGGCAGTGGGTCTATTCTTGTTTCTCCAAAATGGGGCCCCGGAACCCTTACGGGGATTACATAGTTTACTTTGGCTGTTATGTCGACCTAACAAAAAAGATAAGTATCAAGAAATGTCCTAGAAAAAAAGGCGGCAGACAGGAAGATTACCACACAATTTATAGAGTTCTGACTAAGAATATGTGTCCAGCAACATACGCTTGATACATCATTAATGTCAAACTGGCCCTTAAATTAACAAAAAAAAAAAAAGATTTAAAAAACAAACTACAAGCAACAAAGTCATCCAAATATTGAATAACAACCAGAAGATTTTCATTGTCTGCCCAGTCAAGTCCGTCAGAAACGAACAGATGACATAAAATGTCATTTAAACACATCTGTCCTAACCAGCTGTCACACAACTATACCGTAGTTTTGTTTTTGCCTTTTTATACTGCAGACAATAATTGTTTAATTCCCTTTGCTTTTGTATTTGAATTCCCCTTTGGCGTTACAGTTATTTTTCGTGAGCTACTGTCTGAAATATAAAGAGAGAGAAAATGTTGCTGTAAAGTTTAAACAGCCTACTTATGATGCATTGTTCGAATAGTTGTCTCTATCTATTTATTTCCTATTTCATTGTCCGCTTGGTTAAACTGTTCTAGGGATCGGGGCTCAGTGGGTAAGACTTTGTTTAAGTGCCTAGTGATAATAATATTAGCAATAATAATAGAAATGTGCTGAATTGCATGTAAGTATAATGGTTTACAATATTTGACGTAATACGAAATGTATAAACTTCATTATCATCATGTAACACGTTCTTTGCACAAAGTCGCAGTTATCACAGCCTCCCTAAAAGAAACTCGGACTTTCGCCAGATCTTTCGTCTCGTACACTTTCATACTCAAATGTCACTTGTATCCCGTGACCCTCTTCATGCTGGTCGGCCCCTGCCACTCTTTCCTGGCACAAAGCCTTCTGCTAACATATTCCTCAGTCCACTGTGACGCTTGATGTGGCCAGGATATTTTAGTTTCTGAGACAAGATGCATATTTACTAGCCAATCTTTCTGGATGTCCTCCTGATCTTTTATGATGTCAGTATTTTTGTTTTCTTCTAGGTCTCTCTACGGAATTTCCGCACTTTCCTCTTTTATGATTACTAGATAGTCCACAACTTACATCTGTACGTTTCCACAGCGTCATTTCTCCATGTCTTAATTGGCTGGGAATTGTGTGGTGATCGCTGAAAGCTCCATATTAGTGATTTTGTCAAACTATTTATTCACTCTATTTTGCTTAGGCACATCACACATTAATGAATATTTGTCCATTTTTCAATAACTAATATTGGTCGTTCTCAGTGTTTAAGCTTAATGCAAAATATGATTGATAAAGTAACAGTAAATGAGCCGTTTCCCAGCCCTCAGTTTACCGGTTGTGTGGCAAAAGACGTATAATTAAAGAGTATATGGTATAGATCAGGGCGTTTCAGCTAAGTTTACACAGGGGCCCAAATGCTGAGAATGTGGATGGTCACTGACCAAAGGCCCGACCCCAAGCATGGACTCAGTAGGTATAATATACATCAGGCAATTATCTTCAGCCACTTGATCCGCGGACCGCTCGTTTAATAGCCCGGACACAAACCAAATTAGTACTAGATGGGTGATGTGGCCATAGATACCTCATATATCCTGAGGTCTCAGAATATTTCACGACACACATTTTAGGGAGGATTGACCTGCGACCCAACTCACATTCTTAGAGAAGAGATAGATAGATAGATAGATAGATAGATAGATAGATAGATAGATAGATAGATAGATAGATAGATAGATAGATAGATAGATAGATAGATAGATAGATAGATAGATAGATAGATAGATAGATAGATAGATAGATAGATAGATAGATAGATAGATAGATAGATAGATAGATAGATAGATAGATAGATAGATAGATAGATAGATAGATAGATAGATAGATAGATAGATAGATAGATAGATAGATAGATAGATAGATAGATAGATAGATAGATAGATAGATAGATAGATAGATAGATAGATAGATAGATAGATAGATAGATAGATAGATAGATAGATAGATAGATAGATAGATAGATAGATAGATAGATAGATAGATAGATAGATAGATAGATAGATAGATAGATAGATAGATAGATAGATAGATAGATAGATAGATAGATAGATAGATAGATAGATAGATAGATAGATAGATAGATAGATAGATAGATAGATAGATAGATAGATAGATAGATAGATAGATAGATAGATAGATAGATAGATAGATAGATAGATAGATAGATAGATAGATAGATAGATAGATAGATAGATAGATAGATAGATAGATAGATAGATAGATAGATAGATAGATAGATAGATAGATAGATAGATAGATAGATAGATAGATAGATAGATAGATAGATAGATAGATAGATAGATAGATAGATAGATAGATAGATAGATAGATAGATAGATAGATAGATAGATAGATAGATAGATAGATAGATAGATAGATAGATAGATAGATAGATAGATAGATAGATAGATAGATAGATAGATAGATAGATAGATAGATAGATAGATAGATAGATAGATAGATAGATAGATAGATAGATAGATAGATAGATAGATAGATAGATAGATAGATAGATAGATAGATAGATAGATAGATAGATAGATAGATAGATAGATAGATAGATAGACTGGAAAGGGAGGGGTTCATCGAGGCAATACGGACATTTATTTTTAAAGAGACAGCCTCAAAAAGGATTCAAACACATGGTCTCTGGTCGACAGACAAGCAAGCTGTCTGCGTGCTTATTGAATAATAATAAATCAATAAGTAGAAGACACATGAACTAGCCTTGGCATATTTAGAAGAAAAAAATAATGTAAGTCACCCATAATTAAATATTCACATTATCTCTTATACGGATGTTTAAGTACAGGAAAAAAACTAATCTTATTAATTTTCCCAACAGAATGTTTGCTCGCATTTAACTCTTTCAGAACCAAGTAGGTGTTGTTTTATTTCGTTCTATTATAAGAAGATGTTACATTTGGTAATCAATGTTTGGGCATGGGTAGCTGAAATAATAACACGATTAAGAGTTAAACTAATAGTTGGTGCAGACTGGGTTAATATAACACTAAGATGCGTCAAGGTGTGCAGAAAAGCATACAATGCCAATCAAAAGCCACAGTCGCATAGTGAGTTGCACAGTACTGAATACGTTTAAAAAGCATTCTTTCGGTTAAACGAAATGTTCAAACCACCTAATTCCAGCCTTCAGAGAGAGCAAATTCAGCCCCCTTTGTCATTACAAAGCATGCATGACAATTGGATTTTAAAATTCCAAGATTACATTGCCTTTGTTGACAGCTGAGCCGGTCAATTTAATTAACCGTTACCTGTTCTGTGGTTACCCAACAGTACATACTACCTGGCCAATTATTTGCGGTTTATTTATGTCGCCTTTCATATGGTTATGTGGCCTGCTGTGTCTGGCTAGAAACAGCGACAGTCAAGGTGGGTTGGTAAGAGGTTAATTTTTTCTGGAATAAATTAACTGACACTGTTTTCCTCATTTATATTTTACCGCCATTTTTTTTAACACAGTTGCATATTTAGCATGGAAACTGATAATTGAGTGAAATTGTTGTACATTTTTTTTTTGGGCCCATGTATTCTCTAGGAACTGTAAATATATGTTTGTATAATTAATTTATGTGTGTTAAAAAAAATTGGGGCATAGAGGCAGCTAAAGTGCCAGGGGAATGTGCAGTAAGCATGTACGTACTCCACCAGTACATCACGCAAGCGATAAACACCCGGTGACACAAAGTGCCACCATGCGGATGAGGATCACCCGTGGAGAGTTCCCGGAAACCTCGTTCAGCCATTAAGCCATATTTAAGGCCCGGCTATATTTTGGGCCCTCGGCAAAAGCCCGGCTGAAGTTTCAAAATAACTTTAAAAAAACTGCATCCCACAAGGTGATGGCATGTGTGAAGTAAGTTAGCTGAGAGCATTTCATCAAGCGTTAGATAAAAGGCATTAGTGGTAACAGTGTAGTTAATCTTCATCATCATCCCCACCACCACAATCATTATCATCATATTGTGCCATTAGATGTCACAACGGGCTAGCAGTTTTTTTCTCTGAACCTGAATGTTACGTTCACATTTATTTAACAAATCTGGATGGCTATGTTTTCACAGTCGACGTCTTTGCACACTGGGCATTCCCATGCGTGCTGAGTCCTCCGATGCAGCAGCCACTTCAAGATGACTCTATTGACTGTTCAAGTGAGGAGTTGGTTACATTATCTCCTGTCTTTACGTTGAAGACGGCGTAGACGTGCTACACCAAGCTTAACTCCTCGGTCACACTGTCGTGTTAGCGTAGGAGATTCTCCATTATTCCCCAACCTAGTCCGTACATCTTTGACGATATCAGTTCTTTCTATGCTTCTTCCCGTTCTACCTTATTTTTGTGCAGTCTCTTGGTTCCTTGCCTCTCAGGCAGATGTACTCCAGCTTCGAAGGATGCCCCACCTCCACCAATGAATCGACTCATACCACCAGCTTGTTGGAGAAGAAGTGGTTCTGTTCTTGTTTGTTCCCACAATAGGGCCCCCGAACCCACACGGGAAAGTGGTTATTCCAAAAATTGTTCTTTTCCCCTCACCTTTCTTGAATTCATCCCATTTAATATCCACAATTATCTTCGGGCATTCGATTTCGAATTCATTTAGCTTTAGCGTAGTAAGTAGTTGGCCCACACTTTCAAATATACCATATTCCGCAGTTCACTGGCTGGTGGTGATAGGATCCGCCCAATCAGTCAACTCTGTTCATCAACGCAATGATACAAAATTAAAACGAGACTTTCTCTGAAGGATGGGGGTGGGAGGGGGGAGGGTAGACTCGCCGCGGATCGGAAGGTACTGGGTTCGCTCTCTGGCGGAGCCGGACTTTTTTCAAAAATGACCTTGGCTCCCAGGTCGACCCAGCCTTGATTGAGTACCGGGTGCAGTCTTGGGAAGTGTGCCAATTGGTCTATAAAAATATAGGTCTAGCCCTATACGCCTAAAGGCGTGGATACTTTCTCTGAGATTTATCTGAGAAAATTAATACTGTTTTGATCCTGACCTATGTCAACTTTCGAGTACGTTTTAATAAGAGAATATGTGAATCTATGATAACTGCATGAATTACAAGCATTACCGACAATTAAGCGGGTTATTATTGTTTACTGGGCTTCACTAGACATGAGAACTTCTTTTGAAAAAGTTTTTGAAGTAAAGAAAACAAAAGTTAGACTGCAGTCTAGCGAATATCCGGAAGTAACATACTAAGTTGCAGTACACTGGAGCCTTGGAGCTAATAAGCTCAATAAGACTAACAAATTCAAAGGAGGTACACGAAAATACCCACACAAACAAGTTATACTTTCCACCAAAGTCTTCATCAAGAAATTTTCCTCATTTCTGTTTCTTGAAATCTTTTCGATACTTTTTCCCCGTTTGATTCCATGTGTTTTAATGGTCTGATAATGACATTGATTGATACTTTCGACTGTATGTCTTTTCCATATTTTTTTCACTGAGCCGCCCTTTCCTAGTCACGGTTATTGTGTTAAGTTGCTTCTTTGCAATTGTCTTATGTTACATTCAAGTGAATTTTTTTTCTATTTTAGCAAGACTTGGAAAAACTGACAATCGATGACTTGATGACCACAGGAATATCTTTTTTGTGAACTACAAATACAATCGTATTTTTGTGGAACTTTTTCTGGGAAGACAACTTCAAGGTCATTGATTATTGATACAAATTTGAGTCTAAGTGGTTAGAATCCAGGGGCAACAGAAAGATTAGACCATATGTTATCATAATTTATTACCACACATGACTTACAGAAAGTGTTTATTTGATTACGCCCATACATTTGGTTTAATCTGGACTTATAATTTCAACTGGATGAGCTAATCTCTAGAGGAATTTGGTAAATTTTGAGTAATTTTTAGCCATTTTGTCAGTGATCATCATGTGAGTCATGCATCAGCACTCTTTATACATCGAGCTGAACATCAGCGCACGTCATATGTGAGGTTGAACATCAGCGCACGTTCTACAACATGTTGAGCTTCGCCGTACTTTGTACAGGAAGGAAAATACCAGCGCCCATTATACAAAGTTGTCAGCGCAGGCTATGCAGTGAACCAAATATCAGTGCTCGTTACACACTGGTTTAAACATCAAGACGCTTTATAAAACGAGCTGAACACCAGCGAACATTCTACAAATTTTACACTAGCACGTTGAACAACAAGTTAAACATCAGCGCACTTAAAAGTCTGAAGTAATCTTCAATGAGGACTTTTGTAAATGCCGTCATGAAGGAACCCGCACTTCTCATTAAGCTGCATTATTTGCCAGAGGCAGCAGGCGCTATAAACACTGGCATTGATTACTACAATGTGCATGAACGGAAGCAGCACATACACTTAACAGGTCCTGTGGACTGGGTCACTGATCCAGGACCACAGTCAAGTCCTCCTGATCTTATCAAGTCAGAAGGTATCGGCAACGGTGGTTACCGATACAGGTATATTTTACAAACAGATGCTTCCACGAGATCGTGCAAAGAAGACGGTGAAGTCAGGAACAAAGAATCAGTAGATAATTGTGTATCCGAGAATTTAAATGACAGTTGCAAAACCGAGCGACTAAACAGCAACCGTATTAAACAGTTAGAATGTTCCTGTGATGTTTTTAGGCATCGCTCGCATTCGTTTCACGGAGGTGCTACATCACAGAGACTCGGGGCAAACTCAAGATGTTACAACCTAGATGACATTTACGTTCATAATGAAGAAGTAAGCGTTAATTCCTTGAAATTTCATGGAAACATCAACTGCAATGACTCAAACCTAGAAAATCGAACAAATGAATGTTCCCAGCAGCAGAATACACAAATTCAAGAAGTCATCTGTTCAAATTATAGTAAATTCCCACCAGTCAAGTTTGACGTCGACAAAAATATCTCGAAATCCATTAGTAAAGGCGGTTTGAATCAGAGTTTAGAGGACAATATACAATGTTCGATGCAACAGCCCTGCAGCTTCGATGTATCTTCAAATAACTTTCCAAATAACCTATCGTTTCCCACTCATGATAACAACATTCAGTTACGATCCAAACTAGACAAATGTAACTCTTTGTGTAGAGCAAATTATAATTTTGCCTCAGAGAAAACTCCAGAACTTGACGCACCGCAACTACCATGTCAAGAAGAAAATAATGACAGAGCTTCACAGAAAAAAGAATCAAGCATTCGGCAGCCATTTCTGGCTAAATACTTGTCCTGCAGATGGAAACTCGCGTACCTGTGTTTTCTGGCACGGTTCATACAAACATCTTTACGTCAGTGTATGGGAATCGCTGTTATCGGAATGACTATAAAATCTTCGACTGGTGACGCAGTAAGTGCAACCAACTCAACATATAACTCATCCGATGTTGAAGTGCCACATACGGTAAATTAGTTTTAATTTGTTTTATGTTTTTTTTTTCGTAACAACTCTTCTTCTTCTTCTTACCACCACCACTACCATCACCACTACTAATACTAGTACTACTACTACTACTAACTACTACTACTACTACTTCTACTACTATTATTACTACTAACTACTACTACTACTACTACTACTACTACTACTACTACTACTACTACTACTACTACTACTACTACTACTACTACTACTACTACTACTACTGCTGCTGCTGCTGCTGCTGCTGCTGCTGCTGCTGCTGCTGCTGCTACTACTACTACTACTACTACTACTACTACTACTACTACTACTATGTGTTCGCCCTTGAAATGGCGATTGTCCCACTGTGTTGGGGTTTACAGCAAGGCTACGATATTTTCAATTTCGACCCAGCAATCCACTTTCAGCAAAGCCATAATTAGTCGCCTTTTACGACATGCTTGTTAAGGGCCAGTATAGGGTTGCCATAGTTCCTCAGCTCTGCGGATGCGTCCTCATTTCACGAGTCCATCGGCAAAATGGTGGACCTATAGTACCCCTAGACCAGTGGGGCATTTTTAACTGCCGTCCCAGTATAGGAGGCGATTTTTCATTACTGTAAACCACCACTCCAAAATGTAAAGTCGGGAGATGTGAACCAGCGTCATTGCACACGGTTATAAACCATAAGTGCTCTGCCACCAGTACGGACAGCTGATAAGAAACTTTTCGCCTGTGTCGCCGTCCGCACGCACCTCCGTAGCTACAGCGACGTCCCTCCATTTACTCCAGAGTGTTAACTCTGGTACCCATTACCTAGAGGTTGGGTGAACTCCGGGAACCGCCCGGTTTCGAACATCGGCCGTAGGCTGCAGCGAGTCGAAGATGGATTTAAAAGCGAGTCTCTTGTCGACTGCGCTAACGCGGCTCCCATTTTCGTTTATCTGTCCATACTTTTCGACATTCTTCTTCTTATTATTATTCTTAGCATTCACCCGCCTTAACCCCCCCCCAAAAAAATACTACTACGCATTTTCGCTTATTTTATGTAAATAAACATACAATGATCCTTGCTGGGTTGCCTTTTAAGAGTTGTACATCACAAAGTTCAAATTTAACCAATCGACCTTTCGCAAAAAACACGTATGTCTTGCGTTTAACGTTTGTTCTGAAAAAGGTCACAACTATTGCGCTAGAAAGTTGACAGGTGCTGTTGAAAAACGTGTGCTGTGAAGTTTCACAAGTTGCCAAGACGTAATTTAACGTGATTAGTTTTTGTGTTACCAGGATGGCGATGAAAGTTAAATTCGTAACACTTAAAAATAAACAACGCAACTGCATAGATATTTCTCATGTGAGGCTAAACGCTGTATCATTCTATTTTACATTCAGAGAATTATTGACGCTGAAAAAATTAAAAAGTTAAACTTAGAGCCAGGACACTGATGTATCCCAATGTGCATTATGGAAGCCGGCGTCTGTGGCTTAAGCGTTGCGAACGCGCTTCGTAATGCCGGGGTACCTGGTTTGATTCTAGCTGCGGACCTTGAGCTTTGTGTTGGTTTCGACAGTGGTTTCGAGAAGCCGACCACACAGAAAGCAATGGCAAACTACTGGACGTAATTTTGCCTAGGGAAACCGCACAACAGCCCAAAAAAGCTGGGGTTGATTCTGCAACGTCTTGTAAAGAATACGAAACTAACTTTCAACACTATGGAAAACTGTAAGAGGGATATCTGGACTGTCTAAATATTATTTATGTATTTTGTTTTGTTTTAGTATCCAGAAGCAATGAGTTGTTAACCCTTAGGCTCGGATAGTGCAACCCTTTGTCCTTGATTCCATGATAAATACCGTAAATCTGGGAGAAATGTGGTCATCATTCCAGCGCAGACAGCCCAGTCGCACACACCTCTGGCTCGCTCAACCGCCCGATCAGACACGTGTGTCTCTCGTTCGCTCGCTAACTACCCATTCGTAGCCTAATTATCGATACTAGCTAGATACTGGTCAATATTCGCTTGATATTCGGCCGAGTTTGGCTGGACTACGCTATCGGTGTCGTCTGCGTTTGGGTTATTAGCAGCCCGGCAGCACATCATTGTTGAAGAGCCAGTCGTACCAGCCATTTGTGAAACGATTGTGTCGAGAACTGCAGAGAAAACACGCTTGGTGCCCTTTTCAGAGCACTCAACAAGCCTTGTCGACTCTGCAGGGATCGAGCTTTCGGTATAGACCGCAATTGTCTAGCATTGATTTTTCCATCATGGGAAAAAAACAGCAAGCAGCCGCACCTACACCAAAGAAGAGGCTGGCCATACCCGACAAAATTGCCGCAGCACCTAAACCAGCACCACAAGCAGGCGCTACTATCGCGGCGCCTCGATCACCTATGCCAGCAACTGAAGCCGCCCCCATCGTGGCGCCAGCACCAGAAGCCTCCCCTATCGAGGAGCCGACACCTGAAGCTTCCCCTTTCGTGGAGCCACCACCTAAAGCCGCCCCAGTCGAGGCGCAGGGACCTACCAGCACCCGCCTACCAAAGCAGCCTGGAGCCCACAACACAGATATCATGCAGTGCTCAAGCTGCAACAGGGCGTGGCACACCGCCGCGACCTGTCGCAGTGGCCCTATTTGTCGGTACTGCTCTGGGGCCCACGACTTCAAAGCGTGCCCCCTGGCAAAAATCGACCAAGACTTCAGGAGGCCGAACAATAACCGAAAATGTTGCAACTGCTCGGGTGCATACAGTGCGAGGTTCCTGGGTTGCCCACACCTTAAGAAGTGCAGGAGAGAAATGACAGCTGCCGTCTCCAGAGACACATACCAGGCGCCCAGACAACAAGAGGGAAGACAGCCGAGATTCCTTCCAAAAGAAAGACAAACTGATCAGGCACGCTCCGCCACAAAGCTAAACGAAAACGAAATTCTACAAATAATTGAAGAACTGAGGAAGCAAATTACAGCATTCCAGAAAGAAAGAACTGCCGCGGCCGCCGAAAGAACAGAGACCCTAGAACTGATCTCTCTACTGCTAGGGGAGATGAAGGATCTAAAGGCAGACAGGCTGGCACACGCTACCCAGCAAACAAAAAGACAGTCAGAAGACACAGAAAACCTACAAAAGACCAGAGAGATACTTACCAGCATCAGAGCAGCCCAGGCAGAAGAAGAATTACGCCACCAGGCAGAAAGAGAGGAGAGAAGGAAGGAGCTGGCCGAGATAAAAACCGCACGGGAAGCCGCACGCAGCGAAACTGCCGAGTTAGAGAAAGCCACAACAGAAGCCGTAACAGCAGCGCACGCAGCTAAGACAGAACGATCCCTGCTGGAGAAAGAAAGAAATGCTACAAAAAAGCCAAGTACCAACAGGGCTGACAAAGGCGTCTCCACTGACAACATATCAATAAAGCATCAGGCACAAATGACTGAACCAGATGAAACCAACGAAGAAGACTCAGAAGCGATCCCAGTCATCACAGATACAGAACAGTCAGATGGAGAGATCATATCCGATTAAGAATATACACAAGCAGAGCAGGAATTCCCGACTGCTAGCAGTACACCGCCCGAAGAACCCGCACCGTACGTCTTCGATAAGGAACAATTCCTAAGAGACCAGGAAGAACACTACGCACTAGAGAGCTGCCAAGTATGGAACGCAGAACAGCAAAAATGGGGCCCACTACAAACCACTCCCACCCAGAGAAACAACCGAGGAAGGCGACGACGACGCTACTAACTTAGCAGAAGCCAAAAACCCGAGCACCCATCTATCAGGAAAAGCCAACCCGCCAAACGAATGACGCCAGAACGCCACCAGAACCTGACAGCAGAAGCCAGACCCCACCCATCCCGTTCCAGGCCACCCAGTCACATATGGCTGTCCTTTTCAGGACTGCCATTTCCAAATCCCAAAACCTGCAAGCCGCCCACCAAGCCCACGCTGCTGACATGATGCAACAACTAAAAAGAAACTCAGGCGAAAATCATCGCCACAAAAGTAAGAAATTCAAGCTCAGATTGCAAATAACCCGTCCTTGAGAAAACAGGCCATCAGGCGGTTAAAAAAGGACAAAGTTAGAAATTTTTGTTTTTCTTCTAACGAACGAACGAAGAAATGTGGCTTTTCAGCTTACCCCCGGGCGTGATCCCGGACCACAAGGAGTTCGTCACCCCGTCACCGCACAATCAAGTTTAGCCAACTACTCTAGCGAGCCGGGCATTATTTATGTATAAAACACTAGTGAAGCAAAAAAATCACTTTCCCAGGATAAGTAATTACCGAGAAATTATCGAAAATACTATAGGATGAATTTGTAAACGGAATATAAATGTTTTGAAAGAGGCTACATAAACAATTTAACATTAGAACAAGTCAGGCGTAAATTTTAGGCTGCACTGAGAGAAGACAAAAACTAGAAAAGGTTGTCATAACTGGAAATATTATGGAAAGAGGATCAGGAACACGAACTGATACATACTGTTGAAGTTGAACTAGCCAAAGAACGTACTTTATTTTTAACGGGTTAATTGGAAGGCAGGCCCGTCTAATATTCTACTTTTTGATGATAGATGAGAAGCATAATCGTCTACATTAGTCTACAAGGTAACTGATAATGACTGAACATTTGCAACTGAACAGTTTGCAGAAAATATAATAAACAAGAGTCTTTAAAAATAATAATAAATTAAAAAAAGCACTTGTGGCATAAGAAGCGTGATGATAGTCATTTAGTTCTATCGGGTCTGTTTTTTTTTTTCAAAGTTACAATGGCGTCCTTCTGTGTAAGCGAGTTTCTCTCTTCAGCTTCATTATAAGACTCTCTCTCTCTCTCTCTCTCTCTCTCTCTCTCTCTCTCTCTCTCTCTCTCTATGTGTGTGTGTATGTTTGTGTGTGTGTGTGTGTGTGTGTGTATCTTCACCCAAGAAGCTAGTTACATATGACTGGCAGTGAATTGCTTTATTTCATTCTATCTGTGTGTGTTTGTGTGTGTGTATGTGTGTGTTCAATAGTATGTATGGTTTTTGGTCAGAAACCTCTTCGTCTTTCTCACTCATTGATGTTTGTCTTAAAGTTTCTGTTGAACGTCCTCACTTCTCATTTCCTTCCCGATATGCACCCTCCACACATACCGGTCCATTGTATTTATTTCCTACGAGTCCACCTCAGTACCTGTATCATTCATGTCCCGCTTGCACACATCTTTATATCGTAGTAGAGGTCGGCCTCGACATCTTCTATCCATCTTTAATTCACCATAGATGATGTTCCTAGGGACTCTGCCATCATTCATTCTCCAGGTGTGATCCAGCCACCTGAGAATTCGTAGACTGAGCATTAAGAAAACGGTTGTAATTCCTGTTCTTTCTAAAACCTCACTGTTTGTGATTTTGTCCTGTCATTTAATACCAAGTATTCTCCTTAGGCATCGCATCTGAAATATATTTAGCAGTTTCTCCTGGTGGGAATAAGTTGACCAAGTTTCACTGCCATAAAGCAGAGTGCTGAATACACAAGCGTGATAGACAAGTTTTTAATTTAATCGTGAGCTTTCTGTTCTCCCAACCTCTGTTAATCTGCTCATTGCTGTTACTGCCGTAATAATCCTGATGTGGATTTCTTGGTCCAGCTATAGTTTGTTATTTACTGTGGATCCCAGATAGGTAAAATGGTTAACTGTCTCCAGCTCTTCACCATCAATATAGACGGCAGGTCTATCTTTAACACCTTTTACCAAAACCTGACATGGCGTCTGTGGCTTAGGCGTTGCGAGCGCGCTTCCTAATGCCGGGGTGCCAGGTTCGATCCCAACTGCTGACCATTTGTCTTGCTTTGGTTTTGAAGGTGGTACCGCGATCAGACAGTTCAGGAGGCGATGGTAAACTACTGAACGTAAAAGTTGCCTAGTAAATTATAACAGCTAACAATTGCTGGGGTTGGTTCTGCAACGTCCTTTAAAGGATGTAAAGGATACAGCTAACTCAAATATAATCTTTGTCTTCTTTTACCTCACTGTTAGTCCAAATTCACAGAATACATCAGCAAATGCAGACAGTAAACGTTGCAGCTCCACCTCTGAGTGGGTGGGAATCGCCGCATCATCTGCAAACAACAGTTCTATGATAAGTAGTATCTTTCTTATCGTGACTTCAGCCTATGGGCATTGTAAAAGCTGCTGTCAGATCGAGAATGGATGAATATACTGTCGCATGACAGCAGTAACTTCCCTTCCACAATAGACTGGCCCACAGTCTGGACACCCCCATATTAATTGGTGTATCTTTGATCTCGGATATTCCGTCCGTAGATATATAGTTCGTTTGTTGTTGGGGAGTCCAGCTGTGTGAAACCTATATAAATGGCTCCTGGATTGATCCTTCTTGGCGTATGGTGTCAATATGTATGATATGACACATTTTCTGCGCCTGTTCAAGCTTAATAGTTTGACCGCTTCACTGCGTGCTTGAGTCGTATCCTCGCCCCAACTGCCGTGGTTAGGGACTAGAATTCTGTACGTCACTTCTACATAGTCTTTTCTATTGATCGGTCGTGTCTTGGCACTACGGTCACTTGAACGTTAACCGTTTTCTTTGAAAACATTCGTTTGCATGGGATGTTTGAAGATCCAGCATGCGTCCGTGTGGTAGTCCAGTTCTCCAGCTAACCATCGACTGGGAAGAAACCCACTCGTGTTGACCTGCCATTGTCTGCTACGCCAGGCTGTTCGTGTAGTCCACGTCAACCAGTCACCGGGAAGTCTTGGTAGTCTTTCGATCAGTCCCTGGTGATAATCATCGTCGTACAGAGATACTACGAGAAACGAGACGTTGCAGAATCCCATTATTCGGCACACTGAGGAGCTGCAAGATCTGGTACAGATAAGTTGTTAGAGCTAAGGAACACTTTGGCAGCCAGTATCCGGATGTGCCCTCGTAATCTGTCTTTACTCTCCAAGCGATGATGAGTCTGGAAATGGCCGAGGCAACCTAGGGAAATTAATTCTCTAATTCCATTTCTTTGAGGACGTGAACCATCGTTCTGGTTCTCTTTATTCCGCTTTTAGTCTTTCTTTGTCACAGTGAAATTATTACAGAATATTTCTTGTTCAAAAGGTTTCTTAGTATTGGAAAAGTTGTCTCGTTGGAATCATTTGTCACAGTTAGAAGTGTATTCATGTTTTGCTAGACTTATTGTTGTTTATATATGTGACTGTGTTTACGTTGTTTACCAGTCTGTGGGGAAAATTAGTAATGAGGATGTCTGGCCGAGTGGTACCCAAGAGTTTGTATTAACCATGAGGAGTCAGAGCTCGAGTCACCTCATTTATGAGATAAGCTGAATGGATGTTTGAACCGAGGGCAAGACCTCTAGACAAACGAGAGCCACCATTCAGAACACCCCTATCTCAGAGCACCTGAGGATTTTGGAAAAGTAATCCGGAAGTAAAGGTGCATGACAAAACTGCTATGCGACATATACCACCATCTTGATCTCGAATGGCATGTTTCTAAAGAAGCAAGTGGCCTATTCCAAAGAGGATAGGAGCAAGTACACATCCGTACTCCACTCCATTGTTTATTACAAACTCCTCCGATGTTACACCATCAAAGTTGATCGTACCATTTAAACCTGTGTTGAACGACTCAATAATGCTCAGTAGGGTAGGTGGATACCCAATCCTCTTCGTTGAATAGACCTTTTCGACCAACAAAATAAAATGCCTTGGTAAGATCAATAAAAGCATTAAACAGTGGTTGATTTTGTTCACGGCATTTTTCCTGCAACTGTTGTAATGCATTTATCATATCAGTGATAGATCAGCTGACACTGTGACTTCAGGTAAACCTGGTCTCCTAGGATCTAGTGTCTTCACAGAACAATTCTCGCAAGTACTTTCCTAAAATTACATTGCAGTGATATTCCCCTGCAGTTACTGCAGTCACTCAGATCACATAGTTATGATACTTGAATATTTGATTCTTTTTTTTTGGAGTGAACTAGCGTTATAGTTTAAATTTATAACTTTGAATATTGGAATATGCAGCTGAAAAATAAACAAATAATGTAAATTTTAATTGTAGAAGTAATAAAAATGTGTAGTTTTGAATATTAGAATATTCAGCTAAGTAATAACGCACTAACAGGACATTACTAACAGGACAATAGTATCTTGCGGCTGACCAAAAATAGAAATTTAAAAAAAATACCGGTCTTTTATTTGATCAATTATTACATATCTAGTTGAAGTTGAGCTGATCACTTCACTGAACAGGATTTTTTTTTAAATGGCTCAGTGGATATGGATAGTGTGGGAATGAAAAGTCCTAAGAAAGGACTTTCATTGAATATTAAGAAAACGGAAGAAGGTAACACCACGTTGTTATATCTCAATTGAATGAAAAAGACTTAACCAAGTCAATAAATTCAAATATCCGAGAACAGCCATATCATCAGATTGGGAATTTGTGACAGAGATTAAAAGCAGAATAGGTCAAGAAACAAATTGAGAATAATTTGGAAGCAACAGATGTGTGGTTTCGGAAACGAATGTTATGAACACCTTGGACTGCCAAAGTAACTAACAACAATTGCTTGAAAGAAGCTAATGAAAGTAGATCTCTATATACAACAATAAGAAAGAGACTGTTCGTTGGCTGCATAATGAGAAGGGAGACATTGGAGAACACCGTGACAACTGGAAAGATCAGTGGGAAAAAGGGGTAGAGGCAGACCAAGAGAGATGATGCTGGATGAGCTGAAACGATGGCATGGAGGGATATCATCAAAAGAGCTGTTCAACGCAACCAGGGATCGTAATCTGTGGAGACGCATGATCGCTTACGCCAATTGTGAATTTTAAAAAAATCACAGAGATTAGAGAAATGCCTGGACAAATACATGTATCGACTTTAATAAGACAAAGAAGGTGGAGATTTACTGGACACACTCTGGGAAGAAATGAACAAAGATTTACAAAACAAGGATTAAAACGGGGAAAAAGAAAAGACGTCCAAGGGAAACATAAAGAAGAACATTATTAGAGAAGCTAAAAATGATAGGCGAACTCGGTGTCAGAGACTGAGTTACATGCAACAGGCAGGTAGGTAGCTGTACCCAACTAGGACATCACACAAGCGATAAACTCCCGGTGACACAAAGTGCCACCATGTGGTTGAGAATCACCCGTGGAGAGGTCCCAGAAACCCCTTTCAGCCGTTAGACGATATCTATGGTTAGGCCATATCAATGCCCCGGCTATATTCAAGGCACCTGGCAGAAGCCAGGGTGGGGTTTCAAACAAACAATTGCATCCCACGAGGGAACGACTATTCGTGATAACCAAACACATGCAACAGAGCGGAGTGGATGAATCGTATGCGAACCCTATGTGACGTATAAAGGTACACAATGAATGATTATATACATGTGTAACTTTTTTTATATGTAATATAACATTTCACTATTGTTACTTCTTTTTGCTGCAGATCCAGGAGTTCCAATGGAGCTCAGTATATGAAGGCGTTATTCTCGCATCTTTCAATATGGGTTCCATCGTCACACCCATTATTGTCGGCTATGTTACTACCAGGTATTTTCTTCATCATTAACCGACATATCAAACTTTTACTGACATTTCTGCCGTTAGAAAGACGTTTTACAATCAACGAAATGTGTTGACTTCTTTAAGCTCTTGTTTCTTTTATATTTGTGGACTTTTTAGGTGAGTTCTAATGTCTAGTAGTCTTTTCCGGACTATAGGCGAGTCCACTCTCAGGAATATTGTGAATTATACTCTGGACTAGCCCATTTCAGGAATGTCAGTGAATAATTCTCAGAACTAGTCTGTTTCATGGCTAGTCGATTTAAAGATTAGGAGTGAATCCTTTTCACGACTAGTCTATTTTCAGTGCCCCCCCCCCCAACTAGTTCATCTCAAGGGTAATAGCGAATTCTTTTCAAATGTGGCGTATATATAAGCTTATTTCATCAGGTATCCTATGTATGTAGGGTCTGTAACTTTTCTTAACTTAAGCATTCCATGAAAAAAAGTCATAAACTCGATTAATAACAAAGTAAATGACTATTTTCAACACCCTCAGTTGGGCATACATAACTAGACCTATATTTTATAGACCACTCTGTTTGTGATGTGGTCAACATCACACCGGCCGCCTTTACTTCAAAAGACTTTAGCTGGTATCCATTTAAGGCTGGGTCGACCTCATAGCCAGTGTCATTTTTAAAAACAGGTCCTGCTCCGTCAGGATCTGAAGCCGCTACCCCACAACGGGTCCCAGCTAGATTAGTCCATTCTGAAACAAGACGGACCCTTTTTACGCTAATCTCACATCGAGCATACAATAATAAGATTAGTTGTGTATCCTTTACAGTACGTTTTTCAAGGCAAATTTACGTCCAGTAGTTTGCCATTGCCTCTGGACGGTCGGCTTTCTTGATACCACTGTCGAAACCAACGCAAGGCGCATGGCCCGCAGCTGGGATTGAACCCGGCATTCCGGCATTACGTTCGCATCGACTTAGCCACAGAGCCGATTAAGTATACAATACCATTCATATTTTTATACTGTCACTGGGTGGTTAGGTGGTTAACATCATGCTTACTGTCTATACTTCCCAGAACATTTTTCAAGATCCTGCAATGATAGTATTTTAAAATGAAGTGAAAGCGCAGATCACGCCATAAGAGCATCACAGTATATTTTGTTTTTCTCTACCTGGCGGAACTAGACTTTTTTCTTCAAAAATGACCTTGGTTCCCAGGTCGACCCAACCTTGACTGGATACCGGGTGCAGTCCCGGGAAGTAGATGCGACCGGCGTGACGCTGACCTCATCACACATCTTGTACCAATTGTTCTATAAAATATAGGTCTAGCCCTATATGCCCTATACTCCTAAAAGTGTGGAAAAGGTCCTTAACTTTTTTTTTTTAACTTTTATATTTTGCTTACGGCACTGCAGCATCACGCATATGGTGCTGACACACATTTTGTGTACAGACTACTGAGTAGGGTTGGCTACTGACCAAGGGGACGGAGCACCTATAGGTATGTCCCGAGCGCAGTAATGTCATTTATAAATTAATAGATTTCTTCCTTTTTTTTAGACTTATCAGTGCTTAACGGGTGATGTGATCAATACCATACCGGCGTCCTTTACTTCTAGGGAATTTTCAGAGTACCCGGTACGGTTTGATAGATCAGAAAGCCCTCGAGATGGGCAAATTGCATGAATAAATAATAAATGGTGGGGTGAAAATTCAAACTTACTTTACATGCACGTAAAAAGGGAATACCCTCCAAAGCGAAAAACAAAGGAAGAAAAGACAACTGGAATTTCCCTATAGTCAGCTTTAAACCAGAGGAGATGATACATGATAATGCTGCCATTAATTACTCTACTATTATATACCCCAGGGAGCCGCCGTAGTGCAGCGTCTAGACGCTCGCTTGCAAATCAAAAGGTCGTAGAAACCGGGCTGTTTTAAAAATGACCTTGGCTCCGAGGTCGACCCAGCTTTGACTGCGTACAGCTGGAGCCTTCTTCTGCCTTTCTATTCTACAATGCAGCATAGGCCCTCAACCAACTCACGCCATGTCGTTTTATCCTTCGCCATTACATGGAGCTCTCGCCATGTCCTCCCCATTTTTCTAACTTCATTCTCCAGCTGTCTTCTCTGTGTGTTTTTTGTTCTTACTTTATTACTATGCCCCTGTGGGTTCCAATGCAAAGACATTCTACTTATGCTGTTCTCCTGTTTTCTCAGTGTGTGTCCAACGCCAGCGTCTTTTCCTCACCTCTTGGTCCACTGGAGCCTGTTTAGTTCTCTCCCAAAGCTCTACATTAGTTATACTGGGAATTAAAAGCTGCCGGCGTGATGTTGACCACATCACCCACTAAGTGCCGAATGGTCTACAAAATATAGGCCTAGCCCTATGTGCCCAATACGCTTAAAGGCGTGGAAAAAGGTCCTTTACTTTTTTAATTGCATACCACACTCCTAAGTGAAACGTCATGGAATTAGACCCCCTAAAAACATGTTCATGTTTGCTACTAGAATGCGTTATGAATCCTGTTGGTTTTCTCCGTGTGGATTCCAGGGCCTTGTTCGCAGCCTAGCTGTAAACCACAACACAACGTTCCAACCACCCTTTACAGAGGAATTGCAGAAGAAGATCAATTCTGTTTTATTTTACTGGCTGCAGTAGACATTTCAAAACTTATAACTGTTTAGTAGTAGTAGTACTTTTACCCCACTAGGACATCACACAAGCGATAAACATCCGATGACACAAAGTGCCACCATGCGGATGACGATCACCCGTGGAGAGGTCTCGAAAACCGCGTTCAGCCATTAGGCTACATTCATGACCGGGCTATATTGCGGCCCCTGGCAAGAGCCAGAGTGGGGCTTCAAAATAACGAAAAATTGCGTCCCATATAGGGATGACTAATTGTCTCTGAAAAACTAAACTGTTTATCCTTGATCTGTTGTTGTCATTGGCTTGACATTCTGAATGTAACATGTCTGGCTATTGTGTGAAGCTGATAAAAAGCCAGGAGCAGCCTTATAACAATAATTATTTATAAGAATAATTTACTTAACATCAATGTTTTTGCATCCTCCTTCTAAAAGACATGGCGGGCGGAAGTTGATGTCGGCATGCTTGCTTTTTGGTGGCACGTTTACAGTTTTGCTGCCTGTTGCAGCCAAAGCCGATCCAGCTTTTATCATTGTCTTTAGGATCCTCACAGGGATGGCTTTGGTAAGTATCTGTCTAGAGCGGCTGTTCTCAATTCGTGGGTCGCGACTCCTTGGGGCGGGGGGGGGGGGGGGTCCGGACCCTTTTACAGGGGTCGCGTAAGACCATCAAAAAACACATATTCACCAAAGTTAAGAAGTAACAACGATAATAATTTTATCGTTGGGGGGTCGCCACAATATAAGGAATGGTGTGAAAAGGTCGCGGCATTAGGAAGATTGAGAACCACTTTTCTAGAGCATTAATTGTTCAATGGTTCTAGCAGTTACAAAACGTAAACAACTAAGTGAAGACATGAAGTCTTTTTTTTTTTTTTTTTTATAGCTGGTTTTTGGTTCTTCTTCTCATCCTCCTCTTCCACCCTCTTCTTCTTCTTTGCGTTCACGGGCTGCATAATCTGGACGAGCTATTTTTTGGTTGCTCTTCCTCCTCGGGACTTAGACTTGTTCTTTAGGTCTGGCTTATTTGTATTTTGATTTCAAAGGAAGCTCAACTCTTAAGGCAAGTTTGTTCTAGAGTCAATGAGTCTATTGGGATTTCAGGACAAATATGATTTATGAGTTATGAGTTAGATTATCTTGACAGCACTCCGGACACACCCATAGGCGCTCAGATTCCCCTCTCAACATATTCATCAGCGTCGCGCGGTTAATAGTTCCTGTTCTATGTTGGTTAACAAGACTTTGTGTGCATCCGGTGTGCTTCTCGTGCTTGGCTGTGCCGATCTTTACTCCAGTTCGGTTATTCTTAGCAGTGATGTGGACACGTTGCTTCCAAAATCCTCAGAACGTCCTATCTATCTAAGAGCAATGCCAATGTCTACGTGATCCGTGGGTCGGCCATCTTCAATTAATGCAGCACCTGCCAGTCTATAAGCTCTCTCATTACAAACGACGCCTGCATACCCTGGAACGAATATGAAAGTAACTGCACACACAGGAGAATTTTGCAACGACTCAAACCACTGTCTGCGTAACCAGCCTGCCTTGACCCGCCGGATCATGCTCAAAGAATCACTCAGCACATACACACGCTGGAATAGTCCTGTAATCCCAGCCACATGAAAGCCTGTGTCACCGCCATCACCTCCATCGTGCATCGTGCTGCTGGTGGTCATGGAGAAGTCACCGCTGGCTTCCTGAACTGTTCTGCCGAAGAGCTGTAAATGCCTATGCACTCTTTTGTCCTCGTATAACGGACCTGTCTGTGAAGATCACCACATCTGTCTTATCGGACTTGTCACTGATAAGCGCCCATACCTCGGCACTGACAGCGGCTGGATTCTGCTCCCTACAATTCCTGTCGAGCGTCGCGACACAGGAGAATCTGAGATTGGACGCTTCAGACGTTGGTATCCATTCCTCACCTGGGTGGATGTCTGTAAGGCTGCAAACCTGCATGATGTCATTCTCTGCCCTACCTAGCCATGATTTGCCCCTTTTAAGCCTATTGCCTTTTTTTCTTGAAGAGCATGTGGTGCAAAAGGTGCTTTAGATATGAGCCTATCTTGAGGTATGCACGAGCCCTCCAGATTTGATCCTGTAGTTCATGGTAGGGAAGTCAAGATGGTACCTCATAGCTACACAAGAGGTGTCTCCAGTGCACCCTAGAATAATGCACATTGCTTCATTTTGCACCTTCTCAAGTCTTTCAATCTTAGTGTGGCTGACAGTGAGGATGGCAAGAGCATATTCGATGGCAAACATGTGTAGGACAAACATGTGTAGGTTTTTGGTTAAGAATTACGACCATTGAACACAAATATCTCATAAAGCTTTAGTCTCGAAACCTAGATTTTTTTGTCTCAGTTGAGGTTTCAACTTTACTGCAGTCGGGTGAGCCCATACTTGCTGCGTTTATGTACAACTGAAAGTCAAATGAAATATCCCTTTCTGTCTCATTTAAAAAACTAGTAAACAAACAATTAGTCCCATCAAAATTTAGTAATATGCTCATGCAGTAAATGGCAGTTGCTAGAGGCATTAAAGCAACAGTCGCTGATTTGGCTATACACACGTAGAAATATTTGTCACATAAGGTATTTCAGCAATCCACACGCAAACCGGCTACCGGCCATATTGAATACCACGACTCAACGGCTGCACAAATAAAAGGAATTTCCCATGAGAAAAAACACACAGCTCACAGTGCGGCACCACACACTAAAACTCAGTAGCTCAGGCAATGAAACAGTAGACTACTGTCCATGTGTCGAAACTGCCTTAGCAAAGCGCTGTCTGGAGCAAAAATAACTTAGAAGCTTATCATTCTGCAATGCATAGTCTTCCATTTTGAACCAGAAAACAGATCACTCTGTGACGGAACACCGCCGCATTGAGGCAGGTCAAAATGTGCCTATTTCAGCCTTATTAGAGATATGTCATCAAATGCAAACTCGGGAAGATTTTATTCGCTTCACAAAATGAGTCGTACGGATTTTTAACAAAGGAGACAAATATGTATGTGATTTTAGGGTAGCAGATCGTAGAATATTCTGTGCAATCTTTCTTTTTCAACTGAGGTGAGAAAAAGAATTCTCGAGAGCTGTATAAATCATATCATGAGATAAAGAAGTGACAGTTTTATAATATTCGACTTGATTTATCAAAAAGTATAAACCTTGTTTCGGCGTGATGCTGACCACATCACGCATCTTGTGCCGATTGGTCTATAAAATATAGGTCTAGCCCTATCTGCCCTAAACGCCTAAAGGTGTGGAAAAGGGTCCTTTACTTTTTACTTTTGACTTATGAGCCTTGTTATAGTATAGTATAATGTATAGCTTTGAAATTATAGCCATACTTTTTATATGTATAATAATTACTTTCAAGGGATTCTCGAGCATTTATTAATCGTTGTATAAAATTATAGATTAAACTTGCAAAGAGAATAGTTTTAATTTCTTGTGTCCATTATACTAAACGATATTTTTTTTATGGTAGTGCACTTATTTTTTAACGCATTTTTTTTTTAAACAGCAGTTTTGTTCCTTAAAAAATGTTTGCTGATTTTTTTTTTTTTCAACTAGCTGGATTCGTTTAACAATGTGCAACTTTTAAATGTGTTCTGACAGAGTGGGACTGACTCGCTGATCCAGGGTATGTGGTCTCAATGGGCTCCAGTGTACGAAAAAGCTTCATTGTCAGCCTGTGCTTATTCTGGTAATCTCTTTTTAATTTGTAATTTAAATGATCTAGAAAGTTCAGGAGAGTTAGATGAAAATCATCATTGTTTCCATGCAGGATGAAGTGAAGGTACGATCTACAGCTCAAGACAGTGGAGTAGCAAGCTCAGACTGCAGCCAGTACGGAACATTTCCTGTCAACCCCACACGGACCCATATATATTTTAAATGTTTAAAACACATCGTTTTGCTATTTCAACTCCTCGGTGTTGACAACCTTTCTCACACTACTGGCTCAGGAATTTCAATACGCACTGGCAAATAGGCCCTGGGCAAACCAGAGTACTGAGGTCCCTAGGGCAACCACTCATAGGAATTCAGTATAAATAATCAATAATATTAAATATATATTGATTTCATTGGCACTTCGGTAAAACTGGTGTTAAAACATATACCTAGATAAGATGGCACAATATAAAATTACTACGAACTTCTTATTATAATAAGTGTGTGCGACATGTCTGATTTATTACTGGCTTGAAGTCTTCAGGATGTCATTTTTCATGCATTTAAGTGAAAGCCATTTGTTACGTAGAACGTATTTTAAAAATTCTAGTCATGTAACAAACAAAAGCAAGTTTTCCTATCCAGTTGGCTAACATCATGCACATAAACACACTACGTGCAGTTTAAAAATTCTGGGATTCGAAACGAAAGCCAATGAACAATCTTTAGTGCAGGACAGACTGGCATATAACACCACAATATCTAGCATGAGAATTGAGGTGGAGGCGGTAACTGCAGCTTTCCGGTGGCTAGAGAACAAGATGTTTACACATGTGGTAATTGTAACATAGCAGAGTGGCAAGCTTCACTGGGATGGTCACGGGTAGTGACTTTGTATCTTTTCTACCTGCTGGAGTGGTAGTCATTAAACATGCAGGCAGATTGGCTGGATCTGTACCACTGGGTGGTGAATTGATACATGACAAGGCAGATGTGGTTTGGGCAATTTGTCAACAGCAACGGAATCCGAAGCGATACAAGATTATTATGGCCTGGACACACTCTTAGGGAAAATGCAAGACAGACATATAACCAGATTACGACCATTTGTATTGAAACTCTGCATTCGCTGCTGAGGGTGAAGACGGAGCACGCATGGGAATGCCCCGAGTGCTGTGATGTCAATTCTTGATTTAACTCGATAAATCTGGGCTCAAATCTTTCTGAGGTCAGTGGTTCTGACGTGGACAAACATAAACATCCTAACTTGCAAAGTTCGTGGCGACATCACTAGCCATACGACCCTAATTATGTAGGCTCAAGGCTCCACTGTCCTACACCGCTTGCACACCAAAAAAAAATTATTAAAAGCAGTAAATACAATTTTCAAGTGATAAATTTGATAAATTATCTTCTGCAAACTTGAATTTACATATTGGGTATTTTTTTTTTAATGTTATCATTTTTCAACGAATCAGAAACAAGATAACCGTCACTGTCATTGGGACATGAACAATAGGAAACGCAATAAAGGTGGCGAAGAAGACGGTATGTGTCCGTCTGTGAATGTGTTTTGAGTCTAAGTGTGTGGGTGCCAGTCTTCAGAACTGTACTATGTGCTGCCTATCAACAGTATACAAATTATTAACTATCATAATTGACTCCCTAGGCTTGAGCGTTGCTGGCATTCTGACTTTTCTTGTGTGTGGTTACATCGTTTCAATTGGCGGAGAAGGACGTGGATGGCCCTATATCTTCTACATATTTGGTATGCCTTGTTTAATCCTGTTTATGTTTTGCTTATTGTTGCTGAGCTTGGAGAATTCGTATTTGAAGATCCTGAACCCAATTCCACAACGTTAATTTAGTTACTTCATTATACTTAAATCTAACTACAACCCTATATTATAACTGTGGTGTGACAAATACATCAACATACAGTTTCGAGCAGTGAGGCTCGTCAGCACAGGAGTGCAGCTCATCTAAGAGAAGGAAACCACTTATTTGCAGCCTCTGATAGACGAGGCTCGTCATTATGGGATTGCAGCTTATCGAGGAGAAGGAAAACTCTGGATCTCAAATCCCCACTGCCTTGTGGCAAGACCCTATTTAGGAAAAAAAAACTTCTGGAATAAACCCTCAGGAAAAATCCGGAACTGGAATTCCTTAGGCGTTAGCACTTCTGCTACGGAAACATGTTCGGTGCCAAGCGATATTGGCATATAGCAAACTATTGACATTACCCTGGCGACCCTGCTACCTGGGGAACAAACAGTCTGTACTCAGACATTTCGGCATGGCCAGGCCTTTACCTTGAAGAGGTAACTCCAGCGTTGGCTACATCGATTGACGGTTGCCTGTTTACAACATTCATTGTAAACTGGCTTCGCTCATGGTCATATTATATTTTATCATATTTACGCGCATACCGCGGCTGGGCAGTGCTTTCTTTATGTGTTTGCCATCATGAGGTCATGTGTCCAAGTTCTCCTCGAGTCGTAGATTTTTTTTTTTTTAAACTGACATTCATGTAGAAAGAATTATTAGTTTTTCGCCTCTATGACTAGAGTCTGTGCGTGAATGTACTCAGGACTGTAATAATCGCTGTCAATGTCTCCCTCTCTCTATTTCTCTCTCTCTCTCTCTCTCTCTCTCTCTCTCTCTCTCTCTCTCTCTCTCTCTCTCTCTCTCCCCTCTCTCTCTCTCTCTCTCTCTCTCTCTCTCTCTCACCACTTATTTAATGTTAGTGTAACTATGTTAGAACCGTTAACATTGTTCCCAGGTTCTTTGTGCTTTCTGCTGGCTCCCATATGGTTCATCAACGTTCACGACAGACCAGAAGATCATCCACAAATAACCAAACAAGAGCTGGCAATCATCACATTTAGTAAACAACCTGAGCATTTCCACCACTACAAAAAGGTGAACCTGAAAGTGTTTTGTATGTGTATTTATTCTCTATATTGTGTTTGATTTTAACCGAATGTAGACCTTTATTTATTTCTTTGTTTAAATTCCAAAGTACGTTGATAAAATAATGAGGGGAGGGGGTGAACGGGACAAGGTTCAACCATCATTTTCCGAAAGGGTGGTGGTGGGGGGGGGGGGGGGGTTGGTTGGTTGTATTTTGATTTGTTTGTTGTTGTTTTTTGCGCCATATTCATGGCTTAAAACCGCTCCCCCATCTAATAGCCCTGAAAAGGGCTCGTGCAATGTAGATGCTGTGACCCAACCACTTGCCGACTCGCGACGATTCGCCCATTGATGGACCAATAAACCACAAGGTCGTCGATAAACCCCTCTGTGAGTGACATTTAACCCCACTAGCACCACACAAAGTGCGATTAGCACCCAGTGACGCAAAGTGTCCCTATTCGGATGATGACCCGCCCCCTCCCTTTCCTATCCTGTGCAATCCCAGAAACCTCATTTAACAGTGTGGTTTATTTTATAGCTCCCGACTACTTTTACGAAGTAAACAGGCAGTTTTATTTGATAGTTTTTGAATTTGTACTTCAGTTATAAAGGATTCACTTATCTGCTTAATTTATGTAATTGTTACTGTAGTATGCACCTGACGAGATACAGCGAAATATGCCAGGCAATAAATTGTGCAATCTGTTGTTTGTGTCTTCTTTCTTCAACTTTACAAAGTAAACGGGTTCAGCCGGGGTGGCGCTTCAATATAAAAATAACGTGAAACTGAAAAGTCACTCTTTGTATAGCGCTTTAAAGCATTATCATTGAAAGTGAGCCTTCTTTTTTTTTTCTCTACTCCATGAATGACTCGAGGCATACCTTTCTGTTCCTTCGTATATAATTTCAGCTTTTCCGATATTTCCAAGGTTCATCTTCTGTGTGGTTGACCTCTGGTTCTGTTAGGTTGAATCTGTATAGCATTGATCTCTCTGGTGCCTTCTGTTGCCAAACTTGTTACATGGTCAAACCATTTCATCTATTGTCTACTGAAACAGTTGATACGTAAACATTTCATTTCTCTCGTGACTATTTTTCTGCTGTCTTCTCATTGATAGAACAACGTTGGTGAGAATATTATGTTGAATAGTGCTCTTTCTTCTCATTGATAGAACAACGTTGGTGAGAATATTATGTTGAACACTACTCTTTTGGTGTTCATAAAGTGAGTTTCCGGTCAAACTATATTTTATGCTGTTTACTAAAAGTAAATATTTATGTATATTTCCATATTTCTATTTGGGGCTAAACTGTAAATTTGCAAATCTCACAGGCGTTCTTGAATACAAGATGGCGATACTGATTAAATGAAAGCCCTCATGTTTCAACAGACTACTTATCTCTGGCAAAATGTTGCTTGTCAACTATGCAGACGCTCATTAACGCTCAGTTCATATTCTCTAAGGATAACATGTTCCTGTTGTGTCCTTTTTGAGGCAGTATTTGCTGCACTAAACGTGTTTACCTGTTACAAGCGTAGTTGCATATTCATCTTTTTCGGCCATCTGTCCCCCAGTGAAGCTTGGGCTCTCAACCAACTTACTTCAAGTCTTTCTATCTTTCAATATTGTATACAGCTCACCCCACGTCCTCCCAATCTTTTTAACTTCACTCGTAGCTTTATTCTTATGTGTTTGTTTGCCTTTATTTATATGTCCCTGTGGATTCCAGTGCGATGATATTCTAGTTATATTGTTATCAGGATAGCATTTTGGTAATGAAGGATTATTATTCTTGTTTCTATAGTTAACAGTGCTGACTTTTACATGTTCATAAACACAACCATCTCTTCCTTCCCTTTTTTCCCCTCCGCCTGTCATCTCTCTCCCTCTCTTATCCGCATTTCAAACCTATATACTCACACACAACCCTTACTTTTATCAATGCCGAAAAATATGTTGGACATGACATTTCCTCGATGCATGTATTTTATAATTCAACATATTTTCATCCAGGCACTCAACACCCCATGGAGGCAAATATTTGTATCTTCAGCAGTGTGGGTTGTAGTGATGGGACACATAACCCACAAGTGGATCCTGACATTCATGCTGTCCTACCTGCCTCGGTATTTTTCTGACCTTTTTGACTTCGGCATGAAAATGGTACGTTAGTGAACCTTCCACCGTAGCATAATATCTTTATATGAGAGCTTTCCAAACTGTTAATGTTGTTGACAAACCTTTTAGACCTGCGGTTCTCAATCTATGGGTTGCGACCCTTTTGTGGGTCGAACGAACCTTTCACAGGGGTCGCTCAAGACCACCAGAAGACATATATTTACTGAAGTTATGAAGTAACAACGAAAGTAATTTTATGGTTTGGGGAGTCACCACAACACGAGGAACTGTATTAAAGGGTCGAGGGATTAGGAAAGTTGAGAATCACTGTTTTAGACAAACATAATTTCTCGACACGGTAATTCAGTTTGCTAGCAAACCAGTGGTTAAACGGAATAAGCGATTACTCTGTTTTACGCTTTACTTTCGCGTGACACACCTTCCCTCTGCAGCGATACAGTTGAAAAGCTCTGCTCTGTAGGTTATATTCGCCATGTCAGGAGGCATTATTTTTTGTTATATGCTGTTTGAAATTGTTTGCTTAATACGTGTTTTCTAGACATATATGTTTACATAAAGTAGACGTTGTTATGCAATATAGTTAGGGTGACCACACGTCCAGTTTTCGCTGGAAAAGTTTCATTTTTAGGCGTGCCCCGACCGTCCCATCGGTATTCAGAAAAAAAAATGGCAATTGTCCCGTTTTGTAAAAGTCTGGAATAGAGCACAAACTTAAAGTCATGTCTTTATATCTTATCTGATTTCATAGTTTTAGACACTTTTAAGTCATGAAATGTATCCATAGGAATTTTCATTGTAGCATGTATTTGCCATATACAGTTAAAGAGCATATTGTTTCTTTTATTTCTTGACGACAATGGTTCGGGTTTTAATACCATCATCCAGCGAGTTACCCCCTTCACCTGGGTGGACTATACAACATGGGGTGGAGATTAACTGACTTGCTCGGGATGTCTCGATTTCAGCAACAAATATGACGGGGTGTCTAGTTTTCGGCTCAAAATATTAGTGACCCAGCTTACACTGTCTACCTGTTCATTGTCCTGTTGTGCAATTATGTGGCGCCTAGGGCTACAGTATATACCTCCATTCCATTCTGTCCTGCGCAGTCGTTGAATATTATGAAAATAACCCACTCCATAATCTTTGGTTTCTTATCAGGTTTTTTTTTTTAAAAAAATGCTTTTTAGCTGAAGATAGGATAGTCACCCTAAATATAGTAAACGTAAGGTAAAGAGTTCTTGTGCATGCTAAAAAACGTGTTGAGTGTCATGCGAGTATACGTTTGTTAGCCAGTCGGTGCGCAATGTTGATTTGGTCAATATAACGCATTTTAGACCAAGTCGGTGCAAACAATTGTAAACATTTAAAATAAATAACTATGCATATGTACACAGAAGTTATGAAGTTTATGAAGATAGTTGCGTATCTTTTGCAGGTTTTGGGCTGAGAGTTATAGTTATGAGTTAGATTATCTTCACAACACTCCGGACACATCCATAGGCGCTCAGATTTCCCTCTCAATATATTCATCAGCGTCGCGCGGTTAATAGTACCAGTCCTATTATGCTGGTTAACAAGACGTATGCGTCCAGTGTGCTTCTCATGCTTGGCTGTGCCGATCTTTACTCCCAATTCGAGTATTCTTAGAGGAGTGATGTGGACACGTTGCTTCCAAAATCCTCAGAACGTCCTATCTCTCTAAGGGCTGTTGTGGGTTTTCTGTGCGAATTTTACGTTTAGTAGTTTGTCATAGCTTTCTTAATGGTCAGGTCAGGTCTCGGCACCACTGTCGAAAGCAACGCAAGACAAATCGTCCACATCTGGGATCGAACCCGGCACCCCTGCATTACAAAGCGCGTTCGCAACGCCTAAGCCACAGAAGCCGACTTCAATTATGTACTCGCGTTTATTAAATATAGACCAAACATTATTTTTTCCAAAAGTAGAAGCAGTTTTGCAATATGGGCCTAACATTACGATATACAGTTATATTTGCATAAGTAATCGTGTTTTTAATTATAATGTGAATCATCTTTTTTATTGGTTCTATTTCGTAGTATTTATTTATATGTTAAGTGTTCAGTCCAGTTGGGTACTGTTATTATATTTTTTGTTAAAGTCATACCACATTTCTTTTTCATCTAATTTATTTATTGCTCGAGAGTTTGAATAGTGGGGCGGCTATGCGCTCGCCTCTGGCCTGGAGGTTGTAGGTTCAAATCCGCATCGAAACGGACTTTTTCCAAAATGACCTTGGCACCCGGGTCGACCCAACCCAAAGTGGTTACCAGGCAAAGTGCTGGTTAACTACCTTACCTACAGAGTGCCAGCTGGTCTATAACATACAGATCTAGTTTTTAAACGAGTAGGACATTTTAGGGAAGAGAAGAATAAAAGGAGTAAGAAAGAACAAACAAAGGATGTTGCGGCGATTAACCTTCATCAGCACATAAAGAACAAAAAGCACACAAACACAAATATGCACTAACTTTGAAGTGACTACTTAGGACTATAATGTAGTAAATAAATGATACTCCTCTGTGTCACAGGTGAAAAACTTATGAGATCTAGCACTATATGCCACATAAGCCTAATGTGGTTAGGGAGAAAAAGTCCATTACTTTTCAATTACTTTATTTTATTCACTGTTTATATTTCACAGCCATATAATGTGCCCCCCCCCACCCCCCGGGGGGGGGGGGAGGCGTTGTCTTTAGCAACAGGACAACAGTTCAGGTTCGATCCCAAAAAAAGTTTAGATTATTTTATCTGACTATTCGGGCTCTGAAAAAACGTAAAATATATTGGTTAGTTGCGTATCCTTTACAGGGCGTTGCAGAACCAACCTCAACAGCCCCTGGTTGTTGTGCGGTTTTTGTAGGCAAATTTACATCCAGTAGTTTCCATTGCTTACTGGACGGTCGGCTTTCTTCATACCACTGTCGAAACCATAGCTAGGCGATGGCCCGCAGCTGGGATCGAACCCGGCATCCCGGCATTAAGAAGCGTTCGCATCGTCTTAGCCACAGAGCAAAGAAAAACTTAAAAGTCGGATGGTTAGTTGCGTATCCTTTACAGGACGTTGCAGAACCAACCCTAACAGCCACTGGCTGTTGTGTGGTTTTCTAGGCAAATTTACGTCCAGTAGTTGTAAAATATATTACAAAGCTTTATTCGTGTCATTTGCTTATATTATTTATTGCAAACGTCTCCAGGACGGCTTGTTTTCTTCTTTGCCATTCGTGGGCCGCTTCATTTCTGGAGCCATTGCCGGTTACGTTTCTGACTGGATGCTTCGGAAAGGAGTCTCTACAGTAAGGACTAGGAAATGTTTTCAGGCTATGGGTAAGCGTATTCATGTTTACAATCCTGAATTTGCCTTTGTGTCGTTAGCAATCAATACAATCAGAAACATTTGCAGACGTGAAATCCCTCATTAAGAGAAAATCAGAAACAGATTAGAAAACCAACACAGTTTATAACCTGATTTTCTCAAACACCTCAACAGGACAGATTAGGTCACCATTTATTGCTTACGAAATGGACACTGCAGACAACAAACACTCATATAAATTAGGTATGAGCCAAACACCCCCCCCCCCCCCCCCCCCCCCCCCAATCAATGTATTCGTACTGAACAGACTCCAGAACATGTCCTGCAATGTAGAAATAGTCCGCTTCTCAAAAAACGGTAAAAGATCAAATTAACATTGTGGTTAAAAAGCGTTCATCAGTATAAGGTATAAGGAAATAAACGAAGAACAATAGAGCTACATAGTCGGTGCTGGATTTAGCTATAACCTACATAAGCTAAGAGTACAGCTTCAAAATTTGCAACGGCCTAAAAAAAATTCCTATTTGGTAGGCAGCATATCTTTCGATGGAGTAATCAATGGGAAAACGGGGGTGGGGTGGGGGGGGTGGGAGGGGGGAGCTGTTTAAATTGTAACTTCGAGCTTTTTATAAAATTCTTTATGTGATTTTGCAAACAAATTCAAAAAAATTTTTTTTTTTTTGGAAGGGGGGGGGGGGGGGGTTAAACGACAATATATTTCTATTATCCTTATATTTAAAAGGCTTTTACTGTTTAACACAAACAAAACAAAACAAATAAAAATTACTGCATGGCTCAGTAGAGTGGAAAAGGAGAAAAGGCAGAACAAGTAGGACCTGGATACAGAACTTGACAGATTGGGATACGCCTTAAGTATGAACCGCGACGTTAATTGCATCTGATCGCCAAAGGTGGAGGGAGCTGATCAGACAGTCAAAGGCAACTAGTGACCCAATGACACGCAGCTTTATGGGATCACGATAATATTGTTTACAGTTTTCTTAGATGACTTGGTGTAATTTAAAACGGTAGGGGCTTCGGGGCTTTATATAGGTTAGGGCCTCATAAAATGTAAATCATACTCTATTCACAGTAGTTTGTGTTGTATGACGAAGGCTTTCTAATGGAACGAAGACAGACTAGTTGAGTTGAGTCGAGAATTGACATCACAGCACTCGGGGTATTCCCATGCGTGCTCCGTCCTCATCTTCAGCAGCCAGCGCAGAGTTCCAATACTGATGGTACCGGTCACTATCTGGTCATTTGTCCGTCTTGTCTTTCCTCTGAGTGTAGTGAGCCGGCCAGACCATCTGTTTACACCCATGTGCCTCATTCTCTCCAGGCCATAATAATCTTGCTTCTCTATTGATTCCGTTGCTTGTTCCCAAAGGGCCTTGACCACATCTGCCTTGTCACGTATCAATTCACCACTCAGTGGTGCAGATCCAGCCAATCTGTCTGCCTGTTCATTACCCACCACGCCGGCATAGCCTGGAGAAAAGATCCACAGTATGCTCACTACCGTGACATTCCCAGTGAAGCTTGCCACTCTGCTTGAAGCATCCCTGTCCTCACCTTTCTCAGCATGCCTTCAGAGTCTTTTACAATTACGACATGTTTCCTTTTAACCGGAGAGCTGCAATTACCGCCTCCACCTCCATTCTCATGCTAGGCATTTCGTGGAAAGGGGTGTGCAGATTAGTGTTTTCCATTTTTTTTTAAAGTAACCGTGAAAAACTCTTTTCACACAACTGACCCATTGAACTTATAGTGTTAGACCCAAATATATGTAGACTAATAAGTACTTGAAGGTAATGCTGTAAACATTACGCCGACCGTCTTCATTTTCCCCACTGCATTTTCTGGTGCTCATTTTAGGCTGGCGCGTTTGGAGTTATGTTAATTTTTTTGTATTTTTTTTTTTAAATTTAACTGGAGGTTAACACAAGACTTCAGGACCAGTCGTACTATCTATTAACTTATCATCACCATTTGTCAGAATACATTATGTATTACGTTATAACTGAAAGTATTCACTAAAAATATTTGATCATTGTCTGACAAGGATGTTGGGGATGTGCTGTTTGTTCCTTGGCCATCGCCTTTGTCCCGGATTTGTCCACCGTTTGGTCAGTATTACTTTTAGTTCTAGCTCTGTCCTGTCAGGACCTGACATCGGTGGCTTTCAGAATCAACTTACTGGACATTGCGCCAAGGTAAGATGCAAAATACAATCCAAACATAAATAATACACAGGAACCAGTAATAGTATCATTATTCACGGCCTCTTCAAATCCGTATCGGGGTGACTCAGCTTACATTTAGGGGAAAAAGTGGGGGGGGGGGTGTCATTTTCATCATCCTGTCATGCCATTATATGTCACACAAGGCTCGCAATCTATACCTCCATTCCGTTCGTTCCTGTGCAATCAGTTTAATATCATGGTTGGAATCCAGTCCAGCGTCTTTGGCCTTACATGCTTTGGCCTTTATCGCCGGTGCTACAGAGCATGTGCACTGTGCTGAGTGCCTCCGGACTCAGACTTGATTAGAAGAATAACGGAACACTTATGGGTTACTATCCGTGTGTCATTAGGTTGGACCGTTGTTCAAAACCTCAAAAATATTCATCACCAACGTTCGTTTTAGGGATTCTTTGGGTCATCCTCGCCTCCGTAATCCTTTTATTTTGTATGTTAATGCCTGTTCAGTGATTCTCTGCTCGTTTCTTTGCAGGATGTATTCAATATAGCGCCATCTCCTCTGTCTTATAAATGTTAATACTAATGGTTGCCCACGCAATTCTCTTATTTCTTAGTTCCTTTTGATTTCCCACCAACACTGATTTGAAAAATATACCTCTATATGTGCTCCAGTCTTTTCCAACCAATCAAAGAATGAACCTCAACACACTGCACGAACTCGTCTCGTTCACCCTCTGTAGACTCCGGCGGAAGTCCTCTACATTTGACCACTTTAGACTTGGGTCTTGATCCAAGACTTGAGTGCCAAACTACTGAATGAGAACTGCCAGTAACACTACAGCCAACAAATGCAGCGGTTAGTCTGAAACAACCCTTTAAAGGATATGCAACTAACTTATACATAATGCGCACTTTACTTATTATATCTACACTTTTTTTATAATATCTTTCTAATTTTTTTTTTTTAGAATGCTCATTAGCCTTTTCAGTCTCCTGTTCTACGAGTATTTTCTAAAAAGCAGGTCATTTTGAGCATGTATGTTCGCTTTAACTGTGTACATGCTTTGGTACTTAGTATTTGTTCATTTCGGTCTACTAATCTATGAAGAACAGCTTATATAATATATCTTTGTCATTGAAGGTTAGAAAAAGAATTCTTGCTTGCTACATACATCCAGTTTTAACATATGGCTGTGAGTCCTGGACAATCGGTAGGCAGGCCAAACAATTTATTGAGGCCTCGGAGGTGTGGTTTTACAGATGAATGCTTAAAATACATTGGACAGCCAAAAAGAGCAACCAAGAGGTTTTGAAAGAGGTGGAAGTCCGAAAACAACTAATCACAGACATCGGAAGAAGAGTCATCATTTTTCGGCCACGTTATGAGAAGAGGGAAAATGAAACATGTTGTGACCACTGGAAAGATCTGTGGAAGGAGAGATAGAGGACAATGAAAGAAGATTCTTGACAGTCTTGTTGCATGGCATGGAGGTGTGTAAGCACACGAACTAATTAATACATGGTGCGTGAGATCGCAGATTGTGGAGATGCATGATCGCCCACGCCAGTCGGCAAGGCAACTGATGATGATGAATCTAGTATTACTGGATAAAACGAGGTAGAGGGTAGAAACATAAAAACGTTAAGTTTCATTGTAAAAATCCAAAACTTTAGTTCTACTCGATTATCTGGAGCTAGAGGTAGAACGAGCGATATACATTCGATGACACTAAGTGTCACTATCTGGATGAAAATCACCTGGGCACAGGTCCCAGAAACCCCGTTCCGCCGTTGGGTTATATTAGGGCCCCCGACTTTAAAATAATAAAATAAATTGCGTCCCATATCTGGGGCAAGGTTAGGTTGTATTCTACGTGTACTATGACATTATATCCGTCATTATGAATGAGGGTCATCGTAAAATAAATTGTGGCGTGACAATAAATAAATTATAAAATGACACATTTGCAGACAATAAGGCTAAAGAAGCAATTTTTCGTTATTTTAAAGCCACACCCCGGCTGGAGTCGGAGGGCCTTAATATAACTTAACCGTTGAACGGGTTTCTGTGACTTATGCCCGGGTGATCCTCATCCGAATGGTGGCACGTTGTGTCACCAGGTGTTGGTCACTTGCTGTACGGGCCTGGTGATGTTGAACGACACTAAAGAAGCGGCTATGAAAAGACCGCCAGGCAAAAAGTAATATTTATTGCCGCACGATAAAAACACATACACATAATAAATATGTTTGTCTCATTACGGCAGGTATGCTGGTATTCTTAATGGCGTTGCCTCGACTATTGCAACAGTGACGTCACTTCCTGCACCCGTCATAACATCGCTGCTGATATCTGGGGTAAATATTGCATGTATTTTCTTCCACACACTCACCTCTAGGATTGCTTTATTTGGAAGTGGTGAAGATGTGGTGTTATAGATGGATGATGAGAATACCTTGGACAGATAAAGAGGGTAATAAGGATGTCTTGAAAAAAAAAAAAAGCTGACTTGCGAAAAAAACTGATTGCCCACACCAGGAGACCATCTACATTCTCTGGTCATGTCATGAGAAGGAGAAGACTGGCATTTATCGTCACTGTGGGAAAGTTTGAGGGAAGAAGAGACAGAAGGAGACCGACATGCTATGGCATGTTCCATGATAGATCTTTAAAGATTCACATCTTGTGTAGGCAAGTGTAGTTTGTTGGTGGGGGGAGGGGGAATTTGTGTTTGTAATGACAAGGTTCTTTTCCCTGCAGAAATTGAGAAGTCGCTTGCCATTTTTACTCAGAAAAGCTTCTTCATATCTACAAATCACTTCACCCCATATAAAGTGATCATTTCTAGGAGTCTCAAGTGAGTGGTCTCAGAGCATGGCGTCCGCCTCGAATGCTGGAAGTCTCGGGTTCAGGCCACAGTGAAGGCTGGGATTTTGTTATGTGGGCTTCTAGCATATGGGTAGCAGGATCGGACGCCCGTGTGTACTGCTGCGTATGTAAAATATCCCTTGGCAGTTGGAAATCGAAAAGAGTAGCCTAACGACGATATCCGAACAAAACTTGGAGTTAAAAATCTACCCAAAGTATTTCAGGATCCTCGCCGCTGCCACCGAGTTCGTGCACTGCGCTGAGAATCTTCAGACTCAGGCTTGAGTTAGAAGTAGAATGGGGCACTTATGGGTTACTACCCTTGTACCATGTCCTGGGCAAGTAAAGACGGCCAGTGTAATGCTTACCACATTACCCACCCAGTGCCAATAGGTCTGTAAAAATATGGGATGCTCTTCCCATTTGCCTGATGCGCCTAAGGCGTGAAAAGGAATCTTTACTTACCTTTTTTTAACCCTTTTACCATGATGTTGATCCGTTGTATAAACCATAAACCATGAGAGTGTCACCTAGGGCGCAAATTGACTAGCACACTTGCCAGCAAGCCTAATCGTAATGTCTTCAAATTTCCCCCCCCCCCCACCCCCTTTTTTCGATGAAGGATTTAGAGGGGCGGGGAGGAGGGGTGAAGCCTAAAATAATTATCAAGAAATGCTCTGTGAAATAAGATGACATGTGATATTTACCACAACAATAATCGAAGGTCGCTTGTATAATACAACCAGGGCTAAAATCAGGTACCCAAGCTTTGCAGACCCCAGTGCCTACAAATATGATTATGTTATCAGCACAGACGGAACTGTCTATGGTAAGATCATGTATCAGCAGCTTGGTTGAATGTTTAAAGAATGCGAGGGCTTTCATTCGCGAGACCAGGACAGAACTCTCGGTAACTGTTTGATTTTTTCCCGCGCAGAGGGCAGCATCGCATCCTGTCCTGCAGTCTGTGGTGGTGGTGACTTCACTAGTCGCTCCTAAATCTCCAGGCTCAAGAATCCTACACCTAAAAGTGCTGGCAGCAGTAACAGTTTTTAAAATTGTGATTTCTGTATATTCTTTAATATTGTGCTTCAGTTTTTACCAAAAAAACTGTAATCATTGTGCTAGCTTATTTAAAGTATTGCTGTTGCAGCTAACAAAGCATCTTGTTTTTACCACAGGGGTCGAGGCAAGGGTGGCAGACTCTTTTTTGTGTGGTGGCAGTTTTAAACACGCTTGGAGGTGCCCTGTTTGTGATTTTTGCTAAAGGTGAGATTCAAGACTGGGCTCACAGTAAACCTCGAAGTGACAACACAAACAGTGTCACAGACGTGGTGTTCACAGTAGAAGACAGCAGAGACGTACAGCCCACAGAGTCCAAAGACAAACAACGAAAATCGCTCCCATCAAATCTATATCAGCCCTGCAAACAACAGTCTGCTAACGCTGTCCGGAGGGTAACTCTGGACTTTGGGTCCATAGTGAAAACAGTACAAAACCATTCATTTTCAAACTTAGCACTAGCAGATTTGTGATTTAATCCATTATATCAACTCATTAATCCTTGTTCCCAATTAATTATTAAAGAAAGGGAAGGATCATTTTCCACTACTTGAGGCTTATGGACATATGGTGTTTGCCCCATATTTGTTGCAAACATATCAGCAATGAATTGGTTGTGTAGTTTAAAAAAAAAGAGTCAGTCGCCTTTATTACCCAGAACTTTTCCTGGTACCTTAATTATATAGGTTGACACACAGGCACCTATATTTGAACACACTTACATGTAGTTATGTAGTGGGTACAGTTTCATCTTGCAACCTTTATCGGGACGTCTAGTTTTGGCCTGTATCATGATACCCAGTCTCACTACCCAACTTCTGGGGTAAAGTGGTCTAGTAAAAAAGAGGTTTGACTTTTGCATCATATCAGCTACATTTCCTGGTGGGATATATTCTGGGTTTTTGTGTTAGCGAGTTCTAGTCTGTCACCCCCCCCCCCCCCCCCCCCGCCCCCACGTAACGACCCTCAGAGCTTCAAGAATCGTATCTGAGATGTGTTGTAGTCTTAGCGGAGGATTAAAATGTTAATTAGCATGAAGAGGACAGGTAGAGGTCACACGGCCAAGAACTTAAGTTACCCAGGCGTTGGTTTTGTTAGGTCGGATATGAAATGAGTTCCTGAGAACCAGCGATAGGAGTGGCAAGTTGTAGTTCATTCTTGAGTACCGGTAGATTTATCTGAGAGAAGAGTATTTGGGTTTTATCAGGGACAATAGGGTCTGGTCAACTAGTTAGATTGAGGTATGGGAAGTGTTATTTCTTGGGGTGTAAACTGTGGACATGAATTTGTGTTGTACAGGAGAATACATTGCCAGGGTAGAACTGGTGGAGGTAATTATAAGACTTAATTGAATTCTGAGGATATAATTCAGAGGTACAGTCAGGTGGGAGTTAGTTGAGATTTTGCTAGCATCCAAGTCGGACGTGGGTTTGCGCGGGTTAGCGGGAAACTGTGTTATCTGTTTCTCTTTATGGAGATATTATAGTAATGTTTCTCTTAGTTAGGTCTGTGCTTTACCGCAGTCTTCTGCGGGAGACAGTTTTATGTCTGTTTTAGTTTCGGAGGGCAGGAATCCATCGAGTGAAGGTCGCTAGTGCAAATAATAGAGACTTACTAGCGTACGTATATTAATCATCATCATCTGTGACGTTTACTTATATGAATGACATTAAAGTGTATAGCCTATAGCCTGTCAAAAGTCGTACTCTTGACTCTACGAGATATGGCCCACTGTGCCCAGGTGTTAAATTATGCAGGACTGCAAGTTTTAGCAGCGCATCCATTGAAGGAGAGTTCCAGTGGTATTTCAGAGTAGGCACCCTAGACCTACATACTTGGTAGGTTTTCAGATAAGAAGTATCAACGCAGGAACATACGTATTATATGGAATAATATAAACAAGTGCTCTGTTTACCCATAGTCTATACACGGGTTATACAAGAGTACAACAGGATGGCAAACCAAAAAGGCAAATCCCAGGTTCACCATTTAATCTGCAAAGAAATGATAACTGGGACACCCATCAATGAGATTACAACAAAGTACTTACTGCTTTTCTTGGGTTCGGATTCTGATGGAACCGGACTTTCTTCCAAAATGACCTTGGCTTCCAGGTCTACCAAGCCTTGAGTGGGTACTAGCTGCAGTCCTGGGGAGTAAAGGTGGTCCTTGTCTTCTTCTTCTTCTTCGCCTTCACCAGCTGTACACTGGCGGAAAGTTCTGGTTGCTCGTCCAGTAGTGAACTGCAGTCCTGCTCCAGAACCTGAGTGTTGCGTGTGCATCAGTTTTACAGATCTCATTCTCTTAAATACAGACTGTTGGTTCCTTGCCTCTCCGGCAGATGCACTCTGACTTCAAAGGAAGCTCCCCAATTAGTCGACTCTTACGACATTGCTTTTGGGGAGGCAGTGAGTCTATTCTTGTTTTCCCCATAATGGGGCCCCGGAACCCACACGGGGGAACGGTGGTCCTTATGATACTGATCACATCCCTCACTAAATGCCGATTGGTCTATAAAATATAGGTCTATCCCTATGCCCAATATGCCTAAAGGTGTGGAATAAGTTCCTTCACTTACTGCTTTGGTATAACCTGCCGGCCGGTGAAAGTAAGATTATAGTAAACAGTGAACAAGCGCCGACACAAAGATAACATTTGATGTGCTCTCTGGAAAGGAACGGGGGGGGGGGGGGGGGGGTTCTGGGGGCGCTGGGGGGGGGGGGGGGGGGGGGGGGGGGGGTGGGGAGGGGTGAGTTGAAATTCAGACTCCACTTACTGGGGTGTGTAATAATAATAATATAAGTAAATGTCCCTTTACACGTCAATCGTGCCTTGGGCATATGAGGCTAGGCTCATACTGTTTTAGACCACACTGAGGGGTTATGTGGCCAATAATAACAATTTAAAAAATAACAGATCTGGAAAAACATTAAAAGTATCAACAAAATCACTCAGCCCTCTTACAAATATTTCTTGTGGTGGGGGTGGGGAGGTTTTATATGCCTGAGCCTCCATGTTCTACCACCCCTGCTTTATGATAATCTTGCTAATCTTAGTTTCAGCTTCACAGCAAAGAAGTCATTCATAGTTGCTCCGCTCCTGTGCCAACAAAAAACACACAGAATGTCCATCACTGTCCTTGTTGAAAATTTAATACAAACTGCAGTCTCAGCATATTAATTAGCCCACACACACACATTAAAAGCATAAGGCAGCCATCAGAAGTGCTAACACAAACAGTCTGACATTAAAAACGCAGCTCATCATTGTCGGAAGCAGCAGTTATAAACAGATCAGCAGTTGCACACGTGATAAATTTTAATCACATAAGGTACTACCAACAGGCCACGCACCATTTTCTGAATCTACAGTTCACAGCACACCACGTACGTCACAGTCAAAGCAAACAAAAAATTCCAGCTAAAATCAGCAGCACACAGTGTCATGCTATGCACTAAACAGTAGCTGGGTGACAAAACAATTTCTTTTCAGTCTATAAATGGAGGAAAATGTAACAGCTACCACATGCAAAAAAAAAGTTGCAGCGACCATCAACAGTGCATTTTGAGTTTAGTGCCAGAGCGCACACCCAGTGAACCTCGCAAACAGTATAGGCACTAACACTTCTAACTGTTGTGCATCATAGGTGCTCCGGAAATAAATGGATGTTGTATGTAATGAAGGTGTTGATATATATGTTGTTGTTATTGTTGCTACTGATCCAGCGGCGCATGAACTTTCGCCCATTGGCCCAATGCCAGGTAGTGAAATTTACATGTTTTCACAAGCTCCTCCGTACAAGATGTTCCACATGTCTGGTCTCGAAGGGAGTAGCATTCTTCTAGTCTCGTTGAGTTTTGGGCACTCAAAGAGATGATGGTCAACTGTTTCGTAGGGGAAGTTACATAGCCTGCACTCTGGGGAGTGTTGTGGCTGAATTCTGTTTAGGTGTTCACTGAGTGGAGTATGTTGTGTTCTGAGTCTGAAGATGGTGGCCTGGTCCCTTCTTGTTAAATGGTTAATGCTGTCGTTAGGATCAGGGCTAGCCATGTGTCTATAAACCTCTCTTCCAGTATTTTCCATGTTTCTACTACTTCTTCTTTGTTCACTGGCTGTAAGCTCTAGCAAAAAGACCTGGTTGTTCGTCCATTTGGACTTTGGCTTAATTATATGCAGTTGACTGTTTTTTGGGCTTTGGCTTATTTATATGCAGTTGACTGCTCCTTGCCGCTTGGGCAGACGCACTCCGACTTCAAAGAAAGCTCCAAATTAGTCAACTCTTACAGTAAGCTTTGTGGGTCTTTTCCTTTTTCCCCCCATAATGGGGTACCAGAGTTAACTGAGTTTTAAACAACATATACAGAAAATGGGAGGGGGGGGGGGGGGGGGGGTGACTGTCACAGAACTGGTAGTACACCTTATGCAGAAAAGTGTGTGCCCATGCTGGTTTATCATGTCTGTTACTTCTATCAACGATGAACTGCAATTCTAGTGACAGATTGTTGGTGTTGGCTGGAAATGTTGTCTGTGTAACTATTTCACATGGGACAATGATAGGCATTTAGTGTGATGCTGGTGTAAAGTTAAAGGGTGACCCATTTTGACCCATTTGTCATGAAGCTGAACCACAACTTTTAAAAAAAAAATTATTTTAACAGTTCTTTGAATTTAGAACTGAAAGAATTAAAAGGCTACTGATTGACTAGTTACAGTGACATGCTGGAAACATTCAGCTTATGTGGTCACAACATCCAGAGTTATTTGAAGACAGTAACAGCTGCACTCTGATGGCTTACAGGCATTGATCCTGCCAGGTTCAGGTTAATTGTTGTAGTTGCAACTTTATTTGCGACAAATAGGTCACCCTATAAATTATTCCTCTACCAATGAAAGCCATATAAAATGCTTTTCACTATCTTACGTCAAAACTATGATACTGAAACTGGCAGGTCAGGAGTGCCACAATCTCTCAATTATGATGGGCCTGTCATTTTCAACAACAAAACATCTACATGCAGGTTACTTTTATGACAAGGACACACTAATAACAGCCCATATTTGTTTTTTACAGACCAATATACTTTTTTGGTGTTCCTCTGTGTATATGTGATATTCTCTGCCAACTACTGTCTGTATTTACCAATTTCTGTAGTGTAGGCAGGGGGTCTTTTAGTCTGAGCATTTAAAGGACTGTCGACACGGAGGTTGAGATATGCACAGTACAGTATAGATTTAATCATTCATTTTCAACATGCCTGCATCGCGCTGCCTCCCAGAAATTACTCGCTACAGTTCACATTCATGCAGACCTAGTGTTCTCAGTAATCATTTTCAGATTATTCATATGGTACTAGACCTAACAAATTCTTTTTGAAAAAGATTTGTTCAAAGGTTCAGCGCATGCAGGCCTCTAACCACCACCTTTTAATCTCCAACCAACATTCACATTCAAGAATCAGTAAAATTTATCAACAGCAGTTAAATATTAAATACAAGCATTGGAATGTGGCCGAATTACACCTACATTTCTAACCGCTGTAATTGTAATAAATCTAGGGAAAATATAGGCTATTTCTAAAACCGTATTCTTTTAGACCATTTGGCACTAGGTGAATGTTGTGGCCAACATCATATTAGCCAAACTTACCTCCCAGGACTTTACCTGGTACCCCTTTTAGGCTGGGTCAACTTAGGAGCTGAGGTCAATTTTGAAGGAAACAATCTGCCTTGATGCGGATTTGAACCCTAGATCTTTGGGCTGGCAGGCAAGGGTCTAGCCACTATGCTACTGCAACTCCTACAAACAGTGTTCTAGTAAGTGGATCTTTGTGCTTGTAGTATTAGGTTCATGTCACAAATATATCTGTATGTGAATTGAACTTATAATTTTTCATAGTTTTGAGACAGATATATCTTTAGAGAACTCAAAACCCAGGAAGACTATAAAAAAAGATGTTATGAAACAGAATAACAAGAGAAAATTATGATCCAATTGGCATTTCATACATTTCTTCACAGGACTCTAATAATCTCAGCAATGATTTCACATTGTAAGGAAACAGTTTGTTGTGGTTAAGGCGTTCAACATGTAACCGAAGACGAATCATCATTCCCATAACAGCATCTAACTCACCATTAACTTTAACATACTGATCACCCAAACTTTCTGTGGCACTTTCAAGTTCTAGGAAAGAGCCATCTTCACTTTCAGAGTCTAACTCAGATACACAACTTTTGTTTGCTTCCACCCCGCTTCCTACTTCACTTAAATTAATAACATTACTTAAATGTTCCTCTACACTTTCTTTTCCTACATTACAACTTGCTCCAGACCCAGTCATACTGGTTTCTGAATCTAAACTTACTTCTGAATCAGAGTCTGAATATGCTACTAAAGAAGTATAACTTCTGCTGGGTACTGTATTACACATGCCAAAAATATCATCACCACCTTTCAGTTGCAGAGAATCAGAATTTTCTTGATTGTTAAAATTCTGATTAAGAGAGTGTCCTGCCTCAGCATCATTATAAGAAGATGAAGTGTTTGAAAGAGCAATTATTGGGCTCAGCTTAGACCCGGGTGTATTATATGCAAAAGATTCACTAAGTGTACCTTCAGAGCTCTGGAAAACAAGACTTGATTTGACTAGCAACTGTGATTTATAATCATCTTGAGTTAATGAGCTCTGCAGCAAACTATGCTGTGATTCTGATGAATGTAGATGACTAATGGACACAGAGTTTGAACACTGTGAAGAACTGGCTGAAGCAGTTCGAACTTCTGTAGATACATGACGTGGGAGCAGACTGTTCCTTCAAGAAATACCTGCGCTACTCTGTCAGAGTTCTGACTCAAATTCCTTAGTTGCAAAGCTCCAGATGTAGAAAGCTCAGGAAAGGACACACTATTTTTAGTTGATTCGAATGAAGCAATGTCAGTTTCTGCGCATCTGACCGAAATACTGTGTTCCAATTCACATACATTACTGTGATTCCCTCTATTCAATTGGACATCATTCACCAAAGATGACAGAAAACCCTGCCAGTCTTCAATGATGACGTGCAGGTATTGGGTAAAGTAATACAAAAATGGTGTTTCAGGTGAAGTCAAAAAATCTGCCAGCACAAGGTGGTCATAATCTATGAATCTGACCAGCTGAAGGAAAAGTCTGTGTGGGCATATTGTTTGTTGCAGAGTTGGTGAGGAAGGCTCTTGGCAATCTATAGTTCTCCCAGACTTCTGCCTCAGTTCCTGTTGATCACCTTGCCTGCTGGAAAATTAAAATAATAATTTATTATTTTCTTTAAAATGTGTTCAAAATAATGCTTGCATCTTTTTGGAATACATGGGTTATCTGTTTGCTGCAAACAAATTGTTGCTTTGGGGATTATCTTCTTCTCCTTCTTCTGAGTGTAAACTCCAGCAGAAAGTTCTCATTGTTTGTCATCTTCTGGACAGTGTTCTTGTTCCATAACTTGAGTTCTATGTGAGTATCCATTTCACATATCTGGCTTATTTATATACTGAGTGTTAAATCATTGCCTCTCAGGCAGATGCACTCTGACTTTAAAGAAAACATCCTCTCAGCCCCATGGTATGACATGCTTGATAGGGGGCAGTGGGTCTAATCTATTCCCTCTGAAAATGGAGCGCCAGAACTCAGAGAGAAGATGTATCAGACAGTAGATGTTGGGATGATAACTATACAGTGTTCCTGAAAATAGTGTGCCAGAACTCACACAGAGAGAAGATGTATCAGACAGATGTTGGGATGATAACTATATAGTGTTCCTGAAAATGGGGCACCAGAACTCACACAGAGAGAAGATGTATCAGACAGTAGATGTTGGGATATAACTATATAGTGTTCCTGAAAATGACAAAAGCAGCTGTGTGGCAAATAAGGTAATGGGTAAGAGATGATAATGTGAATTTTAATAGCTTTATATCATGTCTAAAGGAGCTTCAAGTAAATATGTAAATGGTATATTTGGTTAGGTTAGAAGAAAAATAAGGCTGAGAGACCTTATAAGAGAGAGACATATAATTCTGTTCGTTACTACTTCATAACTTCAATGAATATGTGTTTTCGATGGTCTTAGGCAACCACTGTGAAAGGGTCATTCGACTCAAAATAAGGTTGCGACACACAAGTTCAGAACTGCTGGACTATAAGAAAAAGAAACCGCATAAAGTAGACCTTGAGGAAGAGAGTTCTCTTTCCACTTGAGCACAAGGGCATCGCAGCTAATAAATATCCTGTTGAGGATCCTAATCAATCACCTACCTCACCAGTACTTTCCAACATCATGCAGCAGCAGCTGTTCCTGCAAGGTTGTGGTGTCATTCCTAAATTTTCTTGTCTCTATCTTTGAATCACAGCTGTGAAAGGTCAATTCTGCTGATGCTTGGATTCTCATAGAGAACAACATTTGGAATGCATTCATTTGGGTGCAAGCTAGGGATATCTACACAGAGTTCAAAAAGCTGGTTCTACACACACAAAAAACTGTTTCTGTTCTTGCCCTAAAGTGTCCACCAGAGCTTTTTTTTTGCCCTACAGTGTCCCACACACAAAAAAAACAAGGTGCCGGTACTGCGCGCCATTGCGTACAGTCAGGAAAAAGCCCTTCTCTTAAAATCAATTTTTTTTAAATCTCAATGAATGACAGTAGTCAATGCAGTTTAGCATGAATGACATCACAGAAGTTGCAAAATACAAAAGAAATCAACACACACTGCCTCAGGGGAGGAAATTACCATTTGCAGATAATTTTCCATTATAAAAGACTCAATCTGCATCAAGTCTGATTTTTTTAAAGAAAAAAAAAAGACCTTGGCTTCCAGGTTGCCCCGCCTTAAATAGGTACCAGGTAAATTCCTGGGAAATAAAGGCAAATGGTATGATGCTTATCAAATTACACAAGTGCCAACTGTTCTAGAAAATACTGTTTTTGTACTATATGTCCAATCAGCCTAAAGGCGTGAAAAGCGTCCTTTACTTTATTTTTGTTAAACTATAAAAGACTAGTTATGACAAGAAGGACAGAGCTGACAGCATACAGGGAAAAGTATGGTGTAGAGATTACCACAATGTGTAACAAGGGAAGATCCACTTGGAATAATATCAGGAGGAGAGTCGGCAAAGAACCAATACTGAAATTTTTTGGTAGAAAACAGATCTGGCCATGTAAAAGACAAAAATCAGATAGGACACCACAGAGAGCAATGTTACATAGATACAATGGGAAAAGAGCCATAGGTCAACAACGTAGAATATGGACTGCAGCAATAGAAGAGACACTTAAAAGTATTATATACGAAGCGAACAAAAAGGGTAGGTTCCAGAGATCTCATTCTCCACTGAGGCTGCAAGAGGCATTCCTAGAGTAGAGAAAAAAAAAGAAGAAGAGAGATTACAAACTAAAAGATTAGCGTAAGTAATATTTTTGCAGTACTTACCATTTATCCAGCTCTTTGTAGATAATCAACAAGCAAATTAATGCTGTAATCCACTGGTCATCTTGGTCTGCAAAAACTACAGGCAGCCAATCTTTGCTATCCTGTCTTTTGGACATGCTGACCGAAGAGCTTATTTCATTCCAGAAAGTTTCTAAATCATGTTCTATGTTGACAGAATAATTGTCTTCTCCCTTTCAAAGTGAAAGCATTAGTTTTTAATACTAAAAGAATAATTAGCCTTTTCAATGACGAAGTAGAGTTCATGTAATTTTTAGTTTGTAAGTTTGAATTAGCACCAATAAAACTGACGTTACATAAAAGACCACACTGTTCTGCCATCTTTAAATATGTGTATATACTTAGTCTAAGACAATTACTTATTTGACATATTTTCTCCTGAAGTGCTGAATAGTTTTCAAGAAATCTTTTATCTAAAATTAAATTAATCACTTTTACATATTCTAAACTAATCAGATGTCCTTTGTCGGCTCTAGATATAGCAAAAAAATAATCACCAAACGGCAAACAGATCTTTTCAACTACAGCAACAATGAAAGCCATATCTTCAGCATCAAATCTCTCAAAGGAACATACCACAAATTTAACTACTTTACAAAGAAGAGATAGATATTCTATAAACCCACTTGTATCATGAAAACTCTTCTCATTTTCACTAAACCTTGCTCTCATAAAATCAAGAAACTCCATTTCTTTAAAGAATGAGAAAGTTGTGGAATTTATCTTTCTGCTGTCGCACTTTTTTCGAGACATCATGTCCCTGAGAACTTCTAACAGTGGCACACAAAACTGAACAACAGCAAAGCATTCCTGCTTAAGCGTGGCCAGCACTTGAAATACCTGCAGATTCAGATAAATTAAGTAAAATAAATTACCCTTTTAATCTTTCAGTGAATTTGGCTTACAGTAACAGATTTATATTTTTCTTACCGATTGGCAGTCAATGCGCCATGTGATCAACATTACTCCAGCCACTTTACTTCCCAGGACATTACACTGCACAGAATTTTGGGTGGGTCGGCCTGATCTTCTTCTGCCTTTCTATCCCCCAATGGAGCATAGGCCCTCAACCAACTCACGCCAAGTCGTTCTATCCTTCGCCATTGCATGGAGCTCTCCCCATGTCCTCCCAATCTTTCTAACCTCGTTCTCCAGCTCTCTTCTAATGTGTTTTTTTGGCCTTCCTTTATTCCTATAATGCAAAACAAGTAATGCTGTTCTCCTGTTTTCTCATGTTTATCGCCAGCGTCTTTTCCTTTGTAGGAATAAAGTGAATTTGCGTGTTAATGACTGTAAATTACTACCAATGAGAACAATAGCTGATTGACATTAGAATTAAAAATTTTTTAGTTTATTATTCCTTTTAATTTCTAGTGAATCTGCTGAGTGCTATGAAACCCCTTTATATTTTAATATCTCTATCAGTTCCTCCATCTTTATCTACATTACTGCTTAAATAGGTGTACGACTCCACGTCTTGGAGTGGGGTGCCATTAAGAGTCACCACATTAGCTATTTGGCCTGAAATTCTCATTATCTTTGATGAATTTTTACCAAGCTGCTGTGAAAAAGATAATTGATCTTGCATCTGATTCCGTGAATGGGACAGAAGAGAATCATCAACGAAGTCAGAGCTATGATGTTTTGTAGGGTCAACATGGACAGAAAGAAGGTGGCCGGACTCCTTATTTCTCCACACCGTGTCAGCTTATTTGCTTCATGCTAGGGGATAACAGAGATAAGAAGAGAAGGAATGAGCCAATAAGCCCAACCCTACCCTTAGTCGTGACAAATAGGGTAGTGTCACTATTCTTTGCTTCCCGTGAGGGCCCTGGTGACACACGGGCCTGATAACCAAGGTAAAATTTTTTTTTTCAAATCATATAACCCCCACAGCAAATACTCTAATGCATATGATATGAAGTGATCAGTCTTCACATATACTGGACTCGGGGTCCCATTGTGGGTAAAAACAAGAAAAGACCCACTGCCTTCCCAACAAGCATGTTGTAGGAGTTGACTAATTGGGTGCTTCCTTTGAAGTCAGAGTGCATCTGCCCGAGTGGCAAGGAATAATCAACTGCATTCAAATTAGCCAGTAAAAGGTATGTACATGCAAAACTCAGGCCCTTGCACAAACCCAAAGTCCAGAAATGGTCGCAAAACCAGGACTTTCTGCTGGGGCTTACAGAAAGTGAACAGAGAAGAAGATATACTGGACTATGAGATTATGAAATGGAGTACTGACTCACTGATTGACTGAATTTACGGACCATTTCCACCAAACTTGAAACTCCTTTTTAGATCACACTAGGTGGTTTTCAGTATCATCATCATCATCAATTTCCACTTCTGCCATTAAGTGTTTAGGGAAGAACAGTTTGCAATCCACTGTTTGATGGGCAGCATTGGTTATTGTAATTCCTTGTCAGTGTAGAAGAACTTTAATGTCATCAATCCATGTTCTCCTAGGGTGGCCTCTTGCTTTCACTTCCGATCTGTTCATGTGTAGCACCTGCGTTGGTAGCTGTTTTGGCTGCATTCTTACTAAATGACCAAACCATCTTATCTTCTGTTTCTCAAAGAATTTGCTACATGGTGTTGTTCCTACAGCCAGTCTGATAATATCATTTCTAACTTTGTCTTGGATGGTTAAGTTGGCGGTTTTTCATGGGCACCTCATTTCACAGGTGTTAATTTTATATTGGTTAGCCTCTGATAATGTCCATAGTGTTTGTATTAATATGCTGTTTATAATGTTTCTTGGCACTCATACTTATGTTTGGCTGTCTTAATAATGGTGTCAATTGGTATATAGTGGACTGGCTGGCTGGCATCTGGCTTCTATTTCCTGATCTATTCTCCATCCTCTGAGAATATACTTACTAGATATTTAAATTCAATAACTTGCTTTAGACAGGTACCATTTAACCCGATATGTTGCGCACTAGGAATTCTGCTCACCTGCATTACTTCAGTTTTAGTAGTATATTTTATGTTATATCTTCTAAATGTTGAACTTAGCTTGTATCAGTATCATCTTCTTGAAATGTTCTTCCATATCACATTAGGAGAATTTGAGTATCAACTTCTGAGTACAGCTTACTTTTAGATCACACCAACTGAGAAACAAACAGTCCGCATACAAAAAATAAAAAACGAATGTGCATGCAAAACTCAGGTTCTGGAACAAGACTAAAGTCCAGAAGTGGATGAACAACAATAAATTTCCATTGGTGTTTACAGCCAATGAACGTGAAGAAGAAGAAAATATCCAGTGTTCTCAATGGCAGTTCAGATATAAAATGCATGTTCTGCAATGTTAATGTTAACTGTGGGCACAGCAGCACATTACTGGGGAGGATACTAGCTTTATGCTAGAAAGAGAAAATATAACCTAAAACATAATATCATGGCAAGGCAGGCCAGGCCCTTAGCCTTGATTATCAGCTGGTCTAGGAGGGACACTTTGATACGGTAGTCAGAGAGAATTCTGCTCTTCTGATTGGCAAGCTTTTGCAGCATCCTTTCTTCTTCTTCGCATTCACCGGCTGTAAACTCCAGCGGAAAGTTCTGGATCCTGTTCCTGAAACTGAGTGTTGCATTTCACAGGTCTGACTCATTTGTATGTAGACTACTGGTTCCGTGCCTCTCAGGCAGATGCACTCCGACTTTGAAGGAAGCTCCCAATTAGTTTGTTATGACATGCTCCTAGGCTGGCAGTGTGTCTTCTCTTGTTTTCCTCACACAATGGGCCCCAGGACCCACACGGGGCAGCATGCTTTGTTCCATTCATAGCTGTGTTACTTTATTTTTTGAGTTTAAAAAAAGGGCAGCCCCATAGAGGAATCATGTCACATGGTCTCTGCAATACCGTCCAGGCTTTGTGCTGAGAAAGAGGGGTGGGGGGGGGGGGGGGGGGGGCTTTATTTGTGATTGCCATGCCCCTGAAAATCACAATAAGACACACTATTATCTAGAAAGATGGTGAGGTACCAAGGTCCATGTTAACAAGACCATACAAATAAGGAACATAAGAATACATATTACCTCAATAAGATCTGTGTTCATCCCGCTTATTAAGACCTTCCTCGCTGAAAAGGACTTGAACTTGTTGCTCGATATAAGACATTTGACCTGCAAATATGTATATGTGTAACAATTTTCAAATGTACCTGGCCTAAAACAATGAGAAATGAATATTTGTTCTATGGCATCACTTTGGAAATCTGTACTACAGCCATGAGCGGTTCTGTGGCCTAGAGGTTAGTGAATGCGTTTAACAATGTCAAGATCCTCAAGTACTAGGGTTTGATTTCTGCAATGATGCTCCTTGTAATATTGCTGTCCCAGGCTCGTTGCTATGGATCCAGTCTTGATTTATGGATGCCACTTGTCATCCGCTCACGCAGCATCAGCTTGTCTGGGTTCAATATTCTGGGTACAAAAGATACAACTCCTTAACATAACACAGGCTAGCATCCTTCATAACTTCTGCCAACTTTATTGCATAGTTTGAGTTTGTAAGCAGACGGAATTTATCGTACATTTGAAGTTTTCATGGTAGTCACGTAACTACACGTAGCTATAGTGAGCTTCCGGCAGCCATGAAACAGAGATAATGTATCGAAGAAACTATTCGCATTTCAGTTGAATTTATTCAGTTTTGTGCTTTATTTTATGTTGATGTAACTCTGTAGTAACGCACCTGATGAGATACAGCGAAATATGTCTGGCAATAAATTGTGCAATGTATTGTTTGTATCTGCATTATTTAAACTTTATTGCAGTTTATAGTCATTTCTCCATTAACATATTTACTCAACATACATCCTTTCCTGGTGATCATAATTAAAACTATATAATGCTAATTTAGGCTATATTCAAAATTATCAAATATGATAACTGTCTTCCTCAAACTCGGGTATGTAACTGACAAAGAGCCAACCTGAGGCTTTCCCTCCTTCATCTCTCCAGCCCCGAGTATCCCATGCTGTTGTCTCCTGTACGGGGTTTTCTGCCTGGCTTCCTGTAACCATGAGCCACTACGCAAAGCACATCATCACAATTTCCGAGGTGGGGGAAAAAAACAGCAGTTCTCACAGAAAAAGAGTTGCACTATGACATAAATTGTGGCCTCACCCCCTACAACCATCTTCTTCTACCATTCACTATATGTATGGATAATCAGGGAGCATGATGGATGTTTGCAACAGATGGTTAACTGGTTGATTTTTTTCGCTGGCTGAAGAGTCTCTAAAGGACCTGAGTTCTAATTCTTGAGTGAAGTAAAAGCAGCAGGTATGATGACGAAATTACCCATCAAGTGCTGACAGATCTATAAAAATATAGGTCTAAGACCACATGACTGATTCGCCACTGGCATAAAAAGGGTCCTTTTATTTTTGGGCTTTTCTCTGGTAGTATACGCAACGTTCACAGTACTAGCAACTTTTGTCTAGACATAATATTTTTTTCTGCTCTGTTGTAACAGACACTTTGTGATGTGTATTGGCATATTTTTCTTTTAAAAAAAAAAAAAATTTTTTTTAACATTTTCTAAACAGTTAATACAAAAATGCAGAAAGTCTACTGAAAAACTCCTCAAAACTATAAACCCATGATACTTAAAATAACTGCAGCAAAATGTATATGAGGATAACAGAAATCAAGCAACTTACAAGTAAATCAATACTGGTTCTTGTAGACAATAGCCTGGCTGCATCAAGGTACCAACTTTCCATTGCTGTCCTTGAGTGACACTGTTTGACATGTAAACAGTCCACAAATGTGGCTTCTACGTTTCCTTTAGACTGGTTATCAACCTTGACAGCATTGCCACTGCTGTTTTTGGTGCACGTGTTTGTTTCTTTAAGAAATTCAAATATGGTTTCAACTGCAGAGAGCGCACTTAAAGTCATGCATTCAGAACAGGTAGCCACATCTGAACAGCTGCAGCTAGGGTGTTGGTGGCTGGAGTTCGAATGTTGACATGTAAAGACTGGGTCTTGGCAACTGTCAATAATAGAATTAATTCTCTTGACTCCATTTTGAATTATTTCTAAAACCGTTGCTGCAAAATCTTCAGGCAACAGAAGACATTCTGGATTGTTGTAACTTGTTACAGCAGCAAAAACTGCTGCTGTTGCTATATAGTCTAGCTGGTTAGTTTTTTCGTCCATTATTTACCCTTCAGATTATTGTTGTAATTCAAACGTATTTTTTTAATTTTAAACCTGCTGTAAATATTAAAATGTAAATAGTTATAAACATGACACGACAACAGCTTACGTCCAAGGCTACAAAATCAACTGGACACTGACTGAGTCTACAGACAAAGATTTCATTAATGTCCGTCAAGACGTCTATGTAGGAAGCCAGTAAAAAACCAAAACAGAATTGGCATCATCAGCACTGGAACTGGAGTATGTCAAGAGGGGATAAAAACACTTTTGGACTGAATGGTTTCATGTGCAATGAGGTGTAAGGGCACTCGGCATTCAATAATGTAGTCTTAAGTTCTAAACCATTGAACCAATAAAACGAAAATGACTTCTTGTCTTCACAGAACTGCAGGCTACATGGGGCTGGTGTAGCAGTTAGTGGCATTTGTGGGTGCTCCTGTTTAGGTTTAGATGACTGATCAACATCATGGCACAAGGAAAGTAACCCATAAGTGCTCCCTTCTACTTCTGATTTAAGCCTGAGTCCAAAAAATCTCAGCGCACTGCATGTACTCCATAGCACCAGTGAGGATGCTGAAATATTTGGGCTCTCCTCTGAACTTCTACCCCATATTATGGCGGCCATAAAATATCCTTACGGGGCTCAGGCATATGTAAAATGCGGACTTTCTGCCAAGGTTCAAATCGCGGCAAAACTAGGAAGTAGAAGTTGGGAGGAGAGATATACTTTAGGTAGATTTTGATATTTAAATTTATGCACAGGCAAGGCCGTTAGGCTACTATTTATTTATTTTCAACTGTCAAGGGATTTTTTTTACCTGCGCAACAGTACACATAAGCATCCAATCTTTCTACCCAATGACCAGGGAAAATTACTTGTCTTGAAAAAATTCCCAGCCTTCACAGGGGCTTGAACCTGGGACCTCCAGCACTCGAGGCGAACGTCATGCTTCGACATGGCACTGCAAAACGGTTACCAAGTAACTTTAGTCGAATTGTCTAACTTCATGTATTCGTATAAGAACAATCCTGTTTATAATCGTGGTAACGTATCTGGCTTTTATTTCACTGGTTATTTCTTTGCTAGTAGTGTCTAGCAGATCTTTTTTGATTTTTGACTGCTTTTAGTTGTATTACAACTACGTTAAAAAGCCACACACAAAAATCAGACCGACGAACAGTAGTAGTTAGTGCAACTTTCAGCTCTAAGTTTAAAGCTGTTTCAAAATCGCTATTGCAAAATAAACTAAAACTACACTCTTCTTATTTTATGTATCCGTTTGAGTTTGCTTACTTCACTTGAGACACATTAATGCGAAATGCTAAGTAACAAACTCGACTAACTTTCCGTCTTCACCAAAACAAACATTTCATATTTATCAGGTATTTAATAAACTGTAGATCACTCTAAAAAACACTTCATGTAAACTTTTATTACAGAGTAATTCCCCCCTAGCGAGAAAAAAAAGGTCAAGCTCCTGTCCTTCTTTTGTCGGACTTGTCTCTTGTCTAAACCAGCCAGAGAAGGAGAGAAAGCTGGTCTCTGGTGCTATAACCAGATGCTTCGGGTAGATACAGTTTATCAATAAGGTAGTGCAGCTCGTCTAGAAGAAGGAAAGTGATCTCAAACCCCGGACAGATAAGGATCATCAGCACGGAAATGCAGCTCTTCTAGAAGTATAAGGACAAATCCAATCTCAAACCTTCTCTGCCTTGTGGCAATGCCCGATTTAGGGAAAGCACTTCGGGAGTAAACCTTAAGGAACAATCCAGAGCTGGAATTCCTAAGGCGGTTCAAGAGTGTTTACACTGCTGTTCTGCAATGTCTTCGGTGCCAAGCTGTGTTATCATATGCACTTTCCTAGGCATTGCCGGCTACGCAGAGAGGGTTTACCAGCTACTTCGGCAACAGCATGTTTTCCCTTCAACAAATCCAGGTCTGTCCCGTAGAGGTCACTCCAGCGTCGCTTAACGGCTTCGACAGAACACTAGGTGCACAGGGCTTTGGGGACAACCCATCAAGTGGATCGTAACCCTCGTGCCTACACGACGAAAGCTAAACAGAGGAAACGTCTGGGAGATCATCCTCGGTATAATAACAGTTGCAATGTTTGTATGTGGACTGTGTGGCCAGAGGCTGCCACCCTGCTTTGTCTTTTACAGTCAAAGCAGACGCTGTTCCTAAAACCAGCGGCACAACTCCATGGTCCCCAGGGATTGATGGTTGCCTACACAATACTCACAAGGTCACGATCGAATAGCTTCTTCTTCTGCGTTAACACAGCCGATTTTTAGCAAACTCTTGATTAGTCGCTTTTAGAGACATGCTAGTTAAAGAGCAATGGGCTCCCCACTCCCCCTTTTCCAAGGAGCTCCGAAAGCCTCTGATGGTATGTATGTTACCACATTTTTATGCCATGACAAACAGGCTATAAAGAATCTCATCTTGTTGGCTGTTCCTGTCTCTATGTCCACATCCCCCCCCCCCCTCCCAGTATCACATCAGTGTTCTATTTATTAACACTGTGTTCTTACAAGGTGACTTGAAAATGAATGACTCAGTTAGGTCCATCTCCACACTGAAGAAGTTTTGTGCTGCAGAATTGAGTCGACATCAAAACCCTCCAGACATATATATACGCTCTGCGTCCTCATCTTTAGCAGCCAGCGAGGAGTTCCAGACCGGATGGTCCAAGTCCTTTTTAAAAAAAAAAAAAAAAGCTCGACCACGTTCAGACTGCTGCTAGCTAGCATGTCTTCCTTCTTCTTTCTTGGTGTTTCCTGTTTGTTCTGTCTCCCTTTGAACTGGCTAGGCGTATCTCGAAGAAGAGCGAGCTTCCATACACAACGTCTTTTGGACCACCATTTATTGTTTTAAAATTTTGAGTATTTTAATTTTGCCATAAATTACTGAAAACAGTTTTTGAATTTGAATAGTTCCGAAATGTAAAAATTTTCCGCGTGTGACCATAGTGGTCTTATAGTTGTCTTCCTGTAATATGAACGGGTTAGTCATGTAAATGATATGTGTGTGAGAGTTTATGTGGAGTCTTAAGCGGGTCCAGTCATCATTTGTTATTATGTGATCGGGTTGTGTTGAAAGCTAAGCTCCAGTGTACGTAAATACCATATAACCGGAGCATCCAGCTCACGCTTTGAGATCCAAATGTTCGGCGATGAGAATTGCTGTGGCATGTTGGGTAACGAACTCAAGTGCTCTCTGTGGGAGTGGGTTGGGGGGGGGGGGGGTTAAACTCATAGTGCACCAAGAGCAGTCTTATATGTCCGTCTAAATTTCCTCTGAGTGCAGCGTGTCGGCCAGATCCCTTGCTCACTTCCTACTGCACCATTCTTTCTACCGCATTGTTCACTTTTCCCTGGAGCCGGTCGTTTACAAATTGTCCGCAGTTGGAATCAAACCCGGCATTACGAAGCGTGTTCGCGTGAAAAGGGTACATTAATCTTTACAACTGTGGAACCTGTGTGTTACATATATGCTCTCTACATGCAATAGAGCGATCCCAGGTTTGCCCGGTTGGCAATCCAATATAAACCAATTACGTGGAATGGTGGAAGAGATGTGTCGCACCACAAACTTCATAGATGTACGTGGTCTTTTTATCCAAAAAACAATTGGCAGGGGAAACGGAAAGAAGAAGATTAAGATAAATGAGTTAACAAATTAAAACTATGTTCAGAGAGCTCAGTTTTCCAACTGTACCCACACAGGCTGGCATGATCGTTACGGGTGCCCTAGTTCTAATCACGTTGTTTTGTCAAGCTAAATGAAGGGATTAGCTCAATTTCTCAGGGATTATCACACTTTCAGAGGTTATCAAATTTTCTGCTGGCATCCTGTGTGGGAAAAACCGGCAACGATAGCCAACCCAGCAAATGTTCTGAAAACTTTTAACATGAATAAGTCAAGGGAATAAATTCTGGGCGAGGATTTCTTCATACTTGTTGCAATGTTGTAAAGTTTGCGGTGGGGTAGAATGTTAACAATATCGCCCAGTGAATTCTGTTACTACTGGCTAGTGAATACTGGGACCGGCTCAATCAATAGTAGGACAGACTAGATGAGGATTGGAACAGGTTAACTGGATGTTGACACTCGGTAACTGAGTGCCGGAAGTGGCAAACTGAATGCTGGGAGTGGCAAACTGAATATTGGGCGGGACTGACTGAATACTGGGCGTGGCTAACTGAACATTGGGAGCGGCTAACTGAATATTGGGAGCGGCTAATTGAACATTGGGAGCGGCTAACTGAACGTTGGGAGTGGCTAACCCAACATTGGGAGCGGTTAAGTGAACATTGGGAGCGGCTAAGTGAACATTGGGAACGGCTAACTGAACATTGGGAGCGGCTAACTGAACGTTGGGTGTGGCTAACTGAACGTTGGGAGCGGCTAACTGAACACTTGAAGCGACTTACTGAATGTTTGGAGTGGCAAACTAAATATTGGGCGTGACTAATTGAATACTGGGCGTTAACTAAACGCTGACCCTGGCAGACTCAGTGTTGGGTGCGGCTGACTGAACATTGGGAGCGGCTAACTGAACATTGGGAGTGACTAACTAAATACTGTAAGTGCTAACTCAGCGTTGGGAGTGGCAAAATGAATGCTGACACAGGCGGACTGAATGTTAAGGGTGGCTGACTGAATGTTGACGTGTTCAAACTGGCGGACTGGATGTTGACAGCGGCATCATGGGAGTGTATTATGTGCAATGACGTCGACTATGATAACACACAAGCATGTCGTAAGAGTCCACTAACTGTGGGCTTCTTCAAAGTCAGAGTGCATCTGCCTGAGAGGCAAGGAACCAATAGTCTGCATACGGGTAAGACAGTTCTGTAAAAAGGATGCGCAAGCGGCATTCAGGTTCTGGAACAAGACTAAAGTCTAAAGGTGGACGAACAACTTGAAGTTTCCGCCGGAGAATCCAGACGGTAAACACTAAGAAGAAGAAACGGTCTAAAATTGGTATCGAGGTAAAGTCCTGGAAAGTAAAGGCAGCAGGTGGTGGTTATCCATAACGACCATCTAATTCCGATTAGTCAGTAAAAAATATATGTCTTGCATAATATGTTATTTCCGTATCCTTTACAGGACGTTGCAGAACCAACATTTTTTGACTGTTGTGGTTTTTCTAGGCAAATTTTACGTTCAATAGTTTGTCATTGCTTTTGAACTGTCAGCTCTCGGTACCATTGTCGAAACCAACGCAAAACGAATTGTCCGCAGCTGGGATCAAACACAGCATTACAAAGCGCGTTCGCATGAAAAGGTTATATTAACCTTTACTGGAGCTTTGTCACGTTGTTTTGTCACCCTTGAAGAGAAGCTAAATTTCTCAGGGATTATCAATTTCTCAGGGATTATCACACTTTCAGAGGTTATCACATTTTCGGCAGGCATCCCGGATGGGAAAAACCGGCAACGATAGCCAACCAAACAAATGTTCCGAAAATTGTTAACATAAATAAGTGAAGGGAATAAATTCTGGGCGTGGATTCCTTCATACTTGTTGCAATGTTATAAAGTTTGCGGTGGGGTAGAATGTTAAGAATATTACCCAGTGAATTCTGTTACTACTGGCTCTTGAATACTGGGACCGGCTCAATCAATAGTAGGACAGATTAGATGAGTACTGGAACAGATTAACTGGATGTTGACACACGGTGACTGAATGCCGGGAGTGGCAAAACTGGATATTGGGCGTGAATAACTGAATACTGGGCGTGGCTAACTGAATGTTGACACTGGCGGGCTGAATGTTGGGAGCGGCTAACTGAACACTAGGAGTGCCTAACTGAACATTGGGAGTGGCTAACTGAACATTGGGAGTGCCTAACTGAAAACTGGAAGCGGCTAACTGAACGTTAGGAGTGGCAAACTGAACATTGGGAGTGGCTAAGTGAACATTGGGAGCGGTTAACTGAACGTTGGGAGCGGCTAACTGAACACTGGGAGCGACTTACTGAATGTTAGGAGTAGCAAACTGAATATTGGGAGTGACTAACTGAATACTGTGAGTGGCTAACTCAGCGTTGTGAGTGGCAAAATGAATGCTGACACTGGCGGACTGAATGTTGACGTGGTAAAACTGGCGGGCTGGATGTTGGCAGCGGCAACATGGGAGTGTATTATGTGCAATGACGTCGACTATGATAACACACAAGCATGTCGTAAGAGTCCACTAACTGTGGGCTTCTTCAAAGTCAGAGTGCATCTGCCTGAGAGGCAAGGAACCAATAGTCTGCATACGAGTAAGACAGTTCTGTAAAAAGGATGCGGAAGCGGCATTCAGGTTCTGGAACAAGACTAAGGTCTAGAGGTGGACGAACAACTTGAACTTCCCGCCGGAGATTACAGACGGTGAACGCAAAGAAAAAGAAACTGTCTAAAATGGGTATCGAGGTAAAGTCCTGGAAAGTAAAGGCAGCAGGTGGTGGTTATCCATAACGACCATCTAATTCCGATTAGTCAGTTAAAAAAATATATAAGTCTTGCACAATATGTTATTTCCGTATCCTTTACAGGACGTTGCAGAACCAGCTTTAACATTATTTGACTTTTATGGTTTCTTTAGGGAAATTTTACGTTCAATAGTTTGCCATTGCCCCTGAACTATCAGCTATCGGTGACATTGTCGAAACCAACGCAAGACAAATCATGACCGGCTCCAGCTGACGGGCCGTGCTGCTGACGATGCGGTAACGCAGCGGTTCTCAAACAAGATAAAAACTATTTTCGACAGTGGCAAGGAAAGACAACTTAAATTGTATCTTTAAGTATCTACATGCCTTCTTTATTATTCCCATTTTTAGCCGACTTTTCTTTATTACGCGGCAGCCCTGGCATACGCTCAGGACACCCCAGGCTGCCTCAGCATCCAGTTTGAGAAATGCTGCGTTAACGCATCGTTAGCCCGACCCGGTGACGTCAGCAGCACGGCCCGTCAGCTGGAGCCGGTCTTGTTCTGTGAGTCTGCTAAGATCACAATATTGCGCAGCTGGCTTCTCAAGTCAGTGAAAAGCTGTTATGATGGTCCGTCCTCAGTTCTACAAACTGATGTTGCGCCAATGTCATAACTACGTAGTGCCAAATTTGTGCATCTTATTAAAGACAGTTACAGCCATTCCTATTCTCTTTTTGGTTTATGTTTCGCTTCTACCATCATGTGTCCTAGATAGCATAAATGTGTTTCTTGTTACAATAGCTCTCCGTTTACTGTGATGTTCACGTGTCCTAGATAGCAGAAATGTATTACTTTTTTACTGTGATGTTCACTGTTGGCCGCTCTTTTCCATTGTTAATTACCATAGTTTTGGTGTTCCGAATGTCAATGTCTAAACGATAGGGAGTCGCCGTGGCGGAACGGCTACTCGCATGCGGATCGGAAGGTCGTGGGTTCGCTTCCCGGTGAAGCTGGACTTTTTTCAAAATTGACCTTGACCCCCAGGTCGACACAGCATTGAGTGGGTACCCGGGAAGTAAAGGCGGCCGGCGTGATACTGACCACATCACCCATCTTGTGCCGATTGGTCCATAAAAATATAAGTCTAGCCCTATACGTCTAAAGGCGTGAAAAAAGGACCACCATACTCTGCCCTGTCCGCACGTTGACTTGATCTACTAGTTCTTGTAACTCCTGCTCGCTTTCTGCTAGTAGCACTGTCTCATCCGCGTAACTCAGATTGTTTATTGTTTCTTCCATTAATATTCACTTAAGGCAAATTCCTCAACTTGTTTAAAAATGTATATAAGTTAAAAAGGATCGGGGATAATACACATTCCTGTTTATCTCTATCTATAGTGAGGCGATGTTGTTTTGTCTGACTGTTGCTATTTGTTCCCAGTATATAATACTGATTTATATATCTGTACTTTTCCATCTAAACCTTTTTGTCTTCTTCTTCTTATTGGAGGCCGGTAGCCTTTATGAAAGCTACGTAGTTTTGTCTTCATTGTGGTTGGAACAGGCTTTTGCGTCTCAGTTGTCAGCATACAGTTGACAGTGTTGGAGCACATGCTCAGCATTTTCGGGTGCCACGCTGCAGGGACACGTCTCCGTATTTCCTACACCGAAAAATTTGAACATAAAAACTTTATAATAGACCCGACTTTCTTGGGAGAAAATCTATATATAGATTTCAGTCATTTGGTTGTACATCTGTTATTTCAAATCTATGAAACATGCATAAATACTTTTCCCGACTTTTCTATATTTTTCAGTCAACATCTTTAGACAAACTATGCTTCTATTGTTTTCAAAATCTTAACTATTCGTCAGACACTTCATTATTGATTTTATTTTTAATTCCGTCTTGCATGATCTTCAGAAGTATCCTAATTTTATGGCTCATCAAACTAATTGTTCTGTATTCTTCACACTCAACGGTATTTGACTTTTTGGGGAATGTGATGAAAATATACGTTTTCATATCATTTTGAATGTGACCTGTATTACAAATATCCGATATACTCCGAATAACGGTCCCAAATAATCGAGGCCGAAAATATACCTTAACAGGGCCTCAGTCACATGTCTATTGCGCACTTCTGGGGACTATATCACCACCGCCGAATTGCGCACTTCTGCCACCGCCGAGAGTATCTCCTACGCCGCCACGTGGATTTGGGGCTAAACTAGATGGCTGGGACTCACGAACAAAAAAAATGAAAGGAAGCTGCAGGAGATGCCGTAGCTGCTGCTCGTGACCCAGCCAGCTAGTTTAGCCCTAATCCACGCCGCGCGTAGCGGCGTGCTAGATACTCTCGGCGGTGGCAAAAGTCGCGGGAAGTGCGCAATTTAAGTCGCCGGAAGTTGGGTTTTTCCTGGCGCAGATTTGCTAAAAGCAATTTAGATCTACAGTTAATATCTTTATTTCAGTTTGACTTTGTTGTGATGTCCTGGTACGGACTAACAGAGATTCGCTCCATTTCTTATTGTATTTGTTGTCTCCTGAAATGGATTATGACTTCGATAAACCCAGACCCTCTGTAATTTATGTTAATAAATGCTTGATTTAAAACCAAAACCCACCACTGATACCAACTGATTCAGACTGTTCAGAAACTACTTGAGGACAGAAAATAGAGAGGATATAGACCTAGTTCTATCTGTGATAGATTTTATTACATTTAACAATGGCCAAGTCATCCAAAAAATAAGGAAAGCATCTTAAGACATCATAAGTATAATAGTTGCTGGAAGAAAACATTCCCACGGCTCAAAAGATCTTCAGACCGATCAGAGGCAGCCTATTGTAAACTGTGTCAATGTACTGTTGCACCAAGAATTAGTAGCATATCAAATCATGAAAAAAAAAAACAAAACACAGGATAAAAACTCTGTCAAAAAGCCAGTCACAGCTTATTACAACAATGACTCCTAGGCAAAGTAATGATAAAGTTCAAGGCAGCAGAGTTGCAACTTGCTGTAGGCATGACCTGCCATTGTGCAATAAGCACAATTGATCATCTAGGTGAAATCATAAGAGCGCATGGTCGGGAGAGTGCATTTGAGCTCATACAGTTGCATATAACTAAATGTTCATGCCTAATAAAAAATATGTTATCGCCTGCACTTAAGGGTGACCTTATTGGTGATTTTCAGAACAAGAAATATTCCATCATTATAGATGAGTTGCAAAGACTTCATCCCATCTGAGAAAATGCTTAAAGATTTTACATCCGAAAAGGTTTACGCCGTGTCTTCCACTTGTTCCAGTGAGGATGACAGTGAAGAATTCAGTCTAGAGCTTTCGATGTGAAGGGAGTACAATGTTGCAGGATTCAGAAAGGGCAGAGGAATAACTGAACACATCTTCGCCATACGTAACATTTTAGAACAATGCAATGAAAGGCAGAGAAGTATATACATAAATCTTGTGGACTTTGAGAAGCTTTTGACAGTGTCCATAGAGACAGTCTGTAGAAAATTTTACGACATTATGGAATACCAGAAAAAATAGTCAGCATAATTGCTCTCTTCTATAAAGACTTTTCCTGCAGTATAAAAAATTACAATACATCTTTCCCAGTAAAGACAGGGATGTGTTATGTCATTTCTCCTCTTTAACCTTGTGATTGATTGGATACTAAAGAACACAGTAGACATGACATTGAGAGGCATACGATGGACTCCATTCACCATGCTTGAGGACCTTGATTTTGCAGATGATATAGCACTTCTATCACATAAACATGAACTTATACAAGAAAAAAGTAACAGACTACACATCATAGCAGAAATGGTGGGACTGAGAATAAATACAACGAAAACTAAGATCATGACAAGCAGTCCAAACCAACAACCAGTGACCATAAATAACCAAACTCTTGAAAATTTAGAACATTTTACATTAGTTAGTTAGTTAGTTGGGTTATCGTCATTGCACTCCGGACATGTCCATAGGTGCTCAGATCCTCCCCTCAGTATGAACCCCAACGTCCGATGGCTAATAGTACCAGTTCTATGTTGATTAACAAGTCTTCTGACGTGTCCGGTGTGCGTCTCGTTTTTTGCTGTGCCGATCTTAATTCCCAAGTCTGCCATTCTGGCGAGTGATGTGGATTCACTGCCACCAAAGTCCTCTATCCTTCCCATTTCTCTGAGGGCATTGATAATATCAGCATGATCCATAGGCCGACCGTCGGTAGTGATAGCGGATCCAGCCAACCTGTCAGCTCTTTCATTTCCATCGACGCCTGCGTGTCCCGGAACAAAAATAAAGGTGACTCCACGCACAGTGGACTTCTGTAATGATTCAAGCCATTGTCTTCGCACTGAACCTGCCTGAACCCTCCGGATCATACTCATTGAATCACTGAGTATACATATGGGGGTGTATTTTTGTGTTTCAAGCCAGGCAAACGCTTGCGTCACTGCCATCACCTCCATCGTCATGCTGCTGGTTGTCATGGAGAAGGCACCGTTGGCTTCTTTGACTGTTCTGCCCGCTGAGCGTGCTGTAAATGCCCATGCGCTTCTTCTTTGGCGTATAACGGATCCGTCTGTGTAGATTAGTGCATCTGCTTCGTCTGAATTTTCACCGATGAGAGCGTTGACCTCTGCATTAACAGCAACAGGATTCTCTTCTCTACATCGTCTGTTGAGTGTGACAATACAGGAAAATGTACAAATAAACGCCTGAGGCACAGGTATCCATTCTGCACCAGGTATGATGTCGGTTAGGCTGCATATTTGCCTAATAACATCTTCTGCCCGACCTAGCCACGATTTTCCCTCTTCAGTCTGTCGCCCTTTTCACTAAAAAGCGCTTGATGCAGTGGGTGTTTCTTATCAGCACATATTTTGAGGTATGCCCGAGCCCTCCACATTCTGATCCTTTGGTTCATTGTTGGAAAGTCAAGTAGATACCTCATTGCTTCACAGGATGTGTCTCTTGTACATCCCAAAATAATGCGCATGGCTTCATTTTGCACCTTTCGAGTCTTTCAATCTGGGTAGCACTGACAGTGAGGATGGCCAGAGCGTATTCAATGGGTGAAAGGACCAGACCGTAGAATAGAAGTATTAGTAGTCTTTGCTCGATATTGGAAGCAGCCATAATCCTCATTGCAGATAGACCTTTGCGTGCTTTTGTTATCACATGGTCAACGTGTTCCCTGAATGACAAGCTGCGATCGAACCTCACCCGAGAAACGTCATAACGTTGGTTCTGATCAATATATTATCACGCATTTTCACTTCTGGTAAGTCCGACTTGACAATGTGATTGTTCAAAGAGAACCATGACACTGATGCCTTCGAAGGATTGACATAGGCATTGGAACCATCACACCAGGCGGCAATTCGATCGAGTTCTTTGTGCATTGTGCTGGCGATCTCCTGTCTATCACGCCCTCGTCGATAAATCAAAATGTCATCAGCAAATGACAAAGTCCTTCCCTTTCCATTCAACTGCTGCTCAGTGATCATCACCGTATAAACGTTGAATAAGACTGGTGATAGCGGTGATCCCTGTGGCAAGCCTGGACATATCGTTTGCGGTTCTGAGGACCAGCTACCACATCTTAGTACGATCTTTCTCTGGAACAGGATCGCAGCAATCCAGCGGATCAGAATAGGATTGACTTCTAGTTTAAGCAGTAATTGCATTTTACATATCTTGGCAGTGTGGTGTCCCTGCCAGGAGGGACCGAAGAAGACATACAGTCACGTCTGAACAAAGCTAGAGCTGCTTTTGGAAGGATGAGGCAAATCTGGAAATCCAACAATTACTGCAGAGGAACGAAACTGCGACTCTACAAGAGCATTATTTAGCCAGTTCTTCTTTATGGAGTGGAATGCTGGAGAATGACCAAAAAGAATGCACACAAGCTGTCCACCTTTCACCACACATGTCTACGTAAAATTATTAAAACTTTCTGGCCAGATACAATCTCAAACACTAAACTACTTCAAGTCACAAACCAAGAAACTTTAGACAGTATGATAACCACGAGAAGATGGAAATGGCTTGGCCATGTTATGAGAATGAATCCTGATATACCCGGCAAAACAGCTCTCACATGGACACCAGAGGGAAAGAGAAAACAGGGGCGCCCAAAAACAACACGGAGACGAAAGATGGAAAGTGACCTGAGTGCAGCATCTATGACATGGAAAACTGCACTGAAGATTGCACAGGACAAGAAAGCATGGAAAGTCCTCTCTGAAGCCTCATGTGCCACTAGGCATAACGAGAACTGATGATGATGATGAGTACAATGTTACACTTTATCTGGCATTTTCCTGGCATATTTTGGGCAATGGTTTGGCATAAAATTAAGTTTTTTTTATCTGGCAACCCTGCTGCTGAAAATTACAGGACTTCCGACGATCTAATTGGGGCGGTCAAAATTCACGGCTTCTTAAGGTCAGAATGTCTTTTTTAAGGACAAAATTAAGGTCCCTGGTAGGAAAATCAATTTCATGGTCAATTCAAGATTTCCCGGTCTACTATAAACCCTGACTGCTGCTTAAAAGCATTCCGTTTTTGTGTGTTTTTGTGTGTGTGTGTGTGTGTGTGGAAAAACATCTTTGTGGCAAGTCTCTCTCTCTCCCTGGATCCTGTTATTTTGATGAGTATAGCCTTTTTTTTTTTCACTTCCATTATTTTTGTTTAATTTATCAGACACATAAACATTAGAAAACTGTCTGGTGACTACTTTTAAGATGGTACGGTCACCCACAAGAAACACAAATTTTCACTTGGGGAAAATTTGCAACAGTGAATTTTTATAAACCGATAATATTGTCATTATCATAATCATCAACATCACCACATCTTTATGTTACAAAACATAATGAAGTGCAGATTGCAAAAACATGATTAATAACGTTTATTAATGACCATATCTACTCTTCATAAAGGCCTCTGTGGATCACAACTGCTCTCTAAAAATATCAAAGACAAAAGAATGGACAATACAGAAGCATATCAGTCTCTGTATAGCAATGTAACATTGAAAAGCTAAATCAAATTGTAGGTTTTTCAGTCAAGAACGACTAATATTTCATTTTTTTTTTTTTTTATATAAAAGTAATATTCAGAAGCTTAATGTACTTTTAAGTTCAATTTCTTATTCAGAATTAGCATTAAACCAGAAGAGAACGAGTGAGAAACAACGTGTTTACAAGAACTGTTGGAACAACACTCATCATCAAATTTATTGAGAAAAAAATAATGAAATGGTTTGACCCTCTAATGAGAAAACCAACAAAGCCAGCAGCAAGAGCGTAGAACCTGAAAATTGAAACACCAAGAGGCAGAGGAAGACCAAGAAGAATATGTATTGAAGGAGTCCCTGACACCTTGAGACTGCATAACATCATGGCATATAAAGCGACTGAGCTCGCCCTGGCTCTGCTTCCGATCATTTGATGAACTGCGACACCTAGCAGCATAAGCAGATATTGAAAAAAAAAAAGAAGAAAGAAAGAGAATTAGCATTTAGTCATGGCAAACTTCAGCAGTTAAGCATTCTGTTTACTGCCCTAGCATGGTTCATTCATCGTTTACCATGGATAATCATCTTATTCTTTATCTGTGTTACCCCTTAATGGGCAGATGGCACATTGTGGTGTGGTTTACAGCAAGTCTGAGATATCTGTCCATGTGGCCCAAAACATCTGACATCAGAAATCCCCTAATAAGTTATCTTTCACAAAATAATTGTTGAGAAGAAGGGGGGGAAGTGGGGGAGATGGTGAGTCTGTTCACTCCACTACCACCCCTACCCATGGTGCCCTAAATCCATATAGGAACCATGGATAAACTACTGCCATGAACTCCTTTGCAAGTCTTTATGGTGAAGTAATTATGCCATGTTCTTACTGCTAGGAGTTCCAATTCAGTCCTTCTGACTGGTGATGGCAGGTGTTTCCATGGAGAGATCCCTGGGGATCATTACAGATGCTAAGGAGTTTGTAATTTGTGCAATGCTCTTATGGACGACCATCTTCTGATTCTGTACATTTTTATCTCCATCAGCATTTTTATAAGAGTTTTCATCTCTGCTGGTGACAACTATGCCTCTTCCTCTTGGTGACCTTCTGCAGTTACTGATGCGTGTGATGTTTTCTCTAACCACGGAGACAGACTGAAAGGTAAGGCATTAAAACTTAGGAAAACAAGATGATCCTGTTGCCTTTCACTGCATAAATGAGAAACAACATAGTCTCCGAGCAATGACACATGCTGTAAACCCTTTCCTCAGCACTCTCCTAAGAATACAATTGTTGTTTATGTACAAGACATTCCAATGTATGAGACAACCCTTATTGTTTAGCCCAGCATTAGGAAATAAATATTTAAATCACATTCTATGTAAAAAAAAAAAAAAACCTCCAGTTTTTCATTTAAAGAATTTTGGAATACAGGTCATCTTATATAAGAAACAATATGGTGTATCTTTACTGTCCTGTAGTTAATATTTTTTAAGGCGGCGTACAGCTGACAGAGGAAAGGGAATGGGGATGTGAGGCTGAGAATTTAGGGCCGCTAGTACAGACCTCGCCGTAAACTCTGCAGATAAATATTTTAATTTTTACCCCTGACAAAAAAAAATAAGTATCCCTTACCGAGAACTGGAACTATGTCTATCATTTGAGAGCCAAATGCTCTAATTTACTCAAAAGTAGTTATTTTTAGAACTTCTTCTTCTTATCGTTCACTGGCTATTAACTCGGGCAGGAAGTTCAACTTGTTCATCCACTTATGGACTTAAGTCTTGTTCCAGAACTTGAATTTTGTGTGCACATCCATTTTACAGATCTGGTTAACTTGTATGCAAACTGTTGATTCCTAACCTCTCAGGCAGATGCACTCCAACTTTAGAGGGAAAATCCCTAATTAGTCGCCTTTTATGTCACGCTTTTTAAGGAGATAGTAGGTCTATTCTGCTCTGCCAAAACATTTCCCCAGAACCCACATAGGAAATTTTTTTAGGACAACTGTGTATGCTTAAAATCATTTTCAGAACAATCTTGTATTCTTACAAATGATTTTTAGAACTTTTATTTTAACATATAAACTGCAAAAAAACTGCCTACTGCCTTTATTATACCACTTTTGCGGTGTAGGCAGGGTTCTTTGAGCTTAAGGATTTACGGCTGCATGGTTAGTGCTGTCGCCACAAATGTGCAGGTGAGGATTTTATTTTGCCTCATTTCAACACATATTTTTTTTTAAGAAAAATGGCTCAAGAATTTCTAAAATGTAGCCACAATGTGCCTGACTGCACAAAATAAAAGTAATCAAATGTTCTGATGTTATTTTATACTGAAAACATATTAAAAGCTTTGCTAAATATATAGCTGTCGAGTTAAGTAAGAACTGACAGCATAGCAGCTAGAACATTTTCCTAAGAGCCCCCTCCCCATCTTCAGCAGTCAGTGAAGAGTTCCGATTTTAAATGTAACAAGAGCAGTCTGACTGCTGGCCAGATCCCCCGGCCACTCCCCGCCGCACCATTCTCTTCAGATGATGATGATGATCTATTTGTGTCTCAGCACTGTTCACCCACTTCCAAAAGGCCTTGACATCATCTCGCTTGTTGTACATCAATTCACCACCAAGTGGTGCAGAACCAACAGCTGTTGTATACAATGAAACTGCAGGTATCAATCTTTAAAATTAACTTTTGATTTTTTAGCACTAGGTTTGGCAACCAATTCTTAAGACAGGAAATTACTGTGACAAATTATGAGCCACTATATATTTAAAAAGCCACTATACAGCTGAAGTTGCCACTGATAAATCCAGATGTCAGTACAATTTGACAACAACAACAAAAAATCTGAGAACACATTATGACATAGTTTTAAAAAACGGAAAATAATAGAGGAGTCACATATTTCTTGGGATTGAAAATGTTAATACATTATGAATATTAAAAAGCACTTCTAGAGAATACAATTTAGCAAAATCCCTTTATCAACCCTACATTTTGTATTTACCAAAATAAAACCATGATTGTCATATTTTATGAATTTAATAACAGACAATCGTAAAAGTGCAAGAGACACAAAGAAAAAAATTAAAGAAAATAAAAACAAAAAATGTTTAACAGCATTACTAAGTGCAACAGCAACTAGGCTACTGAGTTCTCTGGAGTTACACGTGCATTCTCTGTATGGGATCAAAAAGTTGATTTAAAAAAAAAATTGAATGCAACTCCAGAAACACAATAAGACATCACAATCAATTAGAACCTAATAAACAATTACCTAAAATAAAAATGTTGAAGAAAAAAGACTGCAGGCACATATAATTTATACAGAACACATAAAATCTATTTAAAATTACTTCATCAATGCAATGTGAAGAAACACTGAAAAAGTTTCTTTTATACTGATCTGAGATTTGGAGGTGGCAAATTTTTTTTTTAAATTATCTCAACTGAAAGAAATTAATTCTTTTAAAAAAAACACTGTAATCCAGGAAGTGAGTAAATTACATGACTACATACGGCAATAACTTCAAGAGTAAAAATAAAATATGTAATTTAAAATTCTTCATCTTAGTGTTCATCAGCAGTAAACTCAAGCAAAAAGTTCCGGCTGTTCATCCACTCCTGGACTTTGATCTTGTTCCAGAACTTGAGTTTTGGGTGCAAATCCATTTTACATATGAGGTTGTTTTTGTTGTTTGCCTGCAGACTGTTGGGTTCCTTGCCTCTCAGGCAGATGCACTCTGGCTCTGAAGAAAACATCCCCGATTAATCGCCTACTACCAAATGCTTGTTATGGGGGCAGTGGGTCTGTTCTTGGTTCTCCAATAGAGAGCTCTTGAACCTATGCAGATAATATGTGATTCCATGCATTCTTCTTCTCTGTTCACTCTAAATATGGTGGCTGACACACCGTATTGTAGTTTGCCACTAGATTGCCTTTCCACCCAATAAATTCAATTTCAGCACACACCTAATTAGTGGCCTTGTATGGCATGCTTGTTAGGGGACAGTGGGTCTATTTTTCGCCCCTACGTGAGGCCTTGACAATCGCATAAGGAATTCTTGGACTTTAAACAAAATTGTGTTATTCTTCAAATATTTTACATGCATTCACTCCAGTTTCTTTCTTTCCATAGAACTTACTTGTTGTTTATGTAAATATTTTGGAAGTCAAGAAACTTTAAACTTTGTCCATCTAACCCCTTTCGGGCTATTACCTGGGGTTGGACTACCTCTGAGACTACAGTAAACCTCGCTTAACGAGTACCTCTCATAACGAGTAATTCGCATAACGAGCAAAATAAATTTTAAAAAAATGACTCGCTTAACGAGCGACGTTTCGCATAACGGGTGGCGAGGAGAGGGGAAGTCCCGAATTGTGCGCATGTTACATCAATCTGTGTTCAGCACTCGTTCCAGTTGTTTTGTAGTGTCGCTTGTGATCACACATTTACTCAAACTTGTGTTTTGCTGTGATATATGTACATGAATCCTCCAGGCCTACAAGATGACCTCCCTGAAAAATTTAAGTTCCTCAAGATCCAGTTTCTGCCTCCCGACACCACTCCGTTACTCGAGCCCATGGACCAGCAAGTTATTTCTAACTTTAAGAAGCTTTACACTAAAACACTCTTCGAGCATTGTTTTCAGGTGACTAAAGGGACTAACCTCACTCTCAAAGAGTTTTGGAAAAATCACTTCCACATCGTTGCCTGCCTCAGGATGATCGACATGGCGGGGGGGGGGGGGGGGGGGGGGGGGGGGGGGGGGGGGGGGGGGGGGGTGGGGGTTACCAAGAGAACCCTAACTTCTGCTTGGAAGAAGCTTTGGCCGGAAAGCGTTGTCGATTTGTGACTTTAAGGGGTTCGAGACAGTACCTGCGGAACCTGTAGTCAACGAGATTGTGTCTTTGGCCACTATCATGGGATTGTAGGTGGATAACAGTGATATCGAAGAGCTTGTAGAAGAGCACAGCCAAGAGCTGACCACCCAAGAGCTTATAGAGTTGCATTGTGTTTCACAGCAAGAAGTTTGGAAGGAAAGTTCGTCAGAGGAGGAGGAGGTAACAGAAAAGCAACAATCTTCTGGCGAAAAAGGAGAAATGCTGAAAGCATGGCAAACTGTTGCATCTTACATTGAGAAGCATCACCCTAATAAGGAAGTAGCTATGCTCGTTGCAAATTTACTTAATGAAAATGCTGTGTTGCATTTTCGCAAAATTGTGAAGCGTCGGCAAAAACAGATGTCTCTGGACATCTTTCTAGTAAACAAAATAATTCGCTATGTATCATAATAATTATTAAGATATTTTTTTCTCCAAATCGAATTCGTATTCCAGGTGAGTTCGTTCCGCTTTTGAAGAAAAGATTAAGATGATCCACTCTCCTTAACAATATGTATATCATTTTCTTTGAATAAACGTTATACAAAGCATTTTGGAGTATTTTTTTTTTTTACATGGAACGCATTATCGTATTTTACAATAATTTATATGAGAACAATTATTTCGCATAACGAGTGTTTCGCTTAACGAGTATGATTCTGGAACGAATTATGCTCGTTAAGCGAGGTTCCCCTGTACAAGCATCTCATCCTGGTAGCAAATCCAAGTAATTAGTTTACCTTTCAGCAAAGTTTTAACTTGGGCGGCCAATGACTTCAAGTGCTACCCTGTGTACCCTGCAGTTCTGTATCAGTGAGGGTTAGTTCATTTATTATAACAACAATTATTAATCAACATTCTAGGTAATATGTTTTTGGATTTTGATCCTCCTTCTAAACTCTTAGGTTTATTTGGCAGTTGATCCTCTTTCCATACTTTAACAATCTAGTAATCTTAGTTTCAGCTTCATAGCAAACGGGTCACCACATAGTTGCTCCTGTGCCAACGAAAAACACACAGAATGTTCATCACAGTCCCTTGTGGAAAGATTGACAGACTGCTGTCTCAGCATATTTAGCATTCACACGCATTAAAGGCATTGGGCAGCCATTTGAAGTGCCAACACAAACAGTCCAGCATTAGAAATGCAGTTCATCACGGATGGTAGCAGTAGTCACCAACAGATCAGCAGTTGCAAACGCGATCAATTTTAATCACATAATGGCACCACCAATATTGCGACAACAGGCATCGCACCATTTTCTGAATATTAAATTCACACCACCATGCTGGTCAGTCAAAAAACATTCTAACTGACATCCGCAGCTCACAGTGTCACGCCATGCACTAACTCAGAAGCTGGGCAGCGAAACTATATCCTTTAAGTCTAAAAATGGAGCAACTATGCAACGGCCTCCGTCTGGCCGAAGCAAAACAATTTGCCACGGCTCAAATTAGTGGCCGTGCCTAGCGTCCATTTTGACTTTAACAATGCCTGTGTGATGTCAAAGAAGGTATCATCGATTTTTTTATTTTGGGAAAGCATTTATAATGCTGCAGGATAAATTTGGGAAAGCATTTATACTGCTGCAGGATCCATTTAGTAACTGTAAATATCTCATTCCTTACTGCATGAAACGATAACTATTTCACCATTTCATATTGGAGGTTCTTTTTGCCATATATATCACTTTCCTCCCCCATTTAAACATGTTAGTAAAAAAAAACACATATGTGAAAAACGTCTTTTGCATTCACTCTTTAAAGGGAGGTTGAGATACTGTGTTGCGGTTTACAGCTAGGCTGCAACATCTACATGGACAAATGTAGGGAGTGAGATTCGTTAGAATTAATGACAATAAATCAGCCCTGAGTATCCAATAAAGAGTATGTTTGACTTACAAAAAGTGGCATTTAACAAAGGCTAGCAGAATAATTTGGCTGAATAAAAAGTTTCATTAAGAAAAGACATTAGCTTATACAAATATAAAAATTATTTCCAAATATTTATTTTAAAATTATTTGCAATACATAACTATCTACATATTTATAGTTCTGTTGTATCCTACCAAGCATTAGTGGCAAAATAGTGGCTAGCGGACTTGTTGACTCCAACTGCGGTCTGGGTTCAAATCCTAGTAGTGGCTGGATTGTTTCCAAAAAGTACAGCTCATAAACTGAGCTTAATTTAATTTAGAGCTCATTGGGAAGGAATGGTGCTGACAAAGGGAAAATGGTCACTTCAACTCATTATGTGACCTGAGTACATAAAGGAATACCACTCAACAATCCTATGGCAGGATCTGTCATGTGTCACCTCTTTTTTAAAATCTAATAAAGGACCCTTTTCCCACACCTTCAGGTGTATTGGGCATAATACAGTATTAGGCTTATATTTTATATACCAATTGGTAGTCGGTGAGTAATGTGGTCAACATCATGCCGCTTGCCTTTACTTCCCAGGACTTCACCTGGTACCCATTTAAGGCTAGGTTGACCTAGAAGCCAAGGTAATTTTTTTTTTAAAGTCTGGCTCCAATCGGATTTAAACCCACAACCATTGATTCTGCAGGAGAGCATCTAGCCATTTCACCATGGCGGCTTTTTTATTGTTATAATCTAGGATCATAATAAATACCCCAGCAAAAAGGCAATCCCATGACTGTCAGTGCTGTAGATGTATCCAGTTACAAGATTTTCTATCTCTGAGACATCTCTGCTACTTATTTCAACTTTTTCATCTGCCCTTAAAAGTGCAACTAGCACATTGAGATGTGGTTTGCAGCATGACCTAGTTGTAAACCACATCAAAATGTACCAACCATTACTTTAAGGCGAATGCAGAAGAAGCTCAATAACACAAAAAGCTGATTTATCTGGCTTTGTATTGGCGTCTGTGAACAGGCTTCGTAATTCCGAGGTGCCAAAATCGATCCCCAGCGGCAGTTGATTTGTTGGCTTGGCAGTGGTATCAAGCGCCAGGTTTCAGAAAGTAATGGCAAACTACTGAACATAAACATTGCCTAGTGAAATCAGCCGAAACATGCTGTGGTTGGTTTTGCAATGTCTTGTAAAGGATAGGCAACTAATTTATCTACTAGCTGTCAACATCTGGCAATGTGCACACAGCTGCATGTGTCAATGATTAATCAAATATGCTTTATGGATCACTGCAAATTACTGATACTTTCTGACAACATTACTTATTGACACATTGGGCATGCCAGAATCTGTTGGTGAAGACTTCTTCTTCCATTTGAACCACCATACCTGAGTTTTTGGTATCACACTGCCACCATGCAGTCTTTTTTAAAACAAAAAAGAAAACAAAAAAACTATCTTACACTAAGAGCACATTGAGCATCTGGTGCTCGACTTCCCCGTGTGGATTCCTGAACCCCCATTTGGGGGCAAAAGAACCCACCAACTGCCTCTGTAAAAAGAACGTCTAAGCAGACAACTAATTAGGGGTGTTTCTTTCTAAGTCAGAGTACATCGGCACACAAATAAGCCAAATATTTAAAACAGATGTGCAAGCAAAACTTGAATTCTGGAATAAAGTCCAAAAGTGTACACACAGCCAGAACTTTCCACCAGAGTTTACAGCCATGAACTCTAAGGGGGAGAAGGGTGTTCTGGACTCAGCACTTGATGGGTGATGTGGACAACATCACATCAGCTACCTTCACTTCCAATTTTTCCAGGTATCCATTTTAGGCTAGACCTGGGAGCTAGGTAATTTATTTTTTTAATCTGCCAGGGTGGATTCAAACCCAAGAGCTTCAGGCCAACAGGCAAGCATCTATCTACATGGCTCCAATCATGTGCCACTGACAACTCACATAAGCTTTTCTTGGCCACCAAAGTATGTTTAACTAACATCGGTTGCTTTAAGGAGAAGCTGCCTCACTTCCTGATGTGTGGACTAACCCAGTAAGAAGATGCACCTGATGAAATTCAGCGATAAATACTCGGCAATAAATTATGCATTCTACTTTGGGTCTTTTCTGTTGAAATGAACAGTTGGGAAATATGTATTTTAGTTCTTGAAAAAAAAAAAAAAAATAAGCCAATATGAGATTCCATTCATTGAAAGACAAAAGTATTAAAATATGAGAAATTATATTCACATCATATTAAGTTTTCTATCTTGGTCATTCCTTCACTATTGTAAGGTGTGGAAGACAATAAGACACTGCAATCATGATATTCTTGAAAATGAGCTTTCCAGCCACCATAATGTTGCCTCTGCTGTACAAAATATTCCCTCAGTGATTATAAACTACACCCAGTCTGCATATATGTGAAACAATCTTTCAGTATTTAATTGTGTTTATTATTCGGAAACAGTGTGTACTTATGCACTATTGCATGTGCAGTGCTGGCTTTGAGAGTAAGCTCTTGCATCAACAGCGGCCAGCAATTCTAGTGGCAGACTTCTAGCACTGGCATATGTGACAGAATCAGAGCCACCATAGTGAACAGCTAAACACTGGTCTGAGGATCCAAAGATCGTGGGTTCAGGTCCTGACAGAGCTGGACTTTGTTTTTCAAAAATGAGCCTGGCACTCAGGATGACCCAGCCTAAAATAGGTACCAGGTAAAGTCCTGGGAAGTAAAGGTGGTCAGCATGATGTTAACCACATCACACACCAAGTACCATTTTGTCTATAAAATATAGGTCTAGCCCTATAAGCACAAAAAACTACCTAAAGGTGTGGAAAAAAGATCCTCTACTGTTCCATATGACAGCTGCCTTATGCATTTACTTTGCATGTGCAAGTTTTCAAGTTTTTGATGGACTGAATATGTTTTTTCAAATGAACATTTTTGTATGATTTCCACCAGCACAAGAACGGAGCCCACAGTCCATTATAGGGGGGCATCACTGTCCTAAAGTGAAGTTTGAACCTCTACTAGAAGTTGGACCCTCCTATAAAAAAAAAAAAAAAAAAGGGTTTCTCCCCTCCCTGTGCAGGGTGGTGGAAAGGAAGGTGGGATAGACCCAATGCTCCTCAACAAGCAGGTCATAAAAGTTGACTAACTAAAGGATTTGCTGAAACTGAATGCGCTGGGCTGAATAACACCATTATCACCAGCCCTAGATCTGCAAAAACCCACAACTCAATGTGCCAACCGCCCTTTAAAGGGCAAATGCAGAAAATACTAAAATTCGCATTAATTTCTAGGCCACACATGCCTTGAGAAGGTATAAATTGTTGATCATGCAGTTGCTCATAAATATAGAATGCTTCAATTAATCTTGTGCAATTGAAGCCTGACAATTTCCCTTTTCTCTCTACAACTGTAAAATATCTTGTTTTCAAAGCATAAGAGGAAAGAGCCAGATGCAGATCGATTTTATAATATCAAGAGATATTCTACGTGCAACAAATCGATTAGTCAAAAGAACACCGCTGGCCATAAGGTACAAATCTCAATACTCCCACAATTTTAACTCC
>CAJHNH020008357.1:337678-376410 GCA_905116865.2 Candidula unifasciata | reverse complement strand
AGACTGTGCATCTATAGTTTTCTAAGATATAGGATAATCTCACAAGAGCCCTCTTTAGTACCATTTTACAGGGGCAGGCATGGTAGGTTACAATGTTTATTCTTTGCTACGAGAGAGAGAAAGAGAGAGTGACAGACAGACAGACAGACAGACAGACAGACAGACAGACAGACAGACAGACAGACAGACAGACAGACAGACAGACAGAGATGTGGGAAAGAGATGAGAAGAAAGGGGGCAGAGAGGGGAAAAGAGTGGGAGATGATGGGGAAAGGAGTGACGAATGACACAGAGGGAAAGAGAGAATGAAAGGGAAGCGGGTAGGGAGGGACGGAAGGAGGGAGGGAGAGCTGAGAGAGAGAGAGAGAGGGGGGAGGGGAGAGAGACAGAGGGGGGGGGGGGCTGCCAAAGTAACACTGAGGATGATTTAATAACAGTATCCTGACAATCATAGGTACAGAAAGATCAGAAGCCAATGCTATCAGGAGGAGGAAGGAATATATGCTCACAAAGACTACTTCAACTAGCAAAGCAAGAAACAGGTTATACAGCTGGACAAATTGTGGTTATGAAGGTTCACCAATCCAAAGTCAGATATGACTGTCTTTATCATAGGTATATATCACTTTTTAGTGCAGTGTAGGATAGGCTTCTCTTGAACCTGAAGATTTAGATCAACGTGGCTAGGACAAGTGTCATAACCTTTATAGAAAAGGAGGAGGAAGAAAAGACTCTTGACAACCTTTGTCATGGCACAGACAACTGTTTAGTTGAGTTGATTCAAGAACCGACAACACAGCACTCGGGACATTCCCATAAGCGCTACGTTCACATCTTCAGCAGCCAGCGCAGAGTTCCAATATTCATGGTACCAAGAGCATTCTGATTATACATTCGTCTTGCCTTTCCTCTGAGCGTCGACCAGATCCTCTCGTCCACCCCCCCCCCCCCCCCCCGCATCACTCTAACCAGACTGGTGATCCATTTGCTCTTCCGACTTGTACATGTTCTCCCACAAGGTCCTAACCACGTCTGCCTTATCATGTATCAGCATTCCACCAAGTTGTGCAGTGCCAGCCAGGCTGTCTGTTTGTTTGTCTGTTCATTTCCCAGCACTCCGGCATGCCCCGGAGAAAAAAATCCAGACAATGCTCCTCACCCGTGATCTCTGAAGCGAAGCATGCCACTCAACATGAAGCATGCCTGTGCTCACATTCCTTAACATGCTTTCTGCGTCAGTTACAATCACGATGTGTGTGTGTATGTGTGTGTGTCATGTTCTCCAGCCAGCAGAAAGATGCAGTGACCGCCTCCACCTCCATTCTTAGGCTGGATGTTGTGGTATCCTACACTAGGCTCTCCCGCACCAAACATCGACCATTGGCTTTTGCTTAGAATCTCCAAGCACTTCTTTTGCCTCTTGACACTGAACAAATAATCACACTCTGAACAAGCATTATCTTGAATTAACTGCTGAATTTCCACCATTGTGGCACCTGCTGGCCACTCCCTGCACTTCTGGCTCAATGTGATTATGACTCTACACATATCTGACTGTTCCGCTGGCACTCTGACCCTCTCCTCTCCTCGCCTAATGTTCTTCAGGTTGCAGATCTGTCTGATTGTGTCTTCTGCCTGAGCCATCCATGACTCCCCTCTTATCAGTTGCTGACCTTAACTGCATCCAGAGCTTCGTGCAAAGAGTGATCTGTGTCTGCAGCTACCTTGAGATATGACTTCGCCTGCAGCACCTTGTGCCTACCTGCCAAACCAAGGATGTATTACATGCACACAACAGGGGTGTCTCTGGTGCAACCCAGAATGACCTGCATTGCTGCATTCTGTATACGCTCTAGTTAGTCCATCTGACTCTTTGAGACAGTAAGCAGTCCCAGGACAAAATCAATCACTAAAAGGATTCACAGACAAGTGTCTGCACACATAGTGACCCATGCTGCTGGGGATTACAATGTAGAGAACTATGACTGCTCACGCCAGTCTGCAAGACATCTGATGATGTTGACAGCAGCTGGCTGAACAGTCAAAAATGCAGGGCTCTAATGCGGAAGACCCATGTTCAAATCCTTGTTAAAGTTGGGGATTTTTTATTCTGTTGGAGACACAAATAAAATCCTAATCTGCACAGTCCATGGCGACAGCACTAGCCATGGAGCCCTAAATCCTGAGGTTCAAAGTTCCTCTCCCTACACCACACAAGTGGTAAATACAGTACTACTGGAAGTTTTCAGGCAGTTATAAGAAAATATGGAGAAGTTCTCCAATATTGTCAATTACTGAGGAAGTTGACAAGTACAAAATTACATTTATTAAACATGTTCTTCTTCAACATTCTAAGAACTTGAAGTTCACTGCTCTAGATATCTCTGATCTCCATTAATCTCTGTGAACTACCTATTTCCAGCTGGTGACTCCAAGTGTTTGTAAGTCTACATGTATTTTATCTCTCCACAATCTCCTTGGTCTGCCTCAAGGTCTATTCCCCTTCATCTCTTATATTTATTAAACATGTTAATTTAAAAAAAGAGGGAATGAGTCTAAAATGGGAGTCAACATGGGGAGTCTAAGAATATGAGCCATACCTAGAAAACTCCATACCTAGAAAACTCCATACCTAGAAAACTCCATACCAAGAAAACTCTGTACATACATTACACTATCATAACAACCATCTGCATTTCATGATAGAAAAGGGGGTACAGATTTAAAGATAAAATTCATCCAGGAAACAACACATAAAGATAATAAAACACCAGAGTCTAACTAGAATGTTCTGCTAATAAGCACCCAAAAAACATACATTCAGGATCACAATAAAAACCAAGCTGCGTACAAACTGAAAAGGAACAATTATGACCACTACTTAAAATCAATTTTAAAACAAAAGGGGTCACATTCAGAAAATATTTGAAGAATGCAATGATCCCTCATTTTTTACAGGCCTCTTTTTAATACTGTAGAGTGCTAACTCATCTGAGTAACAGGAAGTAACATCCATGTGCTCCAAGTGGGCCAGCTGAGGACACCAGTTCAGTGTCGGTTTATTATTTTTATTTGGATTCCAGCATTTTTCCGTCTTGCCACACCCCTTTTAACTTGTTGATTCTGCAGTCCACTCAGGGTTGCAGATTCACAGTCATCACTATCTGGTTCTCACAAAATGTCATAATTCTTGTGTAACACTCAGTATTACAGCTGTTGTATATACTCTATTTCAAGTCAGCACATACTCGTTTATCTGGTGATCCTCCATAAATGTTACTAGAAACTGGCACTAATAAAAATTCTCATTAACTCTTTGAGTCCCAGGGGGTTTAGCATCAGAGGCCCAAGGGGTAGTCAAGAGAGATGAAAAATCGGCACATCTTGCGTTTACTGGGCCTCTAGGCGGGAACCTATGCAACGTATGATACGCTCCTTGGGACTCAAAGACTTAACCAGTTCCCAATAATGAGGGTTCACTGCCATGGGTACACAATAACTACAGATGTTAAGTTACATAAACTTACCCCAAAAAAATGTATAACAAAAAATATCTCATTTAGCAAAGCCTTTCATTAAATTAAAATTATTAAAGTGTTTTTCAAATAAACTACAACTAAACTACATCCCAAGATCCCTAAAAAAAAAAAAAGGTGTACTTGAGTGGGAAACCATTTGTACTTAAAATATGAACATGTAAACAAAACAGAATCCCAACAAGAAAATAAAGAAGAAGAAGAAATTATGAGCACAAACTTGAACACAAACAAGGAAAATAAAAATGAAAGTTTGTCATCTCTACTGTGATACCTTGTAGGTGAAATTTGGGCTGGGGACCTGTCAGCCAGAAAAGGCAAAAAGATTATGTACTTGTATGAAAACTGAGATTATGCAGATAAAATACTTCACATCTGCTAAGTTTACTAAAGTCTTCTTCTTCCCTATCTCTCTTCGATCGTTTTCCTTCTCTTACATCCTGTCTTGTATTGTATTTTTTTTTTTTTTTCTAAAATACATCTTTCTGTCTTTCTTGCACAGACACACCCCCCCACCCCCTCCCTTCCCTCTTATATCCTACACCTTCTTCTGCCTTTTATGTCTAGTTTAACCCCCACCCCCCCCTTTTTTTTAACCCCCTTTACATTCTACCCCATCTTCTTCTAACTTTTTTCTTCTAGATCCCCCCCAACCCCATGCCTTTTGCCGCACACATCCTTGCCCATTTTCTTCTGCCTCTCTGGTCTAATATTTCACCCCACATACATTAACCCACTGCCCAGCATTCACATCCATTTACTCACTACAAGCTATTCAATGAATGATCTAAAACAGGCAACAATGGTATCAATATAAACCCCAACCTCTTACAGCTCCCTTTACATCAATCAATAAGATTATCTAGCTTCAGACACAAAATAAAATATCCCCCCCCCCCCCTCTTTAAAAAAAAAATAATATAAAGCAGAATGGTCAAACTGTCAACACAGAAAACACCAGCGAATGTTGGTAAATACAACAAAAGTTGCAGTCTGCCTATGGTTGACAAGATGTTAATAGTGATTAGAAAGAAGATGAAGCAAAGAAGTAATCTGTCCAATGAAGACATTATACAGCATCCTCAGATTTCATCAATAGAAGTTATTCATCTGTGAAGCTGAGTGCATCCATAAATAGAGTATATGCTCAAATGGGAGGGAAATTTAACAAATCTGTCCATCTTCACAGCTGAATGCAGACATATCTAAAGCTAAAGTATAAGCTGCTTTGGGCATTATGAGAATGCGTCAATGCATAAAGATTACCAGGACAAATGGGTAAGCAACTAAAAAAAAATGGACCAGAAAAATGCCTGACAAAAGTGATGAAACTGTATCAGCAGCATTCTGTTGTGTCAGTTACATGTCACATAGGGCTCACAGTTTATTTTTCCATTCTGGTCCATTTTGTACAATTTATCCCTCAACATGAACAGAATCCAGCCCTGCACCACTGGCCTCTCACATTAATGACCATTGTAGAATTTCTGTTGGAGATCCCTGTTTCCTCAAATCATACGTTTCTATTCTGGTATGTGTTTTAAAATTCTTCATCCTCTTTTCCTCAGAATGTGCCTAACATACTGCCATCTTCTTTGTCTGACAACAGTCGAACCAGCGATTGCCCAGACACTGCTTACTCTTAACCCTAACACATCCAGCTGACATCTTTTCCTTGTCATGAAAGTGCATTAAGGTAAAGGAACTTTTTTCAACCAGTGCTAGATATATGATGCTAGACTCAAATTGGTACAGAGTAATCTGCAATCTGTGAGTGACATAGTTAACATCTCATTGGTCATCTTTACCAGGACATTACCAGGGGTATGATACCTTCCAGAAGAATACCTATGAATTCCGTGTTGTCGTTATTGCCTCTTCAAATACTGACTCTGATCTCCTGGGATTAAATGAACTAAACATTAAAACAAAAACAAAAAATTCTGTATGTTCTGAGATTCCTGAGTTCACTGCTTTTGCATTTTCTCCATTCTATCTGGAAGCTGGAGAAAAAAATGGGTGCCAGAAAATTCTTGGGAAGTATGGGCAACCAGTGTGATGCCGACAACTTAACCATCTAAGAGCCAAGTGGTCTCTTTAAAAGATGGGTCCAGTGTGTTGTGGGTCATACCCGATATGCTAATGGCTTGAGAAGGATCCTTTACTTTTTTCTTTGTCTAAGCAATACAAATGTTCTTGGAACACTGTCCATCAGTAGTCAGGATTTGTGCTCAAACCATACGTTTTATAATACAATGTTCCCTTTGTGGGTTTCAAGGTTCCATTATGGGGAGGGGGGGGGGGGGATTAGATCCACTGCCACCAAACAAGCACGTAGTAAAGCTGACTAATTAGGGTTTTTCCTTGATAGTCACAGTGCATCTGCCTGAGATGTGCATGCAACACCCAAGTTCTGGAACAAGAGTGAAGCCTACAAGTGGCCGAACAACCAGAACTTTCCACTAGAGTTCATAGCAGGTGATGTGTGATTATAATCAAAACATTTATCTATCTTCAGCCATTACCAAAAAGTACAGGAGTTCCCCCCCCCCCCCCCCCCTCCCATTTATATTCAGCTGAGGTTCTATTTTAATCCACCTCTGAATGAGGGAGAAGGGATAAGAACTAAAACTGAGATATAGAAAAATGTGCACTCATAATTATTCTCCAACAATTGTAATTTTAAGAGGCACTATTACCCATGGGGCACTGGCATATATGTTGAAGGAGGAATCTGAGCACATATAGATGTGTCCAGTCTGCTGGGAAGCCAACTTATAGCTTACAAGAGGCATTCTTACATAAATGAGTCATTCAGAGTGAACAATCACAAGATAGTAACCAAATCAAAACAAACACAAATATATGGATATTTTTCACACTATTTAAAATCAACAAAGACTAGCAGCAGGATAGAAACAAAGCAGATAAACAATACAAAACAACAGAAATTAATATTAGTAATAAAGATAATAATATGTAATTCATTTACCATGAATATTATGGATTAGTGGAATGACATATAATTGTTGTATATTTGTTTATATTACACAAACAAAATGACAAAGATATGGGTTATTGTTTTTTTTTAAACGTTGGGTGGCTAAATTATGGCCCGCAGGCCAAAATTGGCACATCTATCAATTTTTACTGGCCCACGACACTGGTGTAAAATTACTATATAATTTTTCCCTTAAGAACACAAAATAGTAGAACACAAAAACATATGTTCGTATGCAGAAAGATAAAAATCCACATATCAACATCCAAAAAACTGATAACTGAAACTGTTAACGAAGACCACTTTCACTCAATGATTCCTGCAAATGACCAGCCTGAACAGAGACATTTAGGAATATATGAAAGAGTTTCAGTGGGTGAATGTGTCTGGTTAACGGTATAACGACGGATTATAATCCCAGCTTATCCTACATAAATATTGTGTTACAAGGTAATCTTGGTGTTATGTTTACAATAGATTTTTTTCCAAATGGTTTGTGATGAGGTTGGCAATTCTAGCCCAAGGACCCCCGCAAAAAAGCTGCCCACCCAAGTTTAAAGCAATTAGACTCCCTTGTGAATTTAAACAAAGAAAACACAAATATATTACATGACTGACTGCCTAGCACAGTTCACCACTGCAAGCAGATGTAGTCAAGGCCTTTTCGGATCAAGCAACGGAATTAGTAGAGAAACAAGATTATTATGGCCTGGAGAGAATGAGGCTCCTGGGTGTAACCAGAGGGTCTGGCCAGCTCACTACACTCAGAGGAAAGCCAAGACAGCCATATAACCAGATTCTAACCGGTACCATCAGTATTGGAACTCTGCGCTGGCTGCTGAAGATGAGGACGGAGCAAGCATGGGAATGCCCCGAGTGCTGTGATGTCAATTCTTGACTCAACTCAACAATTGCACAGCAAAAACTATGGACTAAGAGTTGTGTATTTCGGGTTGAACAATTCTTCTTCTTCGTTTACCGGCTGTGAATTCCGGCGGAAGGTCCCGGTTAGGTTGAACAATTGATTTCTGTGCTTCATTAGATGTTAATGCAATTTCTGTACTATGCACAATACAAGATGCATCAAAATACTGTAGGCAACCTTTGCCTCTGCCTAGATTAGAGTGTTCTACTGTGCTACAGAGGAGCATGGGAATCACAACCCAGGGCAATACCAATTAGGGTCAAGGATGTTCCTTCTCTCCATAGCTTACACCTCAGGCAGTACTGCATGAACCCTCCTTCCACCAGAATTGTTACTACATGAACCCTCCTTCCACCAGATTTGTTACTACATGAACCCTCCTTCCACCAGATTTGTTACTACATGATCCCTCCTTCCACCAGATTTGTTACTACATGATCCCTCCTTCCACCAGATTTGTTACTACCTGATCCCTCCTTCCACCAGATTTGTTACTGCATGAACCCTCCTTCCACCAGATTTGTTACTACATGATCCCTCCTTCCACCAGATTTGTTACTACATGATCCCTCCTTCCACCAGATTTGTTACTACATGATCCCTCCTTCCACCAGATTTGTTACTACATGATCCCTCCTTCCACCAGATTTGTTACTATATGATCCCTCCTTCCACCAGATTTGTTACTACCTGATCCCTCCTTCCACCTGATTTGTGTTACTGCATGATCCCTCTTTCGGCCTACTTTTTTACTGCATGATCACTCCTTCGGCCTGCTTTGTTACTGTATGATCCCTCCTTCAGCCTGCTTTGTTACTGCATGATCCCTCCTTAGGCTTGCTTTGTTACTGCATGATCCCCCATTCGGCCTTCTTTGTTGCTGCATGATCCCTCCTTCAGCCTACTTTGTTTCTGCATGATCCCTCCTTCGGCCTACTTTATTACTGCATGATCCCTCCTTCTGCCTGCTTTGTTACTGCATGATCCCTCCTTCTGCCTGCTTTGTTACTGCATGATCCCTCCTTCGGCCTGCTTAGTTACTACATGATCCCTACTTCAGCTTGCTTTGTTACTGCATGATCCCTCCTTTGGCCTGCTTTATTACTGCATGATCTCTCCTTCGGCCTACTTTGTTACTGTATGATCCCTCCTTCGGCCTGCTTTTTTTTCCTGCATGATCCCTACTTCGGCTTGCTTTGTTACTGCATGATCCCTCCTTCTGCCTTCCTTGTTTCTGCATGATCTCTCCTTCTGCCTGCTTTGTTACTGCATGATCCCTCCTTCTGCCTGCTTTGTTACTGCATGATACCTCTTTCAGCCTGCTTTGTTACTGGATGATCCCTCCTTCTGCCTGCTTTGTTACTGCATGATCCCTCCTTCGGCCTGCTTTATTAACTCCAAAAGAAATACCAAGATACATCAAAATATTGCTGGCAAACTTTTTCTCTGCTCAGATTATTGTGTTCTACTGTGCTACAGGGAAACATGTGAATCACAACCCAGGGCAATACCAACTAAGGTCAGGGATGTTCCTTCTCTCCATAGCATAAAGCCTAGGCAGTATGTAAAGACCATGTGTTGCCCATGCAGCATGATCCCTATCTAGACCTGCTTTGTTAACTCTAAAAGAAAGATAAAGATAACTCAAAATATACCAGGCAAAACAAAGTGTGCAACAGATTTTTTTTCCTTATTTAAAATGTTTCCAATTCAAAAGAACCTGGAAAATGTGTATTCATAGTTAAAAAAAAAAAAAAAAAAGACATTATACAATTTTGTTTTATAAGGAATTAACACTGTGTAAACAAAAATAATTTACCTGTTGTATCTCTTAAGTTTCTGGAGAGAGTATTTAGAGTCAGTTCCCCCCTTTGAGACAGGTAGACTCTCCAGGTTGGACTTGAGAATGTTGATGGAAGACTTCAACTCCTCTAAATACATGCTTTCCATTTCCTTCACCACAAATTTGGGATGGCGATGGGTCTGCAAGGAACATTCATGTGCGTAAGTAAAAAAGAACTTTTTTTAAAATGAAGTGATACATCTGGTATTTAGCTAGGTTCATATTATTTATTTCCTTATCTGCATTCGGTTAGTGATATGGTCAACATCATGCCGACCGCCTTTACTCTCAGGACATTATCGTTTTCGGCTGGGTCTACCTGGTAGCCAAGATTAATTCAGAAAAAAAAACTTGATGTGGATTTGAACCAAAGACGTTTGGTTAGCAGGCAAGCACCTAACTATAATGCTACCGCAAATCCGTAAAAAAATTAGAGTTACACACTCATGTGTCTAAATGTTTTAGTTGAAGGACACATGTTGCAACTGAAAAGAACATGCATGTGTGTACATGATGACAATGAGAGAAATACTCATGTGTACATGATAAAAATGAGAGGAACACATGTGTGTACATAATGAAAATGAAAGGAACACTCATGTGTGTACATGATACAAATGAGAGGCATACTCTTGTGCACATGATAGAAATACTCATATGCCTATATGATAAAAAGGAGAGGAACACTCACGTATGCATATGATTAAAAGGAGAGGAGTATTCTTGTGCGTACATAATGAAAATGAGAAGGAGAAGCGTGTCCATGATAAAACTAAGAGTAACATTCATATGTGTACATGAAGAAAATGAGAGGGAGATGTGAATACATGATACAAATGAAAGTAAAATTCAGGTGCATACATGATGATAAGGAGAGTAATTCTTATGTGTTTACATGATGAAAATGAGAAGGAGATGTGTGCACATTATAAAAATAAGAGTAATATTTGAGTGTGTACATGATGAAAATGAGAGAAACACCAATGTGTACATTATGAAAATGAGAGGAACACTGATGTGTGTACATGCTAAACATGTGATAACTGCTGACTTGTGTACATGATACAACTGAAACCAACACTCATGTGACCACTTCCACTGTGTATTTAGCTTCCTTGATAGAGATGCACTATTGTTCACATGGTTATTGGTCACCTAACCCTTTCACTTCGTGAATGCTAAAAAATGATGGGTCATTATCGTAGGAATTCCCGGAAAATCCTTAAAAAACAACCATGTTTCACAGGTCACTAATAAATTTATTGAAAATATATTTAAATTAATAAAAAAAATTTGAAATATATAAAGATATATGAACGTAGTCAATAGAATGAAAAGAGTGAAGCATTAGGGGTATACATTCCCCAGAAACTATTATCGATTGACTCACACTGTGACCCTGGCACCTCAATCACTGAGGTCTACGGAGAAAATTTTAAGTCAACTCCAGTTTTAGAAAAAGCTATTTAGCTGAAAAGAAAAACACCTCTAAATGCAATTATAAGATAATGTCTTCATATCCTGACCTTCTAAACGTCTGCGCAGGAGCAAACTCAGCCAATAACATATCTCCTAAACAGGTCATTACTGACAAGTCAGAAAAGTGACATTAGTGGGGAATTGGACCCAACCAGAAGTATCAGTTTTGCAGTGGTTCCTAATTAGGTGAGACCTGAGGATTCCTCTTTTTTTTTTTTTAGAAGGTCTTTCACGGACCCAATAACTTTTTAAAAGCCATACTGAAGAAAATAGAATTCATAAATATTAGAACCACAAAAGAACGGCATTCTTAAGTTGAGTTTTTGTTTTTGTTTTGTTATTATGATATCATGTATTATTGAAATTTGTTTTGTTCACTCCAGGGGTGCGCAAACCTTCCAATAGGAAGGACTGGCCCAAGGTATTCACTGCTAAAGACAGGGAGACTGAAAATAGTTCTGTATGACACATTTTGGGGCTATCCTCCGACTAACTGTCGACAAAGATGGCAGCCGCAAAATATCCAGTCGAGCCACAGTCACGTGTCAATTGCGCGCTTCCGGCTACTTGATGTGCGCTTTTACGACGACTATGGTTACCGCCACGTGGCCCCCACGCCGCTCATGCGGCGTGGATTGGGGCTAAACTAGATGGCTAAGACTCACGAGCAAGGCTGCAGGAGATGCGGAAGCTGCGTGAGCGACGTGGGGGCCACGTGGCGGTAGCGGTTGTTGGCGGAAAATCGCTGGAAGACCGCAAATTAAGTAGCCGGAAGAGCGCAATTGACACGTGACTGTGGCTCGACTGGATATTTTGCGGCCGCCATCTTTGCCAACCGTTAGTTGGAGGATAGCCTATTTTGGCATTAATAAATGAAAAGGGTTTTTATAAGCTTCTGAGATAAAATGCTACAGAAAGATTTAGAATAAAATGAAAAAAGAAGCAGAGAAAGACAGTGGAGCCTCAGGATATGAGCTTTTCAGGAAATGAGGTCAGGCTTTTCAATATTTGTGTGTGTGTCTCAGAATACGAGATGCAACCCAGGATGTGAGCTTGAGAAATGAGAACTCCTGGCATTATCCAACAGGAGCTCAATAACTTTTAAATTGATTAAGTCATTTTACTATCGCTGAAGGAAAAAAGAAAGTCGACAAGGCACTTGATGGTGAAGATGACGATGCACTGTAGCATCATGGTTGGAAGTAACCCCATTTTTTGCTGCTGGCAAAACTAAAAAACAGTACTACAATTGTCCCCATTAATGAAACAAAAAAGTCTTTTCGAACCTAACAGGGTAAATTTTTTTTGGGGGGGGGGGGGGGGGGGGGGAGGGGGGGGGGGGTGTGCGTTGAATCAACGGAAATTATTACATTTATTTCAATGGAAACAATAGTTTTAGGATACAAGTTATTCACCATATGTACGCAGACATGGAACAGATGACATTCATATCATGAGGTTCCACCATCCTGACATTCTAAAAGATCTGAACACTTAAGGGAAAATAAAAAACTGCCTTGTAAACAGTACCTTGTCACAGAAACTTAAGCACTTAGGTCAAAATAAATGTTGCAATGGCTTGGAAAAAATAGCATGGAAGGCAGGGTACAGGGAAAGAAACGCAGGGGGGTGACCAGCAAGACGGTGTGAAGACACAGAAGAAACCTTAGGCAGGTGAGTGCAGGAGGCTGAGAAGCTGGGGAAGGATTGAGTTTCTTTCAGGTAGCTGTGATGGGAGTAGTATTCTGTAAAGAATGATAAAAAAAAGATAAAACAACAGATCAATAATAAGTTATATTTCTGAAATCTGTTACGTCTTCTTCTTCTTCTTCTTCTTCTTTCATTCGCTTTGAAATAAATTATTTATATCTGCAATGTTGTCTCTAGTATAAACTTCACTGTCTTTTGTAATTCACTCAGTGAGCCGTAAATTTTGACTTGCACCGATGTTTCTCTTGGCCACAAGTTTTGCCTTGACATGCTGTATTTGGGACAGTCTTGGAGGACATGATCTGTTGTCTCAAGTGCCAATCCACATGTACACATGGCTGATTCGCCGATTTTAAATTCTGTGTACATGTGGCTGCAAAGCTCGGTTACAAGTGATACATAATCAACGCAATATTAGATAACCAAAAGTAATTGACAGTTACAACTACTACTACTTACACTGCTACAACTACTATTTATTGCTGCTACAACACTACTACTACACTATGACTACTGCTGCAACTGCTGCTGCTGCTTCTACCACTACTAAAACCACTTACTCTGGCCATCATTTCTACATTGTGGAGTCTACCATCCAGCTCTCGCCTGACTTGGGCTGCTTGTTCATCTGCATTGTCCAACTAAAACAAAGATAAATAACACCACATTCATATTTTTATGTTATTTTAGTTAAGGATAATATAAAAAACAAACTTAAATAACCTACTCGAGCATCAGACATATTGATACAACACATATATTTTATAGACTAATCGGCATTTGACAGGTGATGTGTCAATGTCTTTACTTCCCAGAAGGCTTTGGTACCAATTTTGGGTGCAGCTGACCCATAGACCTCAGTGCAGATTAACAACCAAGACTTTCAGACTGGCAGGAATGTACCTAGCTCTTATGCTACCACTGCTTCCCACAGGATTCTTCTTCTTTTCCTTTGTCCATATTCTGCGTTGTGCCGCCAGGCATCGCAGGTTGACAGACGATCAGTATCCGAGCTAGGCGATGCTAGATTACATTGCCTTGTTACACAGGTTTGCCGTTATGCTGTGATGTTGTGGAGTCTCAAGATATCATTGACTTCCTGAATCCATTTTCTTCTTGGTCATTCCCTACATCTTGGTGTTTTACTTTCATGTTGTACGCTCTCATTTCTGGCATCACTGAATTCATTCTCATTTAATGGTCAAAACCTTTCAGTCTTGATTTTTTGCCACAGAATAATGTACTTTAATGGAAAAAGTCCAGGTTTACAAAGAGAAGAGAAGACACTGAACAGTCTTGCACCATGGCATGAATTAATCCAGAAAGTGTACCGATCAGCACTCATAGAAAGAAGTAGAAAGATAGAAGAACACACTAGACAACATAAAAATCGAAAGCTATAAGTTACTGTGCCGGGAATTGAACCTGTCACCTCCAGACGGTGTGTGCACCTCGCCATGGATACAAGTGCACTAAGAACATGGTCAACTAGGCACCCCCTTTCTTAAAAAAGGTATCTTATTGGCCATGTCTATTGTACAGCTTGAAATCCACAACTATGGAACACGGACAGAATTCATTTCAAACCATTTTTAGGAATGACGTACACACACCATGGCATGAAAACATGTCATGACACAAGTTGATGTAAAAGTGAGTGTGCCACTTTCACAATTAATGTTGGCTACCGTGTACCCCTTGCAATCTTTGGGAAAATTACAAGATGAGGCTCTGGTCTTCCATCTTAGATCATCTACCCGTTTGGGCTCTGGGGCTCCATAAAGGTGGAGTGGGGGAGGGGGGGGGGGTGGAAGGGGGGATAGAGCCACTGCCCCCTAATAAGCATTTTGTTAACAGTTGACTAATAAGAGATGGTTTCTTCAAAGTCAGAGTGGATCTACCTCAGAGATGAGGAACCAACAGTCTGCATACAAATAAGCCAGATTTGTAAAATGGATGTGCAGGCAAAACTCAGGTTTCTGTCACAGACTTCTATTTATAGATAACTGAGTTTGTGTACTGTTATTTGTAATTGTATCACTGTTTGTTCGTGTCATATGCTGATGAAAGCTTTCTAGCCGCAATTTGTGTGTATATGGTGATAATGTTAGGCTGAATAGTTCCACTTCTCATTTATAGTCTGTACCAGAAGTCCTGATAAAATTTAAAAATCTGTAACTTACTAAAGTTGTTGAAATCTGGCATGGTAATAACTATGTCCTTGTAAAAAAAAAATTTTTTTTTTTAAATTTGTAAGCAAACATCTAGTTTTAATTTGGTCTTAATGCGGTATAGGGAAAAACAGACATCGATTCAAAGCAAACTATCAGCATGCTTACAGGAACCTGAGTAAACTGAGTAAGGGTAAGTTTTAAAACATCATATTTCACATGTTTCATAGGCATTTTCACTCTCAGGTGGTCATCTCCAGCATAGGTCGTCTGTGAGTTATGGTTTTTCATTGAATGGGGAATAGGCTATTAAAATAATCAGTTCTCACCACTGCACATGTGAAATGATTTCCAAATGTGTGTTAATTATTGTATATTCTATTTTTTATAAAATATTAGTCAAACAAAGATCAAAGAAATTCACTGCTTTAAGTAAAAAAAAGCAGCATCTGTGCAACTGAATCATAAAGACCTGGGAAATCTATGGCCAAATGCCAAAAATTCTTGTTGATCTGTACAGGAGTTTTTGAGATATTTGTTACAGTGTGATGGCATGAGTTTTGAAATGTACTATAGTTTGAAATTCTTTCACGCCTCAAGCCATGGTAATGGATCTACTACTTATAACCCCTTCATCTATTTCCCCAGGGAAAAGACCTTGATGACATGACAGAAGCCTGCAACAGACCGATCTCATCCATAACAAAAGAGCACATCTTTAAAAAAAAAAAAGATTAACTCTTTGAGTCCCAAGGAACGCATCACACGTTAATAGGTTCCTACCTAGAAGCCCAATGAACGCATGATGCGCCGATTTTATTACTTTCTTTACAACCCCCTGGGACTCAAAGAGTTAAAGTGCTCAAACCTGTGGAAATGCCACATTATGAACTCCCAACTGCCACTTTCCACATTCTTCTCCGTACAAAAATGAAAATCAATGACCAATTTTCGTATACACAGCTGTTACTGTTTTTTATCTCAGAGTGAAGTTGTGTGTGCAGCAACAACTGTAGTAGTCATACGATACTACATAAGAAATATGGCAAGACTGCTTCAGAAACTACAAAGGAAAAAGCTTAATCAATAAAGCTAATTTATATATAATATATATATATATATATATATATATATATATATATATATATATATATATATATATATATATATATATATATTATATATATATATATACATGATGCACTCACGCACAAATACATATATAAAGAAAGGTAAAAGTATCCTTTTCATGCCAGTGTGCACAGGGCAAATGGTGCTAGACCCATATTTGTTTAGATTAACTGGTACTCAACAGGTGGTGTGTTTTTCTTCTTGTTTTTGAGATCAGTTTCATATGCTCAGGTGTGGCGATGTGATTTCAGTCACAGGCATGAGGAAAAGTTAACGCTATTGTGACGTGTATAAAGAGATATGCTGTACCTCAGCTCGGACGCCAGTTGGTTATACAGAACCTTATGCAAGACACCTGCCACACATCCTCCAGTCGGGCACCACAGCTAATGTCTCTCATTTGAGCATTAAAACAGAGCTGACAGGAAATCTGGGAGATGGTGGCCCCCAGAGATGAGTGCCTAGAAGTCCACTGGCTCTTATTAGCCCATCCCATGGGTGACATAGTATATCAGAAGTCATTTGGAACATGAGTAATGCCTACTGGCCCAAACACTAACAAATTTATAACTTTCAGTTAAAATGACTGTTGAGTGAAGGAAACCACTAAGAGTCCTAGATCAAGAGACTGGCTCGCAGCTTAGACAAGCAACATCTCCTGCGGGAAAGGGGGGGGGGGGTATATCTTATACCCCATATATCAAATACCCCATCGCAAAAAATTCTGAATTGCAGAAAGGCTCAAATGTTTGCCATCACTGGTATCCCACTTGCCTAAACATATATCTCTACAGCAGTATTATGTCCTAATAATGAGACTAAGTAAACATGAAATCCTAACACTATAAATCTCTACGGCAATATTATGTCATAATAAAGTGATTCTTCTCTTCTTCTGCCTTTCTAGCCCCCAATGGAGCATAGGCCCTCAACCAAATCACGGCAAGTCGTTTTATCCTTTGCTATCGCATGCAGCTCTCCCCATGTCCTCCCCATCTTTCTAACTTCATTCTCCAGCTCCCTTCTCCATGTGTTTTTTGGCCTTCCTTTATTCCTATGCCCCTGTGAGTTCCAATGCAAAGACATTCTAGTTATATAGTTTTCTCAATGTGTGTCCTATCCAACGCCAGTGCCTTTTCTTCACCTCTTGGTCCACTGGAGCTTGCTTAGTTTTCTCCCAAAGCTCTACATTAGTGATTCTATCTTACCATTTAATTCCCTCTATTCTGTGCAGGGACCAGTTAATGAATGTATCTAGTTTATTAGTAACTGCTTTAGTTGTTCTCCATGTTTCCGCCCCATACAAAAGTACTTATCTGACATTAGAATTAACATTTATAAGTTTAGTATTTCTTTTAATTTCTCTTGACCTTCACAAATTCCCTAGTGCTATGAAAGCTCCTCTTGCCTTTTGTATTCTTATTTTAATATCTCTATCAGATTCGACATCTTTATCTACATTACTGCCCAAAAAGGTGTACGACTCCACGTCTTGGAGTGGGGTGCCATTAAGAGAAACCACATTACTATTTACCTGATTTATTCTCATTTTCTTTGTCTTTTCTTTATGGATTTTCAGACCTAGCTGCTGTGATCTCGCATCAAGTATATTTAAATTATCTTGCATCTGATTCCGTGAATGAGACAGAAGAGACATATCATTAGCGAAGTCCTGATCATCAAGCTGTTTGTAAGGGTCCACTGAATTACATTCTTGGTGTTAGCAGTTACTGTCTTTATAATCCACTCTACTGCCAGTAAAAATAGGGGAGGCGACAAAAGACAAAGGACATGAAACATGAAATCCTAGCACTATAAATCTCTACTGCAGTATCTGCCATAAGATTACTTTTCTCCTTCCTTTAAAAAAAGAAAAAGACATAATCACATCACACAAAGCAGAAAACAATTTAATATTTTTCAGGTTTTAAAAATCAATTTCGCAGCTCGCAAATCTGCAAGACATGCTGCAAAGTCTGAATACTTATTTAACCCAATGAGAGACATGAGCAAAATTTAAAAAGACAAAGAATTCTGTTTATCAGAAACATGACTGATCAATGTGTCGAAGACTGCTCAGGAGAGGGGGAAATAATAACTGGTCCGAAGAAAAGCCACTTCGCAGAAGACATAATCAATACACAAGAAAAACTGCCATAAAATACAGTTTACTTCAAAAATGATCAATGAAAGCTGGGACGTAAAAGTAATCGCAGACAATCGTGTTCTTTCATCCATTATTTCAAACACTGGCTGTGGATTGAGAAAATTACATTTCTTTTCCTTTCATATTCTTGCCGTTTAAGAAAACATACTCAGAATGCATCTATTCTTATTCTTATAATCCATGCTGTGTTACGTGGGTAGTCATGCCTAACCACAGCCTTCCTCTCATGTACTTTCAATCACTTCTGACATAGGTCAAACACAGATTTCAAACTATCCAGTATTTTCTCTCTCAATCTCCCTCTGCCTCTTTTTCCTTCCAACTTTTTTGCTGCCACGATATACTCCAGTGTTGTCTTTCTCATGAAGTGACCAAAGAATGTTTTATTCTGGTCTAGGCAATCAGATCTCTACATCAACCAATCTTCTTTAAGAACACTTTATTACTCTTTCAATCTGCCATAGTGTTCTCATCAATCATCTATAAAACAACATATCTGTGGCTTCAACAAAATTTTTTACTGATCAGCTAACTGTTCATGATTCACTTCCCAGGATTTATATAGCTCATTAGAACTCTCCTTCTCACTCCAATTGACAAAGAATGTACACAATGATACTATTGCTAGGTCTTAACTCTCAGAGTCCCAAATAGTGCATAATGTGTGAAACACTGCTGAATCCTCTCCTTAGCTTAATATTATTCACCCTTACTTTTTTTTTTTAATTTGGTCACAACATATTCAAGAAATCTGACTTGTCCAATGGTCACTATAACTGCTGATGTTAACTGCTGATGTCTGGTACTGAAAAAATTAACAAACTGCTGATGTCTGGAACTGAAAACGTTAACAAACTGTAATGGTTAGTGCACTAGCTCAACTCTTTTAAACTCAAGCAGTTGTTACTTTAACTCTTTCTATTCTGAAGAGGTGAGCTTAAAAGAAATAAAACATTTACATCTAAAGATGTTTATCTATAACATTATGGGGACAGATGTGATTAAACTCATAATTAAAATACAAAGGGTTAAAAAACATTTGTCAGCGATAGAAAGACAGCAAAAACATCATATAGTGCAAATCCAATAAGCAGAACTCACTGAGCACTCAAGAAATGGGTTTTCTTATAAGAAATTCCTCTTATCCAGCTAGAAATCAAAGTAGGAAAAATTGCTGGGAATCAATAAATTGTTCTTCACAACAGAAATTAGCCACATTCTAGACCACCTGAAGTGGTCTGTACTGTGTTAGGAATGACCAAAACATTTCGGGTGATTTTTTTTTCAGGCCGGGTCAACCCAAAGCCATCATCATCTTCCTGTTGTGTTAGTATAAGTCACATAGTGCTCACAGTCTATTACTCCTATTCTGTCCTATCCTGAGCAATTATTTCCATATTATGGATGGAATCCAGTCCAACACCTTTGGCCTCTCATCGATATTCATTTTAAAGTAATTGTTTTCTTAACCCATTGGTTTCCCATTTCAGTGCCTGTTTGGGGATTCTCTGCCTTTTTTCTCAGGATGTGCCCAATGTAGTGGCACCTTCTTTGTCTATAGTTACTGATACAAGTGGCTGTGCAGACATTTCTCTTATTACTGTACCTTTCATCAATTCATGCCATTGTACGCCTAAAGCCATTCTGGTCACACACAAATATCTTCCCCCTTCTGAGGATTGAACCAAGACCATTGTTTTTGCAGCTAAGTAAACTAGCCCCTATGCTACTGTGGCCCTCAATGAAATCTGACTGCAGGTTTATCATATGATGGTCCATGGAACAAATTGAAGGCGTCTGTGGCATCATTTACCTCCAAAAAAACGCACCTAAATTTAGAATGAAATCAATTTTTTCTTTGTTTTTGTTGCTATCCCAGTATTTATACATATAATAAGAGCTTTAGAATGTCTATTAGTTCTTTCCGTCCCAAACACAACACACCACATGCGCTGGATATTACTCATGTGCACACATGTCAGCATGTTTTGTATATTTGTAATCATACATTAAGCCAGACAAGCAACACTAAGTCATCTACAATATGCTGTATATTTGAACCTGGTGGATACAGTATAACCTAAGCTTTTGTTGTCATTACTGCTTCTTGGACTAAAAGTGTTATAAAGTCTGGAGTCCGTGTCAGACCTTTGAAAAGAGGGGTCGGAAGGTCTCAGCCATTTTAGAACCCCTGAACATTAGTGAAGAATGTGAATATCCTGTTTAGCTGCAGGTAACCTGATGATATTTGGAAAATCTTCCTTTAGTCAAGACCAGATAAAAGAAGGGCATTGTATGGAACATTTCTGATATTTATGAACACAGGCAGGTCTCATTACGTGACATTACAGGGCCTCGGGGCACAACCTGAAATGTTACCGAACCAATAATAGCATACTGATACTGATAAAAAGATGTTGAATGCAGTAGGGAAAAAAGAATGTATACAACCTGAGCTCTTTTATGCACGTGAAACATGGACAATAATAAGACAAGCTAAACAAAACCAACTGGCAGTGGGGGGGGGGGGGGGGGGGGGGGGGGTATTTCATCATGTTTGGGGGGGGGGGGGGGGGGGGGGGGGGGGGGGGGGGGTTTGGGGGGGGGGGGGGGGGGGGTTGAGAAAGAAATGCAAAGAAAATATTGGAAAGCTAGAAATAAAAATGAGGTTGTCCTTCATAACACATACAAATGAATGAAGGAATGAATGTACTCAAGACATTTTTACACATGCCGTATCTCCTTCCTCAGTAGCCAAAGAACAGTTGACTGTGCTAACAGTACCAGTTGTCTATATCAACCCCCTAGTGCTGAATGTCTTCCAGACCCTCCAAACACAACACTTTGCCCCCCCCCCCCCCCCCCCCCCCCCCAAGCACTGAATTTCAATATATATATACACACACACACACACATATATGTATATGTGTGTGTCCTTCATAACACAGATGAATGAATGAAGGCATGAGTGTACTTAGGACATTCTTACGTGTGTGCCTGTGTGCGTGCATGTGTGTGTGCCTGTGTGCATGCATGTGTGTGTGTGCGGATTCTCTTAAGACATAAAAATTGTATACTGAATAAAAATAAGACACGGACAGTCAGTGTCTTCGGCTATGAGAAGGAATGGCCAAGAGTATTCAGTGACAATTGGCAAAACTGAAGTTAAAAAAAAACAAAAAACACGAGGAAGACAAATCGGACAAATACTTGGATGGCTTTGCCAAATGGATGGGGTGAGACAGCAGCAGTGTCTTGATCTGTGATTCTGATGATTGTGTGAAATGATAACAAATAATCATTCATGCTTACCAGCAGGGGAAATGATAACAATGATCAGTCACAAGAATTCTAGGCCAGTAGAATTCTAGGAGAATTAGTCACAGAAGAATTCTAGCCAATTTTGGGGGGAACAAGGTAAAGGAACATATTCAGAGCCAGGCACGTAACAGAAATCAGCATTTGTTGAATGGTGTGGTCAACTGCACTGCATGCTAGCTGCCTTTACTTTCATTTAAATTTCCTTATACCTATTTTAAACTGGTTCGAGGGAGCCTCAGGGTAAATTATTTCAATCTGCCTCAATGTGGATTCTATCTCAAGACCAAGTTGGGAGGCAAACATCTAGCCACCGTACTGTAACAATTTCAATTGCCAGTTTAATCAAAAAGAGTAGTCACAACAGATTTCTAACTCACTCAGTCACAAAATATTTCTAACTCAGTTAGTCGCAAAAATGATTTCTAACTCATTCAGTCCCAAAATATTTCTAGCCTACTCAGTCACAAAAGATTTCTAACTCACTCAGTCACAAAAGATTTTTAACTCACTCAGTCACAAAGATTTCTCAGTCAGTCGCAAAAAAGATTTCCAACTCATTCAGTCACAAAAGATTTCTAACTCAGTCACAAAAGATTTCTAACTCACTCAGTCACAAAAGATGTTCAACTCACTCAGTCACAAAAGATTTCTAACTCAGTCAGTCGCACAAAAGATTTCTAACTCACTCAGTCACAAAAGATTTCTAACTCACTCAGTCACAAAAGATTTCTATCTCAGTCAGTCGCAAAAAAAGATTTCTAACTCATTCAGTCACAAAAGATTTCTAACTCAGTCACAAAAGATTTTTAACTCATTCAGTCACAAAAGATTTCTAACTCAGTCACAAAAGATTTCTAACTCAATCAGTCACAAAAGATTTTTAACTCACTCAGTCACAGGAGATTTCTTACTCACTCAGTCAGAAAAGATTTCTAACTCATTCAGTCACAAAAGATTTCTATCTCAGTCAGTCACAAAATATTTTTAACTCACTCAGTCACAAAGATTTTTAACTCAGTCAGTCGCAAAAAAGATTTCCAACTCATTCAGTCACAAAAGATTTCTAACTCACTCAGTCACAAAAGATGTTTAACTCACTTAGTCGCAAAAGATTTCTAACTCAGTCAGTCGCAAAAAAGATTTCTAACTCATTCAGTCACAAAAGATTTCTAACTCACTCAGTCACAAAGATTTTTAACTCAGTCAGTCGCAAAAAAGATTTCCAACTCATTCAGTCACAAAAGATTTCTAACTCAGTCAAAAAAGATTTCTAACTCAGTCACAAAAGATGTTTAACTCACTCAGTCACAAAAGATTTCTAACTCATTCAGTCACAAAAGATTTCTAACTCACTCAGTCACAAAAGATTTTTAACTCACTCAGTCACAGAAGATTTCTTACTCACTCAGTCACAAAATATTTCTATCTCAGTCAGTCGCAAAAAAGATTTCTAACTCATTCAGTCACAAAAGAATTCTAACTCAGTCACAAAAGATTTTTAACTTATTCAGTCACAAAAGATTTCTAACTCAGTCACAAAAGATTTCTAACTCAATCAGTCACAAAAGATTTTTTACTCACTCAGTCACAAAAGATTTCTATCTCAGTCAGTCGCAAAAAAGATTTCTAACTCATTCAGTCACAAAAGAATTCTAACTCAGTCACAAAAGATTTTTAACTCATTCAGTCACAAAATATTTCTAACTTAATCAGTCACAAAAGATTTTTAACTCACTCAGTCACAGAAGATTTCTTACTCACTCAGTCAGAAAAGATTTCTAACTCAGTCACAAAAGATTTCTAACTCATTCAGTCACAAAAGATTTCTAACTCAGTCACAAAAGATTTCTAACTCAGTCACAAAAGATTTCTAACTCAATCACACAATTTTTTTAACACACTCAGTCACAAAAGATTTCTCAGTCACAAAAGATTTCTTCTAACTTATTCAGTCACAAAAGATTTCTAATTCAGTCACAAAAGATTTTTAACTCCCTCAGTCACAAAAGATTTCTAAAAAGAACTTTCCTGCATTCAATTTTACTAGAAATGACTAGGTCTCTCTTAATAGCAGAGTGTTCTGTATAACTTCCCACCTCTCTGTCTAGCTTCATGTTGAGTATCTTAATCTTGTGACAATAAATAAATGCAGATATTCTACTATCAAGCAGTGGTTGTGAGTTTTTGACAGACCTCACAGTACAGATAAGTGACCTTGTGCATTCTTGTCTGTAAATGTATCTCTGTTCCTTGTGTAGTATGCTGAAGACGCTCGCCTCAGGCTCGAAGATTATAGGTTCAAATCTGCATTGAGCTGGATGTTTCAACAATGACCTTGCCTTCAAGGTTGGCCAAGCCTAAAACTGATACAAGGTAAAGTCATGGGAAGTAAAGGTAGCCAGTGTGATGTTGACCCCATCATCCAACAAGTGCCGATTTGTCTATAAAATATAGGTCTAGCACTATCCGTCCAATACGCCTGAAGGTCAGGAAAAGGGACCTTTGCTTATACTGTCAGAACCTGCTACAAGTAAGATGCTTCTGACTATGTATCAGTAAAGAAACGCTCTCTAAAATTGCACATGCTCCCAAATCTCATATTAATGCCTTGGTGATTCCTGCCACAATTCTTAGGGTCTAGAAAAAACTAAAGGGAAAAACAGGAAATGTCTGGTACGTGCTATTTCGGAAACAAACTCTAGAAAATACATGCTGGCTTTTTGACCCAAAGCAGACTCATGACCCGGCTGGGATATATTGATCCCATCTGCCCAGACTCACGCGCACAACGATTTTTATCAATGGAGTCTTCTCTATTTGTATCCAAATCTCCATAAAGATGAATACCATTAACTCAGATGAAGCCCTTAATCTCGTCTGTTCCGCTGATCATTATTGCAGTTCGGACACGTACGTAGGTGTTCCAATCTCCTCTGAAATAAATCCATATGCATACAGAGTGTTTGTTTAATAGTGAATGATGAGCATCCATGCTCAAGCCTTCGGGGCTGCGAGTGTCTCCTTTATAACTTATTTTACAATATGTTGGTGTTGTCCTTTTACTGTGATAGAGCCAACAACTATTGACTGTAGGTGTTGGCCTTTCTGGCCGTTGCTTTATACATGTTTGGTTTGGTTATGGTTTATATAAAGGATCAAAATAATGGCACAAGAGTTCGAAGAATCTCAGCACAGTGCACAAACTCTGTATAACTAGCAAGGATCCTGAAATACTTCAGGTAGATTTTTAATTCCAAAATTTGCCTGGGCAGTGCCGTTAGGCTGCATCTGCCTTATCTGCCTTACGCATCTGATGTGTATGCAAGCTGTTGGATTCTGCCATGGCTACTGTCTGTATGACTTTTCGCATGGGGCAGTAATAGGAATTGTGTGTGTTTATCTGTGGCACAGGAACGGAGCAATTATGAGGTGACACATTAGCAATGAAGATGGAACCCCATCTGATAGCCTGTTACTGATCGTTCTCTTTTGTACATAGTAAGCTTTTTTTTGTATCTTTGTAGTGAGTTTTCTTTGTGCATTAGCCTCTTTCAAAACTTTTAGATTACTAATTTTGCTCCTTTCTGACAATCAATTAAAGTAACTTATTATATAGATATACTTCATCTTCTAAAAGCAGCTTTTTTTTTTTTTTCTATTTTCGTGAGTAGGTTCTAGAGGCCCTATCTTTGGAAGAAGAAAATAGACACACACACACACACACACCCCCCCCCCCCCCCCCCCCCCCTTTGCCTCTAACAGCAGGTCATAAAAGGCAACTAACTGAGGAAGTGGTTTACAAACCTGTTTTATCTGTGATGCCTTCTGTAGACATATCCTGTCTTACACGTTATTGGTGTTTAGAAGCAGGACTTTTTCTGGTGGTGCCAGAAACATGTGACAGCATGAGACAGTAAATCATGTGACAGTATGAGATGGCAAACCAAGTGATAGTATAAGATGCCGAGACATATGATAGCATAAGATGTAAACCCTGATAAACATCATGGCGGCCTGGGAAAAAACAGTGATGGAGGGTAGGTAGTTTCCAGTAAATGAGGTAAAGGCCGATCTTTGCAAACATAGATACAAGACAATGAAGACACACTGGCTACAAAAGCACACAGGGCTGGAGAATTGGCTGGAGGTAGACTTCCAGGCCTGCCAGGAAGAGAGCAATACTGTGTAAAGAACCTGCTGATTGACTGACACTGAAAAAAGTGTTTGTACAAAGTCACGACCTGTCCTGAAATCAACTACATCAACTATCACGCGCTGATTGGTCAATAAAAATATAGGTGTAGCAAAACATGCTCACTGGCCGAAAAGGGTGCTTTACTATATTACTTTTACATGACCTGACCTCAACAAAGACTAGTAAGATATGAAAACATATCCTGAGTTCTCACATCAATAAACAGGTGTAGATTCACTCAGTCATGACATACGTAACAGAGCCAGAGGTCGACTGCGCAGAAGATCGACCGTAGAAATATGAGACACTGAAAAGTACTTTAAACAAAGCAAACAGAAGGGCCTATTCCAGAGATCTCTTCCTGCCCTGATGCTGTAAGACATTCCATGAGCAGAGGAAAGAAGAAGAAGTGTGAAAATTCAGACTGCAGCACTATATCAGACAATCCCTGTGAGAGTCCCAGGAAGCAACTGTGGGGAAGGGTTGGTGGGCTGGGGTGGGGGGGGGGGGGGTGTAGACCCACTAACTGTTAACAAGCCCGGCGTAAAAAGGTAAAACTAGTTAAGGGTTCGCTTAAATGGATGTGATGGACCCAGCTCTAAACCTAGGGGTGCAGTTTAATCGTAGCTTGTCCTTCAAGAAACATGTCAACCATGTTGGTAATAAGGGTTATGGCAGCTTCCAATATTGAGCAAAGACTACTAGTACTTCTTTTCCACGGGCTGGTCCTTATTCATAGTAAGTATACTATGGCCATCCTCACTATCAGCTCTACACAGACTGAAAGACCTAAAAAAGTGCAAAATTAAGCCATGCGCATTTTTTGGGGATGTACAAGACACCTCCCGTATAGCAATGAGATATGTACTTGACTTTCCAACTATGAACCAAACGAAAAAAGATCTGGAGTGCTTGTGCATACCTTAAAATAAGCGCTGATAAAAAAACACAAAAAAACTATTGCATCAAGTGCTCTACGCTGAAAAGGCAACAGGCTGAAGAGGGTAAGTCATGGCTTGGTCGGGCATTCATCAAGCAAGTTTATGTAGCCCAACCAATATTACTCCTGGTGAAGAGTGGATACCGTGCCTCCTGTGTTTACTTACACCTTTTCTTGTATTGCCATGCTTCACAGAAGATGCAGGGAGCAGAATGTTGTTATAGTCAATGCAGAGGTCAATGCTTTGATCAGCGATAACTCAGATGAAACAGATGTACTGATCTACACAGATGGATCTGTTACACGCCAGCAAAGAAGTGCATGGGTATTCACAGCATGCTCAACGAGCAGAAAAATAATAAAAAGCCAGCGCTGCCTTCCCCATGCCAACAAGCAGCATGACGATGGAGGTGATGCCGGTAAAGCAAGCATTTGTATGGCTAAGAACACAAGACTATACCCGTGCGTGTGTACTTAGCGATCCCATGAGAATGATACGGAAGATCCAAGCAGGTTCTGTGCAAAGGCAGTGGATTGAGCCATTACAGAAGTCTACTATGCGTAACATCATCTTTTATCTTCGTTTCGGGGCAAGCGGGTGACGATGGAAACGAAAGGGCTGATAAACTGGCTAAATCCACTATTACTGCTGACGGTCAACCCATAGCTCATGCTGATATTATTAATGCTCTCAGAGAAGTTGGAAGGGTGGAGGACTTTCGAGGCAAGGATTCGACATCGCTCACCAAAATGAAAGATCAGTAGTTAAGATATAATAAGGCATACCCAAAAGCAAAAGACACACTAGGTAAACAAAAAGACTTATCAATCAACAAAGAACTGGCACTATTAGTCACAGGACGCGGGGTTCATACTGAGGAAAGGATCTGAGCACCTATGGACATGTCCAGAGTGCAATGATCATATACCAACTAACTAACCAATATCTAAATCAGTGTTCTTCAAACTTTTTTAAAACCCTTGAAATGGCAAAATAGGAAGCATTATCTCGCAGATCACATGACTTCTAAAGAAATGTGGACAGTAGTTTGTTAAATCTGGTGTCATAAAATTACAGTAATTTTTTTAGCTCATACAACACTTGCTGCTTATAGATTAAAAAACCCATGTAGTAATGGAGTGTAGAAATTATGTAGCCACTACTTGAATGGGCAGAAATTGCTGCCAAACCAAGGACATTTCTGTGGATTACCGGTTGAAGAACACTGATCTAAACCACAACAGAACATGCTAACTGCCTTTAAACAATGAATAAAGAAGAAGACGAACAGGAGGAGGAAGAGGAAGATAAAAAATGAGGAAGACGAGGAAGAAGAAGAAGAAACTTAAAAACAATTTCAGTTAAATCTGACAACCATATTTGTGTTTATTTTATTATGTCTTCTTCTTCTGCATTTATCTGTTGTGCCTATTTACAGTATAACTGCGATAGTTCGGTCAACGTATTCTCTGTTGTGCCTATTTACAGTATAACTGCGATAGTTCGGTCAACACATTCAACTTCTTCAGGCACTTGTTGCCTGGGTTAGCCTTGCCAGGTGCTCCAAGTAAATGTACACAATTAAAATGTACGGTTCTCTCACATATAATAATAAGAGTTTCAACACTTCCAACGAAGGCTAGCTGTGTGTAATGTGCTGAATCATTGCCTGCTTGTAACCTTTGTAGATATGAATGTATACTGCTGCTGATTACTGTAGTTTGTAATAGACGGCAACAATAGAAGATACAATTTTAAATGAAACAACATTCATGGTCGCATGAACTTGGAATTAAGTGTGGATCTGGCAAGAAAGGACCTAAGAGGAGAATCAAAAAGTGTCAATTATTATTACTGATTTTAGATGCCACTTTATTTTAACAGCTTCATAGCCTTTTTAGTATGAACTAACTGAAACATTTATTGGTGTGTGTGGTATTACGATACAACTTTACACCTAAAAGTTTGCTATTGCTTTTTTTTAAATGGTATGGTATTCACACCATTTCAAAACAAATCTGAAGTGACCTGCTACCAAACTGCCAGCATCTGACTTCGACCCAAGACTGTTGGGTTTGTGAAACTGTCTACAACCCGCAGAACTGTCTTATTGTGTTGCAATGTTTTACTACTTGATGAGAATGGTCAAAGATGCTGCAGTGATTTCCATCCACATCAACACAAAAATTGCACAGGACAAAGGGAATGGAAGAACAGACTGTGACCCTTTGTGATGTATAAAATATAATGGCACAATATCATGATGATGGGTTTAAAAAAAGAACTATTTTTTTTAGATTAATCGATACTATCTCGACAGCTAATTTAAGGTGTTTTGTTCAGGATTTATATGAATTAAGATTGCTACTGTAAATTTTTTCAGTCCAAGATAGTTTCAAAGTAAAAACCAAATTACAAAACAATCACAGTAAAAGAGGTATCTGTGTATCACCTTCAAAGTTGCAAAATATACTGAGCTGATTTTAAAATATTTGGCCAGATTTCTTTTGCACACCCAGACCCAACATGGCAAAAATAATAACACACCATGTATTGTGTTGAAACACATAGTCATTAGTTCAGCTCACATGGTGCACTGCCTGGAATATATATGTTTAATTTAAAACTTCGGAATAAAAAAGTGTACTGCAGGGGTAACCAACTGGTGGCCCATGGGCCAAATCTGGCTCACAGAGGAATAGCAAGTGGTCCACAGACCACCTTTCAATTATACTAATGATCTTTCTATGTTGGGGTTTGGGTCTTTGGCCCGGAAGGATACTCACTGTCCAATATTTAGGCCTCTGAGTAAACTTAGATTAATGACCCCATGCTACAGTAACAATCTCCTAAGAATAAAAGATGTGTTCAGTCTTCCAGATCATTCACAAATAAGGGACAAACCAATAGGTATTTGTACCACAATTCAATTTTACCACAAATATATTTAGTAACTGTAAATTACCTGACAAGCATTGTACAGGATCTGATGCTCATATTTCTTGACGTTCAGTATATTCTGAAACATCTCATACAACTGTTCTTTGCTCAGAATCAACTCAGATGCTGCTGTGGAGACTCTTTGAGGTTGTTTCCTCGGATCTTCGTCACCTCTGTATATTGCATCATATTTAGCCATCCATGAACTTAGAACAGTTTCTTTGCTCAAGCCATCAATCTCTGGTAGACTTCTAACCCGCTTCTCAATGTTATTTTTAAACACTTCTCTAAAATCGTTCGCAGAACAGCCTCCACTGCGCACCATGTTTGCAATCCTATCACTTTTCAAAAAGACTTCATAATAACTCTGTACAGCATTCGTAAACGCTTCATCTGCTACAATGTGCGTTTCACCATTTAAAAACGCGTGAAAGCGTTCTTTAATTGTTTGAAGTTGAGCTTTAGTCACCTTTGTTTGCCGCCGAGCCAAATCGGTCGGCTGCTTTGCATTGAACGGGTACGCGATACATCGCATAACAAAAACATACAATTGTAACCTCCGCCTCCTCTCTTCCTCTTCTCTTTCGCACTTATCAGTTTCATCTAATTTTTCTCTATCACTGACTAAAGATGGACTAGGGCTAGACGGTCGGATACTGTTAGACCGAGAGTGTCCCCCGACGACGCTCACAACACTCAAGTTATCACCGCTAGCAGACAAGCTCCGCTGCTCGCCGCTGGGCAGACTAAGAACATCCGAATTTTCATCTGCGTCCTCGATTGTGCCATTATCCGATTCCTCCTCACTAGAAGATGGATCAAGCATGTTAGGAGATTAGTACAACTGAACAACAACAGTGTTAGTGGTTAATAACAAGCATTCAAATTGTTTATTTCTGCAAGCGTACACTTCTTCGCCAACAGTTAACATTATTTGCTTCGGCGCATGCGCATAGAAACAACCGCCCGGAAGTTGCAGACGTGCGGTTTCCTACAATTTCATTCATGCATTCGCCATTTTCTTGTTATTTCTTCTTATTTTGCCTTTTATACCACATTGAAGCAGCAGGTGAGGTCGTCTGGCTATCAAGCTAGAATGCCATAGTACCAACTGCCACAGAAAGCCATGCTGAAGAAATACGATGAATACAAAGCAAGTGGAACGAACCAGAGCATGAAGAAAAACTCGCCCCCCCCCCCCCCAAAAAAAAAACGGAACCATACAATTAAACAGTCTCGTATAAGGAATAAGGTATAAGGAGCATACGTGCTCTGCGACCAGTACGGACAGCTGCTAAGAAACTGTCCGTCTGTATCGCCGTCCGCACGAAACGCGGTAGCTACAGCGACGTCCCTCCATTTACCCCAGAGTGTTAACTCTGGTACTCATTTCCTTGAGGCTGGGTGAACCCCGGGAACCGTCAGGTTTCGAACACCGGCCGTGGGCTGCAGCGAGTCGCAGCTGGATTAGAAAGCGAGTCTCCTATCGACTGCGCTAACGCGGTATGCGTTATTTTTGCCTGTATTACCTAAGTTTGAAGTGGAGGCTAGGGGACCTTCAATTCAGGGGATTTAGGGTTGCACGCAAGGGCAGTCGCCTCCGACTGCAGCTTAGGGTGTTATCTTTGCCCCTGACCGAGGTAAAAAAAAGAAACCTATAACCTTACTAAAAATTCTTCTTAGTTATTTTTTTTTTTGTGTGTGTGCATCCACCGGCTGTAAACTCAAGTGCAAAGGTCTGTTTGCTCGTCCACTCTTCTGGGTCCTGTCCTGTTCCAGAATCTGAGTGTTGCGTGCATATCTATTTTACAGATCTAACTCATTTGTATGCAGATTTCTGGTTTTGGGTAGGCAGTGAGTATGTTCGTGTTTTCCACCACAATGGAGCACTGTAACGCACACCGAAAACTGACTACTGGAATCTGTTTTTCTGGCATGAGAGCCCAACTTTCTTACCCGTCTGGAGAGTAGTCCCTCGGCATCAAGAAAAGAAGAACATCTCATGCAAGACATTAGAAGGAGCATACATGAGTTGAGTTGAGTCAAGAATTGACATCACAGCATTCCCATACGCGCTCTGTCCCCATCCTCAGCAGCCAGCGCAGAGTTCCAATACCTATGGTGTCGGTGGTAGTCTGGTTGTATGTCGGTCTTGCCTTTCCTTGCTATAACAACTGAAATCTATAATGACCATACCTGGATTTGAATCTAACACATCGAAGTGACAGCAGTGCATCCCCGAGAGAACAACTAGATCCCAATGTATGATCGATTCCCCCCTATGCGTACCGCTCAGTACATATTAATTTGTGTATCGCGCTATTTACTAACATGGTCCATCTGCTCTTTCTGTTATCATTAGTTGCAGCTGTTTTCCTTCCCTCCATATATTATTCTTTCGTGTATCTGATTTTCTTCTCTCTATGTATTTAGATAAACATCCATATAGTCCTTTACACCCCCCCCCCCCCCCCCCCCAAAAAAAATAATGAATAAATTGAAAATGTCACAAACTTTGAATATCTACTTTCCTTAATAAATAGCAAAGGAGACTGTCTGGCATAAATTAAAAGGAGGATCGCCATAGCAATGCAAAGATTGAACAGCCTTAAAAATATGTGGTTAAGCACAGCAAGGAGATCAAAATTAGAATTTTGAGTGCAGTACGTATACTACTATAATATAACATTTATATGATTTTAGTTGTCACAAAGTAAAAAATAATACTTCATATACTTTAAATACTTCCAAAAATAGTAATGCGATCTGATTATCACAATTGTTGGGGGGGGGGGGGGGAGTGGAGATACACTTAAAATATACTTAGTAGTAGTAGTAGATGGCAAACTACTGGACGTAAATTTGCCTAGAAAAACCACACAGCCAGGTGCTGTTGGGGTTGGTTCTGCAACGTCCTGTAAGGGATACGCAACTAAACTTAACAAGTAGTAGATTTTAACCCACTAGGACATTAAACAAGCATTCAACGCTACTACTACTACTACTACTACTACTACTACTACTACTACTACTACTGCTGCTGCTGCTGCTGCTGCTGCTGCTGCTGCTGCTGCTGAAGATGATGATAATGATAATGATGATGATGATGCTACTACTACCACCACTACAACTACTACTGCTGATGTTGCTGCTGCTGTTGATAATGCTATTACAACTTCATTTACTACTACTGCTGCATCTACTATTACTCTGTTGATGCTCATACTGCAGATGATAATGCTGTTGCTACTGCTGCTACTACTACTACCACTACCACCACTACTACTGCTGATGTTGCTGCTGCTGTTGATAAGCTACAACAACTTTATCTACTACTACTGCTGCATCTACTATTACTCTGTCGATGCTGCTCCTGCTGATGCTACTGCTGCTGTTGCTGCTGTTGCTGCTGCTGCTTTTACTACTACTACTACTACTACTACTACTACTACTACTACTACTACTACTACTACTACTACTACTACTACTACTACTACGACTACTACTACTACTACTACTACTACTACTACTACTACTACTACTACTACTACTACTACTACTACTACTACTACTAATACTACTACAAGTATTGCTGCTGCTACTACTATTGCTCTGTCTCTCCAACTCATATATATTGGTAGTAAATCAACTTTACGACTATTCTCCTATGTTTTATACGCTAGTCGGCACTCGGTGGATTGAGTAGTCAGAATCAGGTCGGCCTAATAACATTTTCTAGTACCCATTCAAGCTGGTCCTAAGTGTCCAAATCAATTTGTAATAATAATAATAATAATAATAATAATAATAATAATAATAATAATAATAAATAAATAAATAAATAAATAAATAAATAAAAACTCTGATGGTGATTCGAAGGCATGATCATAAGACCTAGAGGTAAATGTGTTAGCTACTACTTTGCCACGGCACCATGGCCCCACGCTTCAAAAACAAAATAAATGAATATGTTCATTATTGAAATGGGAGATTAGGTTAGTTGCTTATCCTTTACCGGGTGTTGCAGAACCAACCCCATAATTTGTGGGCTGCTGTGGTTTTTCTAGGCAAATTTTACGTTCAGTAGTTTGCCATTGCCAACCGAACGGTCAGTTCTCGGTAACACTGTCGAAACCAACGCAAGACAAACCCTCCTTATCTGGCATCGAACCCGTCACCCCGCATTTCGAAGCTCGTTCGCAACGCCAAAGCCACAAATGCCAACAATGGGAAACTACTTGTAACAAATTAAACACCTTTGTAAATGCTAATTTATCTCCCTTAACTTACAGTTAATGAATTCGCAAACAAATACAATAGATCAGGGACATTTAACTAAGTTTACTCAGGGGACTAATTCTAATCCTCTCCAAACCCCAATCATTAAAACACTATTTTTATACCAAAATCCGCTGTTATCCATATATGCTGACCTCTTTTTACACACCAGTACTTTATAAATGCTTGCACTGTAGGTTTTAAACATCTATTATAGTTAAAGGAAATCCAGAAATTTTAATATACTTCTCGTCCTTTTAAAGATGAAATGTTTCGGTTTTTTTCAAACCCTACTCTGGCTTTTGCCAGGGGCCGCAATATAGCCTGGCCATAAATATCTATCACAGTAGAACCTCGATTATTCTTAAATTAAATTAAAAAAATAAACCCACGTGACTCACGCTTGCAACGAGGCAAAGTAAATTATTCCTTATTTCATTTCCGAGAATAAAGTTTATTTAAACTAGACCAGATTATACCAAGTCCGAATAATCGAGGTTCTACTGTGATATAAACTGACAATTGAGAGGAGCCTAAACAGTAAACATCGCAATGAACTGAGAGATATTAGAACAAGCAACAAGTTTCTCCAATCTTGGACACGCAATATCAGTTTATGGCAGACGAGGCACAGAAATCAAAAAGAGAATATGAATGGCTAAAACTATCTTCGATAGGATCTAATATGATTAATAATGGCTAAAAAGATGAAAATCGTCAAACGACACAACCCTGCTGTATGGTACTGAAACCTAGACAGTGAATAGGTTAGTTTCGTATCCTTTATAGGACGTTGCAGAACCAACCACAACAGCTCCTGTCTGTTGTGTGGTTTTTCTAGGTAAATTTACGTCCAGTAGTTTGCCATTGCTTCCTGGACGGTCGGCTTTCTTGATACCACTATCGAAACCAACGCAAGGCGCATGACCCGCAGTTGGGATCGAACCCGTCATCCCGGCATTACGAAGCGTTCGCATCGACTTAGCCACAGAGCCGACAGACAGTGAACAAATGGCTAGAAATCATAGATTTACAAAAGAACTGGTCGTTTTTAATGGAAACAAAAACAATCAAATACATGGGTTCTTGAGAGACTGTGAATGAAAACAGAGTTACAGAAAGAAAGAAAAACAAAGAGACAACTGAACATTTTGGCTACATTAAAAGATACAACACTCTTTTAAAAACCATACTGTAGGGAAAAGAAGGCAAAATGTAAAACGATATATAGTGAAATACAGCATCAAGAGATGGACGAAAAGAAGTCTGATAGAGTCTACTATCAAGACAAGAGACAGAGCCTACTACTGGAGATCAGTCGCAGCGAACTTTCATTGCAGAGACGGCATCTGATTGATCAAATGCTAAATTATTTCTCTTAAATAAACGTAATCTTTGGTCATATTCAGGTATTGTGAGTAAAGCTAAAACCTAATAAATCCATTAGACTGTTGACTATGAAACCTTTAAAAATGTATTAATCTTAAAAATAATTGTTCGCTAGATTTGTATGTTGAAGGTTGGACTTTTCTAACATAGTTTAGCATTGCAAGTCACCAAAAGCCATCCATGAAAAGGACTCCTGTGGTATTGATGCGATCGAAGGAGACAGACGCAAATACTGTCCCGACCGGCGCCGAAGTCGTCTACCGGTCAGTTATGCAATAATTATCCCAGCAAAGCGATATTCTCATTTGAAGCAGACGTGTTCGAAATTCTCCGGTGCCAGTAACTGGTTCAGTTTCTCATTGTAACCTATGATTTCTGGTTCATCTCTTGGCTCTTCTGCGATTTTGTCACTCTGAGAATGTGATTAGTTTCTTCAAAGGCAAGGGGATCGACTTTGTTACAGCGGGTTGTATTCTATGTGTGCCACTCTTTGACTGTAGAGCAGTCGTTTGAATTTTAAGTAGACATGGGCTGTATTTAGATACCTTACTATATTTCCTTGTGCCAGAACGATCCAAAGGTTATGTTAATATTCTGTGTTTATGATTAAATTCTTCTTCTTCTTCTTCTTCTTCTTCTTCTTCTTCTTCTTCTTCTTCTTCTTCTTCTTCTTCTTCTTCTTCTTCTTCTTCTTCTTCTTCTTCTTCTTCTTCTTCTTCTTCTTCTTCTTCTTCTTCTTCTTCTTCTTCTTCTTCTTCTTCTTCTTCTTCTTCTTCTTCTTCTTCTTCTTCTTCTTCTTCTTCTTCTTCTTCTTCTTCTTCTTCTTCTTCTTCTTCTTCTTTCTTCTTCTTCTTCTTCTTCTTCTTCTTCTTCTTCTTCTTCTTCTTCTTCTTCTTCTTCTTCTTCTTCTTCTTCTTCTTCTTCTTCTTCTTCTTCTTCTTCTTCTTCTTCTTCTTCTTCTTCTTTCTTCTTCTTCTTCTTCTTCTTCTTCGTGGTCGTCTTCTTCTTCTTCTTCATCTTCTTCTTCTTCTTCTTCTTCTTCTTCTTCTTCTTCTTCTTCTTCTTCTTCTTCTTCTTCTTCTTCTTCTTCTTTCTTCTTCTTCTTCTTCTTCTTCTTCTTCTTCTTCTTCTTCTTCTTCTTCTTCTTCTTCTTCTTCTTCTTCTTCTTCTTCTTCTTCTTCTTCTTCTTCTTCTTCTTCTTCTTCTTCTTCTTCTTCTTCTTCTTCTTCTTCTTCTTCTTCTTCTGCTTCTTCTTCCTCTGCTGCTGCTGCTGCTGCTGCTCCTCCTTTCCTACCTCCCCTTATCGAAGTGGTGATGATAGTTGTTGAAGAGGGGTTGAAGGGGCGGGAGTGCGAGTGAGTGCGGTGAGTAGGGTTGATATGATCTTGTGTGTTCTCTTTCTAACGTAGTGCACACGTTTATATTCATTTCGATAAGACTTTCTTAGTGCCATCGTTCTATCTTATACGTGATCACTATGCTCTTTGCGATCAAGTAAAAGAAAGTCTGTACGAGTGGGGAGTGGGGGAGGGGGTAGGGGGAGGGAGAAAGAGAACGATCGAACTTTTATTTTCAGGGGGGGGGGGGGAGGAGAGTCAGACAGAGGGACTAACTGCATAACGAAGAAAGAGAAAGTTGGATGTAATTGCGTCACGCTTGTTACAACACAGCTGCGATATTTGCTCCACACTGCCCCTTCCCGTCATCTGCTCACCAAATTTCGCTTTCCCGGGTTTTTCACCTGATCAATATCCACAAATGTTCACATACTTTAAGGTCGTATTCCCCCCCCCCCCCCCCCCCCCCCCCCCCCCACATTTTAGTCACAGTACGATAGCATGTTGGGCAAATCCAAAGGTCGCTAAAATAATTAAATCAACGAATTACCAGTTATTGATTTAGCCCGTAGACTATAGGGAATACCAGTCAAGTTTTGATTACAAATGACTGGGCTTTCGTATTGTACATAGTAAACTGTACTACCTGTTCTTTGTTACATTTTCTTTGACGTTAACAAGGCAGGCATTGCAAGGGGTAATATTGAATTAGCAACATATGGTCTCTGTAATACTGTCCAGGCTATGAAGATGAGGAATTGACCACGAATAGGATTCCCAAGCCGCCTAAAGCACAATCTAACTGTTGCAGTGCTGAATTGAAGCATTAGCTAACTAAGCTATAGCTGAGGGCCATACTGTCTGCAGGGGTTCAGAAAAATCTGCATAACATATTTTGACAATATAATCCAGGATTTTGCATTTTGGAAAGAGAAACAATTATATCAAGTTGTAACATAGAACTTTTTTGGAGAATTATATAATATAATTTCTGGGATTTTGCAAACACATTCTTTGTTATTCCTTTTAATAAAAAAAAATTAAACGATAATATATTTCCAAACCCATGTAATTAAAAGGTGTTTATATTTTAATTAGTCTGACATCAGCCGGTGTAATTTAAAACAGTACTGGTCTCAGGGCTTTGTATAATTTGCAGGGCGGTTCAACTGGCGGCCCGCGGGCCACATTTGACCCGCGTAGGCCTATCGAGTGGCCCGTGGATCATTGCAGTTTGTATTGAATTAATTATCTTTCTATGCTGAACCTTGGCAATCTGGCTTGTGTCCATCCATTGTTTCACAGTTTTGGCCCCTGAGTAAACTTACTTGAATAACCATGTTAGGATTTCATCAAATTTAAATCTGGCCCAGCTCTCTTGTCAGCAAAGACGGAAAAGTGCCAACTAAATATAAGGAATGCAAATGCAAGAAAGACGTATATAAAGAAAACAGATATCACGACAGATTTGTTGGAAAATTAAATAAAATACTATTTGTGATCTATTTCTCTTTAAAAAAAAACTGTGGATTAGGGGTTGTAAACGCAGTTTCATAATCTTATATACCAAGTTTGAAGTCAACTGCAGGCAATTCGGCAGCAGACTGCTTTGCTTAGATAGTGACAACGATCAACCAGTTCAGTGAGCAATGGCAAACTGCGTAAAATAAAACTGCCTATCTAATGTAGGGTGTGCTAGCATTATGGAAGTGATCTCCTGGGGCGTTTAGTGTTGGATCTTCTTCTTCTTCTTCTTCTTCTTCTTCTTCTTCTTCTTCTTCTTCTTCTTCTTCTTCTTCTTCTTCTTCTTCTTCTTCTTCTTCTTCTTCTTCTTCTTCTTCTTCTTCTTCTTCTTCTTCTTCTTCTTCTTCTTCTTCACTTCCTCTTCTACCACTGTGGGTGTCGAAGGAGATATAAGGTTCTGTCTCTAGCTCTTCTGGCCACCCCGACCATAGGCACATCTTGGTCTACCTTGTGCTCTACGTCCTTCTTCTCTTTCCATGTATGCATTGTATGGTATGGTGTCACAAGGCATTCTCTTTAAGTGGGCAAACCATTTCACTTGCTGTCTTAGTGGGGGATCAGTGAAGGAAAATCAATTAATATTCATGTAGAAAGTCCGTTGGTGAACCGTTGTGTGTGTTGTGTGTTTTATTAGTTCTTTTATTTTATTTTATCTAATCTCGGGGCTCCCTGAGATTTCGTTGGAAAATTTTAGGAAAGTCCAATTATATAGGGGAGTTAGGGTTAGTGGTAGTTGGTGTTCGTGTCACACCCTAACAGCTCTATAATATTGGACTTTCCCGGCAATTCCCTAAGAAATCTCTTAGCCCCCAGCATAAAGTAAAAAAAAAAAAAAAAAGTAAAG